>VZSV01000004.1:10115030-10142810 GCA_013398735.1 Nothocercus julius
ATGATCTCTAGAGGTCCCTTTCAACCCTAATGATTCTATGATTCCTTTTCTGTGTTAGCTGAGCATAATTGTGGTGGAAAGACTGGCAGTTGGAGTATGAGTAGAGTATGCAGCCTGATCCAGTGCAGATGGTAGCGCATCTGTGGTAAGGACGAGCTCAGTGCAGGCCCACTTTGAGAAACACCCCCTCAGCCATCCTGTAGAATCCGACTTCCTTTTCCCATAAAATCTGAAGGACCCTGCTGTGACTTCATCTAAAACAGGAATTTGGGAAATAAGAAACAATTCTGTTATAGTCCTAACTACCCTCTGCTAGTGAAGAATTGTGCTTTTGTTGCAGAAGCTAAGGTTGAGTGACTTAAAAATTAGTTTGACTTGATGAAAATATTTTGAAAACCTTTTCAGATTTTCTCTGTTTTTATACATTCCTTTGTAGTTAATCTTTTATAGCTCTATATGTTGGGAGCTGTTTAATAATTAATTTTATATTATTCTGTTTTGAATGTTTAAAGTTTGCCTTCAAATTTGTGATGCAGAATCGTGTGCACTTTCAGCCTCTGATAAATAGAGAGAAAATGCATGAAATGTGAAATCTCAAGAGCGGTGACTTAAATGGTGCCCAACTAACTGAGCTGATTATTATTATTATTATTATTTTTAACAGCAGTGGAATGTAACACAAACTTACTGTTTTTTAAAACTCTTTTGATTTGTTTTTTGAGATGAATCTTGAAGACAAAAGTATTTGGCAGATAGGAGATATTTATGATTTTGCTTAACCTAAGATAATATTTAAATGATAAATGAAGCATAAATATTTGTTAGATGTGATCATCTCCTTAAAACAAAGAAATTCTTACAGAATCTGGAGATTAGTAGTTTAGAAAAGCAAATTGCTGTGATTCTGTAGAGCTTCATCCTTAAAATTATCATGAATGTGTGTATGTTTTTCTTTTTTGTTTAATAGAATGATATGACAACAGTCCGGTTACAGTGGGGAGAAATTCTTATGCCACTGCTAAAGAAGTACAAGTTAAACATAACTTGGGGTGATCAAGATCTATTGAACATAATGTTTTTTCACAATCCAGGTAAATTCACATTGATTCTAAGTCTAATGTGACAAAAACAATCTTTTGTATGATGTTCTAAAATGCATAAAAATATTCTTTTCAACAGACTTTTTGGTGAAAGTGTTTAAGACTTTTTTTTTCCTCCTTTTTTCAAAAAAATATAGTTTACTTTGATTTTTGACAGATGCCAGTAAAGCTTACTAGGTGTAACTAGTTGTCAGGTTTCAAAGCAACTGCACATATATATATGAAGTAGGTTTTTGAGAGAGAGAGAAATTAATGCGTTTCCTGAAACTAAATTGCTGTTTAATTAGGATTTCTTATGATTTTTCTGAACAGAAAGTCTATATGTCTTTCCTTGCCAATGGAACTATCGACCTGACCACTGCATTTATGGGAGCAATTGTAAGGAAGCTGAAGAAGAAGGTATATTCATTCTTCATGGAAACAGAGGTGTTTACCATGATGATAAACAACCAACTTTTAGGGCTGTTTATGAAGCAATAAAAAATGTAAGTGTGCTCCCTGTACAAAGTTACTTGTTTTTTTATCTACATTGGTGAGTGTATTTTGTAGATTCTGTTCATACTCATTTTGATTGCAATAGCTGTAATGTTTTTTTTCCTCTCAGTAATTCTAAGCATTTCACTGATTTAGGTCGTTTTCTATTTGGATAGAATTCCAGTTTATTCCTTTTGTGATTAAAATCTTTTGAAATACTATATAGACCATATCTAGATTAGGAATCGAAAATATTGCCTGTAACTGTCATATTATTTAAAAATCTTTGCCCCGTCCCTTTACTAAGTGTATCTTATGCTAATATAGTTTATTAGCATGTGGAAATCAGCACCCAAAACTTTCTTTTTCTGGAGATTTTAAAATGCAGAAAGAAACCTTCTTCATCTCACAGATTCCTTGCAACTTTTTCACATTTTATTGTAACTTGATTTGGATGTTAAAAACATTTTTTGATGCTATCTTTTGATCTCTGTTGGAGATTTGGTATATTAATATGTGGCTGCTCCTTTAAATACTAAGCACAATGAATTCTTTTCATTCTGCAAATAAGTCTTCTAATAAACTATTTATCACTACATCAGTGTACTCGCTGAAGAGCTGTAAAATTTAGCACTGATGTGCATTTTAATGTAGCAGGCTATTGTGTGTGTATAACCTTCAAAAATCAATAGTATATTTTAATGGTACTTTATTACTTGATGTCATGTAGATATAAAAATGAAGAAATGTACTTTTGGGGGTCTGAGAATACATTGCACAGAAAGTGAATGTGTTTCCATAAAAATACAGTTTCTTTGTTTCCTTTGAGCATTGTCAAAAACAGAAGAAAATTATTTCTTTTTATTTATGATCCCATTTGGTTTGTGAATATGCCAGGGAGAGTGTATAAAACATTGCTGATCCAGTGGTAATAAGATGAACAAAATTACACAGCTTTGAAATGCTGTTTTAGACTATAATTTGTTTATAAAAAAAAAAAAATTGCAATGTTGAATTAATGACTTCCTTATTTCATGTCCATGTTAAACATAGCGTGTATTTGACCATCATTCAGTTTAATGAAACTTCCTGCTTTCAGTAGTACTACTAACTGGTCACACTCTTGTTTCATTACAATTTGATAAGAATTGTACACTTTAAAAGTTATGTTTCATTCAGGAAAGCAGCAAGCCACCAAAAAAATGAAATGAATCTGCTCTGTAGATTTTTAATAACTGAATTTTTATTTCCTCCTTGCCTGTTTGGATGTGTTTATTTGCTTATCAAAACTAAAGAGTTCATCTTTTAGGCTTATTGAAAGTATTTGAGAATATTTCTGTAGTGTAGAGGTGGCTTTTAAACACTGTATTCATAAGCTGTCTGTGAGTGCTTGAAAACATCTGATCTTTATTTTTTTTTCTTATCCTCTTTACAGTATTCATTTGGAGGTGACTTGGTTCATTCCTTGCTACAGCCCCTAGAACTGGAATTACAGAAAACAACGCATACGTACTGTGGAAGAGTATACAAAGTGTTCATAAAGCAGCTAACGAAAAGCATAAAAGATTTGTATGATAGAAGATCAAAGGGAAGGTGATTCTTACTCCAAGGTGTTAAAATAAGAGACTGATTATCCCCGCTGTTTGAAAGGTGCAGAAGATCTAATATGGCTTGAATTAGCTCTTACTGTGCCCAGATAAAAGTTTACTAGTGTATATGGAAATGAAGAAAATATTTGTGTTATGAAGAATAAGAACTTTTTTTTTTCCTGCAAAAGTGACTTTTTTTACTCTTTCGAAGTTAATCACTGCTGATGTTTATCTTGGATCTGATGAGTTCAGATATTGCTGGCTTTTGTGGTCAGTAGTTTTAATCTGCATAATTCGGTTACCTTTAATGGTCAAACGAGAAGGGACGGATGAGGATGGCTGTGTTTGGAGAGTACCTCAGATTGTCTAGAATTCTGTTAAACTGTGAATGTAGCAATAATTGAGTCAACAGCACTAACCTCACTTTAAAAGTGTGAGCACAAAGTTGTTTACAAGTGCAGAAAGTACTCTTTTCAAAAAAATGGGATAGAACCATTGACAATCTAGATGTGCCTTTGTATGTTCATCTCTTACATGTTGAAATACTATTTTGACAATCTTATTTTACTTAATGTAAACTGCACACTATACATAGAGAAATGAATAGCTAGTATGTGGTGATAGTTCTTTTTGTCTGTAGATACTATGTCTTTGTTTTAATATACATCATTTGTTGCAAGATCATTGAGTCATCTGCCCAAGTGATATAGCTGAGTTGAGGGGTTTGGGCTTTTAACAAAAATGCAAGATGAAGTTTTTTCTTACAATGCTGTTAAAAAAAAATATATGGTTTGATAGCTTTACAGGGCATTTTTGGAAGTAGAAAAAACACGATGGAAACCTATCTCTGTTTTTATTTCATTACTAAGAATTATGATATGATGATTATTGTGGAGTATTTTGTACACAAAAGTGAAAAATTGGAATAAGAGATCTGATAGTTTATCAGACTGTATAATGGATGGGTTTCTTAGCAGGTTTATCGTGTATATTTTAATACATGGCTTTAAATTTGTTACGGACCAGATCTTCAAGTGCATGATTTCATTAATGCCAATAGGGTAATAGTGATTTACAACAGACAAGATTTAGACTCTTTTTTTTGGTTATGTAATATGAATTTCAGAGAGAAACAGATGAAGAAAAAGGCAGAGTTCTAATGTAAGAGTAAAATATTATTTAAACTTGCATGGTGTACTTGTATACTTGAACTTATTTCAGTTTGCTTGTATACAAGTATACTTGAACTGAGGAACTGGCCTTGGATAACCTAACTGAGATGAAGTCTTCATGAAGTGTTTTTTTGGATCTCAGATTTCAGTGTATTGAGCATTGAACATGCTCTCACTGACTTGCACCTTCATCCCAACCTCATCTTAGAAAATGAATTTTTGTGGCCATTTCTTTGTCAAAAGCTGTCCCTCTGCAATGATTCGTAGATCCACGTGTGCTAGGTGTGTGCTTTAGTAGTGTAAAAACACACTATGTTGTGAAGGGAGCTTATATTTGTTTCCAGACCCTGCTGGCTCAGGATGTAATTGTCTGGGATAGAAAATAGAAGACAGTCCATCTTGCATTTAGTTATGGTTTCTTTTCCTTGTTACGTAATCTTTCTGTGTGTAAGATCTAGAAATCCATGTGAAGGTAAATAATGTTATTGACTGATTTGTAACTTGCAGTGCATTATTTCTTTTTTTTTTTTTTTTTTTTTTTTTTTTTTACATAAATGGTGATTTTGTATTGGTTTGTCTTGAGCGTGTTTGTTTTACTTATACTGTGTTTATATTTAGAAATTCTTTCCTTTGGCTTTTTTTTCTTTTTTTTTCTTTTTCTCTCGCTGTATTTATTTTGCAGAAACAAGTGGTTTTAATTTTGGTATGATTTTTGGTATGTTGTACACATGTGAAGATCTTGCTTAAAACTTAACAAGCCATTTTAGAAAAGAAAAATGTGAAAGTGAATGTTAGCAGGAGCCTTTCAAGTTTTAAAAACATTGTTTTTCTGCAGACATAGTAAGTAACCAACCAAATAGGACCTGACATTATGAAGCTGTAGAAATCATTTTTTCCTTATTTCTATTAACATTTAAATAATTATTATAAATCACAGAAAAATATAAGCTTTCGAAAATGCATATTTAGGTTGAATTAAGATAAATCTCTCTTCATCATGCTTGATTTATCTCTGTATCCTGATACCATTATCCTATCTCTGTTTAAAGGAATCAGTCTGCTGCCTGAAAAGACTTATTTGAAGTTGTATTACCTCATTTGTATGAAATTCTATCCTTCTTTGTAGGTGGTGTGAAAGACCAACTAAGTTTGGAACATCTTGACATATGGAACTTGTAGCTATGGTTATATATAAGGCTTTATAAGTGTTATGAAAGTGCTTTTAGATTATTTGTAGTTTTGACAAAATTTCTTTGAACTGAAGACATCCTTGATGCTTACTTGTGTTGAAAGGCTCTTGATAATTGTTTCATTTAGGATTCAAAAGGATTCAGATAAGAGGTTTAGAAGAGGAATATTTAATTTTTCCTTTTCTGCTTTGAACAATGTAAGGCAATATGGAGTTATCTTTTGCTGGTTCTAACCTAAATTTGGTAAGCCTCCCTTTTTTATTTTTATTTTTTTATTTTTAAATTTTTATAAAGATTCCATTTATATTAGCCATCCTCCAACTACGTAGACTTTATGCACTTCAGTCTGTGCATTTTCTCTATCAGGACGACTGAGAATCATCAAGTCTTTCTTATCTTCTTCCTCCTAAGTTGCACATCCCGTCTAGACAATATGGAAAAGGAAAGAACCTGACTGAAGTGTATTGGTAGGAAGGGACTGCTTGGATTGTTTAGAAACAGAATATATACAAGGTAGAAATGAAGGTGTATTGAAATATTAATATGTTCATTACTGAGATCTCTTGTTTTGAGGGTACAGAGGAATGATCCAGAGCTGTCTTTGCTATAATTTATTATATGATGGATTAAAATGTGTTGAAAAGAAGGGGTAGAATAACTCTTACTTTTTTAGCTTATTTACAGGAAAATTAGACTTCTGTTTTCTTTCTCCTGGTTTATAGAGCAGATATTCAGCTCTCAATGTATGGTCCTACTCCTGGTATCTTCAGAATTCTGCATGATGCTGTGATGGGTTTTGGTTGTTGGTTTGGTTTAGTTTGTCTTTCTGCACCTCGTTCAAAGTCAGAGGAGCTTTAACTTGGTGCATTCTCCAGGAATGTTAGGAATCCAGGAATGTCTTTGTTTAGGAACATGGTTCCCCAGTCATGACCTCATTTACAGACTGTTCTCAGCAGATAGTTTTCTCACACTGAGAAAACTTCAAGAGCAGTGTACTCATTAAGATTCATGTAGTTAGTACTTATTGCTGTTTTAAGATTTCCATGCCTTAAGCTAAATACATGTGCATATATATAGATATATATTTCCAGAAAAAAAAGGGAAAAAAAAAAATCCATTAGAAACATGGGAGATGATCAGACTTGAGTCTTCAGGCCTAAAGGACTGAGCAGACACTGCCCTTGAACGGGACCTGTTGCACTAATAGTCTCAGTCAGATACCCTACCCTTTCTTCCCTCTCTGCTGCATGAATACTGTTTTGTTCCCCCCCCCAGGTTTGGAGAAAGGGACTAATTTTCTGTGTAGGATGCTAACCAAAGGTTGGTTAATCAATTTCTTTGTCTCTTTGGAGTAAAGCAAAAAATCAGAAATTTGTTTTAATAAGCATCCTCTTGAAACAAAGCAGAATTTTGCTAGAATGACGACTCTGCAGTTTGTTTCCTTTGGTGCCTTAGACTTTCATAAAGTTATAGAACACAAATAAGGAACCTGTTTCCTCACAGCTTAAGGGAGAAGTGCTGCTCTGTCTTCTTTCTTCACTTATTTCTAGCATCAAACATTCATTTCTAAAAATGGTTTTTCTTATCCTTAAATGATAATTTAGTAATAGATTAGTAATTTATATTAATAAAATTATTAAACCAAATGAGATGAACAATGTATTACAGTAGACTAATGCATTTTCAGTGCATTCATATTGTGGGAGGTCACTGACTCATTCTTCCTTCAGGTCATTTAACATCATGTTTCCAATTCATGGAGCTGTAAACTGGGTAAAACAGATTTTCTTTTATATATATATATCTTCTGAATCTTAATGTTCTGCCAGTCATTTATGTATACATTCTGTTAGAGCAATTCACGTTAAATCAAATAGTAATATTTATAGGAATTGTTTTAAAATACAAATTTGGATATAGAAGTTATCTGAAGCATCTGAAATTGCAAATCTTTGTGTTTAAATTCACATGAATTAAGGGCAAGTTTTTTTAGGCTTCCAACAATATGAAAGCAATATAATATTTTTTTCTTACTCCTCATTTAAGGCTAGGAAATTAATTTTTAATTAAAACTGATGTTTTAACTTGTAATACTAATGTTATGATGCTAACTTACTGTGACTCACTGAATAGCTGGTGTCTAGAGAATCTGCTTGCCACTTAGGTACTGTGAAATTTCCAAAGTGTGATTTACTTTAGTGTGGTTCCTGACAGATCTATGATATTTATACTTTTTCATTTTAAAATGTTCCCTTATGTTTTATTTTATTGTGCTGTTTTACATTTTTTTATATCATGATTAGTTTTAGAATTGGGACTGTAGATCTAAAACCCAAGAAATAGAAATCACTTTTGCTATCCAAAGTGTGTGTGTGTTGTATGTATTGTATGTTTATTTTGATCAGTGTTTTTTCTTAAAGGAGATAAACTTGGTGTTTTGCTTCACTGCCTGTCAAGGCAGTGACAGCTTTCCTGTTTGCTGCCCTTGCCTCTTCTCCACTGCCCCTCTAGGAAGGCATTCTGCTATCCTAGTGGCCTGTCTCTTCGATGAGTTAGCGTCACTCCATGTGTTCTCCTCCTAATGATCCTTTCAGATCTTGGTAATTACTATGTCTGTTAGCTAGCAATCCCTCTGTTACTGTATAAGCACTTCCAGAACTAGGATTTTTAAGGAAAGAAGCTAATTTAGTCTTATTCCAAGCCAGAAGTGTATCCTGGAGTGGTATGCCACTTTCTCCACAGTGCTAGCAGATAAGCACACATCTGAGCAGAAAAGTGTATTATTTACCCGGAGTAGCTCCTAAGCTGTGCCATACATTTCTTGACTGTAGCTCTGGAGGGAAAAAGAACTTAGTTTTTATTTCAGTTTTGTGTAGACTTCTGCAAGAATTGATTATTTTTTGTTTTTTTCTGCATGGATAAAAGCTTTTTATTAGAGCCATGCTTCAGGAAGCAAGCTTGGCCAGTGGAGCATTTGCAGTTAAGCAGAGATCATCTGAGCCCTTGTGCTTGCCTGAGGCAGACAGGCTCAACAGGGCTTCAGAGAATAGCACGAGCAAAAGGTAAGTGCCAACGCTGCGGCTTTGCAGTGAGGGGCTTGGTCTTTATTCTGTTCTTACAGGTGCTGGACCACTTCTGAGGAAAAGGTGATCTTCTGTTGACTCTTCTTCCTCTTTCCGCGCATGTGCAACCAAAGAAAAAAGATTGACTTATGACTTCAAAAACCCTCGGACAAAATTTTGTAGGGATTATGGAATACGATAGAGAGTGAAGTAGGTAAAATTGTTCACAGTGAAAATTTGACAGCTGCAGACAGGCAATCAAAACATACAGAAGTGTTCTTTCGAGAAGTACCTTTTCCATCATTCCATTAAAACAATAAATAAAACACATAATGGTAGGATATTGCTTAAAAACTAGATCAGTACCTTTTTTCTGCAGTTTGCTTTCCTTGGTCTTTCTTTGGCCAGAAGAATGGGATGTAATTATTTCACCTTGAAGAACAAAACTTTAACAGTTTGCTAGTGCTATTAAAAAAAAGAAGCTTCTAGAAAATGTGTTCTTTTTTTGTTGGTATTTTAGATCTTGAGCAGTGTCTAAATTAATTTGAAGCTTCTTTGTTAATATATAGGTATCTGAAAAAACTTCCATTTGGGAAGAACACCCATTAAAAGTACTCTTGTATTTTTATCATTCCTAGAACGTAACCTTGAGTTCTGCCGTCTCACAGAATGGAGTATTTTGGGGACAACATGTTTGGTTTGAAAGCATAATGTATAGTAAAAAATAGTGTTAAATATTATAAAAATACAATTACTATGGAATGTCCTGTACCTAAAGAAATTTTTTCTCAGCTAGACTTGTTAACCACTTAGGAAGATATCTTGTGTCTATCCTGAAATGAATTTTTTAAGGATGGGCTAATGAGTGTGCATTGGACCTACCACCATATTTCTTTTTATCTAAAAGTCTAAGTCTTTGAGGATCCAAATGTCTTTTTTTTATTTATTTATTTTTTTAATCAGCAAATCAATTGCCCACTATCCTAAATATAGAAAAGCAGAGTTCTGAAATGGTTCTTACGTGCTATTTTCTAGTGTTATTCACTGGAGTTTAAGAAACATCACTATTTCTTACAAAGAACTATTTGTCAGTACTGCGCCTGACTAAAATTACCAGGTCACTGCTTTAAAATACGGCATAAGCACACAGGGAATTTACTAATATGCAGCTTGTAGCAGGAAAGATAAATACAGTCTTTCTGACCTCCTGTACAAAACCTTAAAAAATCCTAATTATAGGTTTACTCCCATAAGCAAAAGTTCCAGAAGCTTCTTGAGGTCCACCAGGGATTTTGCTATTGCTATTGATTTAATATGAAAGTGCTCAGATACTATAGCAATGGATGACAGCATAAAACACTGATAAATCGATTAAAAGAGTTTAGCCTTGGGGTATGTATTAGTTCATCTGGTCTGATCTCTCATAAATCACAAGCCATTAAATTTACCTCTGTACTGAACCCAGTAATTTGACTAAAGCATAACTTGCGTTCAGCTAAATCATATTTTCCAGAAAAACGTCAAGTCCTGCTTCGAAGGCACAAAGAGGGAAAATAATTTGCCAGTATTCTGGCCATCACTCTCACCAGTACAAATATGTGCCTCACTTCTCATTTGAATTTGTCTGGCATTAGCTTCCAGCCAGTGATTCTTTTTATGCCCCTCTCCACTAGGTTAAAGAGCTCTTTTATACCCTGTAGTTCCTTCTCTTGAAGGTACTTATACATTGAAATCAAATCACTTCTTACTGTCCTTTTGTCAAACACACTGAGCTCATGAACTCAATCACTAAAACAATTCTGTCATGCAATTTTTGTGACCCTTTTTTTGAACCTTTGTCAATTGCCTACAGTCTTTAAAATGTGAGCCCCAGATTTGGATAGGATTGCAGTAGGGCGAAGAACTTGGTGATTTTATTATTTTTTTTTTTTTAATAAAGAGGGAAAATCATCTTCCTAGTCATTCACAAATTTATATGTTGTGTGCTTGTGTTAACTTGCTTTTCATCCCAGGGATAAAATCTGTATTTTTAGATATGGTGACATTTTGCTTTTTTAAAATGAACTCAGTCAATCGGCCACAGTAATCTGCGTTCATCTGTGGAACTGATTTTACCTCTGTATTATCAAGTATGGTCACTTGCCAGTTTGATCAGCTATGATTTTGTGTTTACTTCCAAGTATTATGCACAATATTAATTCCTTTATTATGTCATTAGAAATAACTTTTAGATACTTTCCAAATCTATTTATTGAGGGCTGCCAGTTAATCTTGCAAATCTTTGATGTTTCTTTCTTTTTTTTCCCCCCTTCTGCATAGCAGAATTTCAGTTTCAAAGAAAAAGAAATCAGAGACAAAAATCAGAATTGTTTGACAAGATTTGTTTTCCTGAAATCTATATTGAGTACTTCTGATGACAGTATTTTCCTTTAATTTTATTCCAGTTAATTGTTTTTAGTTTTTAGAATCATTTTTGTTCAATAATAATCTCATAGTAGTCTGGCTACAAGTAATGTAGTTATCTAACCTCCTGTTTTGAATCATACTAAAATACTTTATCTTTCGGAATTTCTTGGGAGTGCTAAGATTTATTAGAACTGTTAATAGCAGGAGTTCTCTTATGGCTTCTTACTGTAAATTGTCTGGATCTGCTTATTTTGAAATATTTATACCTGATCAATATTGTTTAACTTGCTTCTGTACTGCTGCAGGGCTAAAAAGCATTTCAGCATTCTCATGTGATGCAAAAATATTTCATTTTGGAATAGAGAGGACTTAATGTTTTTGCATTAAAAACAATGTTATTGGTAATAAAATGGATTTCATTTCTTTTGTTCTTAATGTGTTCCAAGAATAGTAACATTGGTCCCTTCTCAGTCCCTAATTCTGTCAATTCTGTAGATTTTTTTTTTCCCCAAATGCAATTAACATTGCAATATGAGCATTGTGGTAACTCCTGTGTCATTTAGTTGTTTCAGTTATTTTCCTTCTGTTATTTATTATCTTGCTGAAACTTTTCTTGGCACCATCTTTGTGGCACAGTGAGATGCTTGTCTGCTATCTGCAGGTGAGGTGCTGGACAAAGCTGCCTTATTTGCTCCTGTTCTCTGCATCTTTTCACCTCCTGGATCTGGTGAAACTTTTATCAGCTGTTCCAGGAGATAAAACCTTGCCTTCCAGACTTTGACCTTCCTCTTACAGACATCTCGAGGCAGACTAACCAATGTACTCAGCATAGGAGACTTCACCCAAGAGAGCTGACAGATTGCAGGTCCAGTAACTCAGTATGTGGGGGGAAGATGCTAATGAGGGCTGAAAATAAATTTTGTTTGATAAGTAGTCATTTCAAATCAGTTCATACTTGTAAGTGCAGAAGTCACAACGTCCTCTTAGAGCTCATGTGTTGCAAACTTATTGGAGTCCTTTTCCTTAGAATGGCAAGATGCTCCTGTCCTTCATGAGGTTCAGAGAAACGGTGACACAGCATTAAAAATAAACAACCCACCCCCTTTAACGTTTGTGCCAAAAGGGTGCTTGTACACCTGCATAACAGTCAACACAAATGCACAGTAGAAAAAGAATTTCGTCTCTCAAGCTTCCTTTTCTTTTTTAATATCCTGACTGAATATAGGTGTAAAAGAGAAAAGTGACTCCTGAAATGTTGATCCCTGTGTTGGTAAATGCTACAGCCAGTTTACATGGGTGTAAAATAACAGATCAACTGAATAATAATAAGAAATATATCCAAGGTCCTATGAAAGCAGAGGTCAAATAAGTCAAGTAGCTTTTAGGAATTCTAAAGAAAATATTACATACCAAATCCTTTAGAGAGAAAAAATGAGTGAAGTCCATTCCCTAAAGACTGTGACTGGTCTTGCTGACCAGCCTAGGACCAGCTTCAGAAAATAGCTGGTGTGTTGCAGTTTATTTTGCACTTGAAAGTTAACACTGTAATTATGATATCTTAGTAAATTACTAGGAAATAAACAGGAGGTGAACTTTAACAGACCTCACATGCTCTTTCCACTGAAACGTTTCTGCTGCAGGGAAAGAAAAAAAATCTGAAAAATGGTATAGTCAAGAGTTATTTCCATACGAGTATGCTAGCTTTTTTCTTTGGTGTCCTTGAGCTGGTCTGCAGAAGACTATCTGTCACATTACAATCTTATATTAATACTTAAGTATGTAATTATTCCTAATGGTCTGTATAGTTTATTGGATAACCTCTTCTGTAGCTTACATATTACTGTTCTTTCCATGTAAAATTTTAGCTGCCTCAATTCTTTCTTCTTGCTTCATGACATAACTTGACCACCATAATTTTAATAGAAAATTCCATTAATTTTTATTACATTATTTGTTATATTTACAGTACATTTATTACATGTATTTTTTATTTCTACAGTGTGCCAGGTGCTGCAGTTCAAATACTCTGCAAATACTGTCCTCTTCAGTGTACACAGCAATGAGATCCATTCACCTGGAAATGTCTAATTTCCTTTACTGAAGACAAAAGTTTTCGTCATATCACGCAGTCTCCTTGAACTAATTGTGTAGACCACCTTTTGAGTGAATGGAGTAAAGTTGCACTTCCAGATTTTTGCCTCCTTTTAAGTGAATGGAGTAAAATTGGGACTTTTAGGTTTCTGCAGTACCATTCATTGCATCCTAAGGTAGACATCTGAAGTAAAACAAAGTGTGCCCATCTCACAGACAGCCTTTACGTGCTCACCTCCGAGCACGGTCACCAGGGATGTGCCAGTAGCTGTTGCCTGTTGTTAGAAGCTGTCCTCTCTCTGCATTCGATGGGTTCGATGGGCAGTTAGGAAAAGGAGATTTTCTTGTACAGGCAGCTTTTGAAATCCTTCTGGCTTATTGCATCGTCCTGTCTCAACCTTCAATTTACTGTTGCAAGACAGGAGGTACTGTTGGCCAGAGCCAGTCTGCCCAAAGGCCACTGCTGTGCTCTTAGATACTGTGTCTTTTGTCTGTCCCCAGTCACGAAAATAGGTATGCCTTGTGTAGGAACATGAAACTCTGTGTAAACAGCTTATTCCTTATGCCAATCAAAACCTCCAAATGTGGTTATAGGATACATATGTATGTATATATATGTATATTCACTTGCCTTGGAGTGTATGTGTTAGTGTTGGTGTTAGTGTGGGAAGGAGCTGCAGGTTCTTTCCAGGAATGGTTCAGTCCAGTGGGTGATTGTAATTTCTACCATATGATACGTGACAGACATCTCCAGCTTCATTCACTTAAAAGTCCAAGATGTTTGATTGATCAGTCATCAATGTTTGCATACAAATGTCCTCAAAATATGAGCAGGGAGGAAGGTTCTCTTTTCGGCTACAAGAAGTGTGTTCACAAGGTAATCCACCACAACAGCAACTCTGGTGTCTCAGGCAATGGCTTACCTGGAATCTCGGTAGCTGGAACCTCCTTCACTGTCTTCAGTCCTAAATTTTATAAGGTTGTAGCAGTAGTTTACTGGTAGCTTAAATAATTTTGCTATTCCATCATTACTTTTAGGCTTTTTCCCTTTTTTTCCAGGACTCTTTCAGCAAACGCAGAGCCCTGCACAGGGACCTACTGCACGTCTCAGCAGAGCCTGCACCTTCCGCGAGTCTGCAGCAGTCTCACGGTACGCGTGTGTTGCAGCCTCTCTACGTACGTCTAGTCCCCGTGGTGCTGCCTGGGCCGTCCCGGTGCTTCCCGTGCCCGATGGCCCTGGGCACGGCAGCTCCCGGTGCGCGTGTGGGAAGGGCCGGTGCTCGCGGCCGGCTCCTCGTGGAGGAGGCCGCTGGGTGTCCTAAGTGTCCTAAGTCAATGCCGAAAGCTGCCCCGCGAAAGCACGGCTGCTGGTGATGGGTCTAGGCAGGTGCTGCGTGGCCCCAGCTCCTGGTGACATCAGGAAGAATTGGTGGTGCTGGACAAATTGCAGTCCTAGGGTCCTGTTTGACTGGATCCTTCTGTATTTGAAGACATCCTAGTGGGATTACACATCACACCAAAGTTTACTTCCAAGCTTTCTCATCTAGAGATTACACCATTCTGTTTTTCTCTCTCTGGTGTAAAATTTATGTTTTGTCATTAAAATATTTGGCAGAAATACTTATTTGGGTATCTTTCTATTGCTCTGTTATTTGTGAAACAAAATTTCTTTGTAACAGCTTCTGGTTTGGTATCTTGCTGCTTTGAATGAAAGGTTTTATCTGCTCCGTGTTTGTCAATAACAAAGTAGATGAAAGTCACCTTTAGTACTTTCCTTAAAAGTAACTAATCTTTTGATACCCTGGGGCCTTGAATCATTGGCTCTAAATCAATATTTTCTATACACAGTTATTGTTTCTCTTCACTCTACACAGTGTGGACTGAAAATCAATGGGGTACATTTGTGAATTTTACAGAACATTGGATAGGCAAAGAAATAGATGTTATACCCTTTTGGGAAATGCACAAAGGAAATTAAGTGGCACTCTACTTAATAAAACCTCAAATAACTGTGTCACTGTTTTCATACTGTTTTGTTCTTAAATATCGCTGTGGCACTAATTGAAAAGGAAGCAGCATTCTCTTTTTCAGTATGTTGTGAAATTTTCAACACCAATTAAAATGTAGAATGTTCTGATGCTCTTTAATAATGTAATTGGTTCTGGGGACAGGAAGAGTTCACAAACTGCTTTGCATTTCTTTCACATTTGGTCTTAATTTTAAGAGACCATTACTGCTTAGAGTAATCTAGGAGTCCTAGATTCAGCAGAATCTCTAGGGAAAGAGAGCAACAGTACAACTTTAATAGCACCAAATTATTTTTATCTTGGGCTTTTTGTTTTGCTTTTTAAATTTACTATATTAAGAGTACTACTACAACTCGATTTCATCAGTATTTTTTTTAAAAGGTTACTTAGCATGAAACTGAATTGTCTAAGAAAACACTCATTAGGGTTACATAACATTAGTCTGTTTTTTCCAGAAACTATAATGCATTCCGGTAGTTCGGAATAAAATGAGAGGGAAATGAGCATGTTTTTGATGGTCGAAACCTTCTTATATAGTGTCAGTGTGACTTAAATCTCATTCAAGCCCAGAGACTTGTCAGGAAAGGATGAGCTACTCAGACTGAAAGTCTCTGAGATGCTGTGACATTTATGGTAGAGATCACATGGTGGGCTGAGTTATGGTCTTTTGATTTAGGTCCCTAAACAAAAGAAAAAGGTCTTTTTAATCATCATGGCTTTTTTGACCCTAATTTATATAAAAAGCCATAATGCTGCATTTCCCTGGGAAAGGAGACCATTTTTTTTTCCTCATATTCTCCCTCTGATTTAAGAACACTGTGAAGGAACCACATTAAAAGGAGAGATGCAAAAGTTTGCGAATATGTTGCAGTCTCAGTTTTAAGCTGAAATAGGGCTGCTCTTTGTGTGTGTTTTCCTAGGGATGTCTTTGCTACTGCCACTGGCTGCTTGACTGCTAAAATCGGCCGTAATTCGAGGTTATGTTCCCTTTAATTTCCTCTCCGTCTTTAACTGCGTTCCCCTGCCCCTGCACTGTGCTCGGCAGGCCGAGGGTGCCCTGCAGGCTGCTGCTCTCCGGGTGCCGTCGCTGCCGGCTCGCGCTGGAAGCTGCTTCGGGAGAGAGGCCGTGCCCTGGGTGCCTTCTGTGACCCGGAGTTGTGTCACCTCTGCTCTGCTGGTAACTGGGGCTGCCACCGGTGGAATTGCAGGCCTTTGCGGACCTATGGTGACGGTCTCTTCCTGAGGGAGCCGGCAACCCCGGAGCCGGCAACCTCCGGAGAGGAGAGATGCAGCTTTAAGAGGAGAAAAGAGGAATGAAGTAGGGAGGTCATGGGTGATGCGGGCCCTGAGCTGCCAGATGTATGAGAGGCTTCCCAAGCAGCGTGTCACTGCCTTCTCCAGCGCCCTCATTGCTCCCCACCGGTGTGTCCACGTCGCCTGCAGGCAGGTCCACGGCCTTGCCTTGGTGCCCGCTGGCAGCGTCGCGCACGACCCCCGCAAGAGCCGTGCTGTCCCTCGAGCTGCCACCCGCACAGCGCGCTCGGCGGGCGGCAGCGGCTGCGCTGCTCCGAGGCTCAGGAGGCTGCAAACTCTCACATGTTTTGTTGTCTCCTTTGCTCTGCATTTGTTATTAGCCTAGACTGCAAGGTATTCGTGGCAGAAGATAACTCTTTACTGGTGCACAAAGCTTAGCTGTTGAGATTCAGTTCTTAAAGAGAACGACTCTCAGGTAAATAGTACCTTACATTGGTGCAGCAGCCCCAAATTAGGATGGTGATAAATTATAGCTGTGAAAAGGTTCCCTCCGCTCCAGGCTGTGATGGTCTGAGGCTTTATCCAGGTGCTTTTGTAACTAGGCAGGACTGCCAGTGGTAGATCTCTTAGGTTATTAGTAGAGCAACCTGATTTAATCATGACCAATATTAAATAAGTTATGGTAGGGATGGTAACATTTTTAATTTTGGCTGTGGAGTCTCCTTCCCTGGAGATCTTCAAACCCGCCTGGCTGCCGCCCTGTGCCCCGTGCTCTGGGTGTCCCTGCTGGAGCAGAGGGGTTGGACTAGATGATCTCTAGAGGTCCCTTCCAACCTCAACCATGCTGTGATTCTAACCCTTTATTAAGGCATGTAGCGGAAGACAGTGACAAAGAGCACTTTTATTTTTCCTCCAAGAATAGGAATCAGAAATGTCAATTATTTCTTCTGGCTGGGCAATTCAATAAGCTATCCCTATCCATCTAGGATTTAATTTAGTACTTAGCAAAAAGAACCAAAGCATTTCCTTATGTGGAGGGAAAGGCTGAATCAGCCTTTCTAATAGGATCATTGAAACCGAGGTAAATGAGTTGCAGAGTATTACCTGCCTTTTCAGCTTGGCCATAGAAATGTGAAAGAAGCAGAAAATAAAAGTACAATGATGTAACCTATGTATATGCTCGAATTTTGGCTTGAGTATAAAACATTCCATGTTCATTGGGTCTAAAATTCAGATAACTTGTGAGGTGAAGAAGGACAGAGCATCTGGTGGGCTTTTGCCAGCAATGTGGTTGCACGTTCAACGCAGGCAGAGGGCTGCAAATTTCCCTTTCCATGAAATAAGGTACAAGGCAGAATATCTGAAAAGGTTTCATTTTTTCGTAGGTATATTTTATTTTCTTAACAGTAACAGTGGAGAAGCACTAAGTTAGAAAGCAGTTAGACAAATGAGAAGTTGACATTCCTTTTATTAATTCCCTATAAACTAGAATTTAAATCTGATCTCAAGTTGTAAAATCCTAGGACGGAAACCCAAGGTCCTCCGGCTGCAGCTGTTCTAGCTGCGCACGTTAAACAGGATTTTACTGGCAGCTCTGTGGTCACCCGTGCAGTTCCACGGTTAGTGTGCCGCCTGCTTGGCTTGAGCCTGTCCCAGCAGCCCTCCCCAGGTGGAGCGCAGGGACGGCACGGAGCTGGGAATCCTGCCAGCAGGCAACAGGCAAGAGCTGTCGGCGATGGGGAGTTCAGCCATATGGATAAATAGTGTAAATGGAAACGGGAAGAAAGGCTGCTTGTACGAGCTGTGCAATTTCGGTTGCTCTTAGGAATGGATTAAGGGTCGTCTGTTCACTTTGATAATTTTTTTTAAGTATAGATATACTTTTATACTCTATATTTTTTAAGTATAGATATCACCTGGTGGAATCACTGACTTTCTGCAATTTCCATCAGGCCAAAATGCCAAAGGTTAGGCAATTTAATAGGTAAAACAGTAAAACAATGACTCACTAGGAAAGGACAGAATATCTTGTGCCGTATTGTCATATTCAGGGTCCTCCATAAGGACCTATAAATTAACCCAGAGGAGTGAAACTGCTCTGAAATTCTGTTTTGTTTTGTTTTTCTCTCATGCATGAGGACATCATGTCTTACGTCCTAGCTTAGATGCTCAGCGAACAGGTTAGTCACCAGCCTCCTGAGACAGAATACAAAGAAGGAGATTAGGACGGGGCCTAAGGGAAGTTCCTAGCATTATTTTCATTGCCTGAATTAGCCTTCATTGCCTCTTTGCCTCTAGCAAGAGTTGTTACCTGGGTAATCTTCTAAATGAGGGCTGAAACAAAAAAAGCATTAGGCGTTTTATCTTTCTCTGCACTGCTAGTCAGTAGTTTTTCTTTTCTGGCTGTGATATTTCTATAGACAACTTGCCTCTTTATAACTCTTCTTATTATCTGATTTTTTTCTTCTTCTGATTTAGTTATTACATTTAGGGATTTTCATCCTCATTCTTTTATTCCTAGTAACTCGATCCTGTTTTGTCTGACTGTGCACTTACTTGTATTCGACATCATTGAAGAAAGCACAATTTGACCAAGTTGACCCTTATTGTACTTTGTGTCTTTATATTAGGATAGTTTGCACTTGTGTACAAGCTTGTGTACCTTCTGGAATTTATCTCCCAAGGGACCTTCTGGATCAATTACTAAGCATTTTTTTCTCTGCTTTCTCAAAGTTCATCCTTTCTAATTTTCCAGACTGCCTAACATCAAGAACTGGAGAAAAAGTCCAGGTCTCCTTTTGCTATCTTGAGAGTGTTTCCAGAGCAGAAAGGAGGACGTGTGGGGAAATGGGGTTGTGTGGTAGCCCTGCTTCCATTTCCCATTTGCACTCCTTATTTGATTCATTAAGCTGGCCATCTGAGAAGCTCACCAGATTGTCCAGTATTCGTTCTTGCCCAACCTGTGATACTATAATGAATAATTCTTCCCTTTTTCTTTGCATCACTTTGCCTTTGTGTAGGGACGTGTTTGTGTTCCTTTGCAGGAATACCTGATAATCCTGATATAAGGCATTCCTTACTGCAGTTTGTTTCCTGAGCGAGCCCTTGGTCATAGATGCCTCATTTTTGTAGTAGTGGTCTTCTATAGGAATGAAGCCAAAGCCTTTTTGGCAATACTGTGTACACAAGCATGTTTTAAACCTCTGGTTCTGGTTTAAGATCTCAAACTTTTCCAAGCAAAAGCCCCCGACAAGGCCAGTCTTCAAATCATTACTAACCCCTTGAATGTTGAGAAATTACACAAAGATATTGCCAGTGGACCCACAGTATAATTATTTCTTTTTCTTTTTTTTTTTATTAACTCAGGTGTAGCCATGAAGCAGGAATTCGGAGCTCTTTCCTCCCAGCAGTGCTTTTGCCTGCTCTGTTGCCTCAGTTAGAGGGCACGCTAGTAGAGTGGCATAACACAGACAGCTTTGCTGCAGGGCAAGATGCTCTTTCTGCTCTGAAACTTCTGGGACCGTTGCCCTGGTTTGGAGAAAGATTTGCAGGCCCTTGAGTAGCAGCAAAATAACAGCAATGCCACCTCTGGGGTTGGATTTTGACTGTAACATTGAGACTGTCCAATTCTGCGCCTTTAAAAATCACAGCTATTCCATAGTCCCCTCAAAGAAACATCTCTCCTCACTTTATTTCCTCCTTGTTGCTTTTGGTGGCTAATTCTGAAGCGCCCCTGTGCCCTCACCCCCCTGCCCAGTTGCGGTCTGCTTCCATCTCAAGCTCCCACTGTATGATAGTGGCCTCACAGAGGTCTGAGTAGCTTAAACCAGTATTTTTCTGCACTTTCTTTTCCTGCTGCGTGTGCTGAAATGTTTGTGCAGCTGTACAGCAGATGGTGCTCTGCTTCCCTTTCTTCTCACCCAGACAATGGTGCTAAACTTTTGAAACTGTGGATTATTAATAATCTTTTCCACCCTGGCTGAGTAATTGGAGTTACGTATTTTCGGCGATGGTTTACTTAGCCATGCACTGATTTTGTTTTAAGGAGCATGAAAGCATAAAGTCTGTTTGTGGGTTAATTTAATTTACAAAACTAATCTATCTTCCCTGTGCAGCTAAAGGAGAAGCCTGGCTTAACATTTATTGAGGGATTCTTTCTATGTTTGCAGAAATGGTATTTGTTTCAAATGGGTAATTCTTTACTAAAATGAGTGAATCATGAAAGCAAGCAGAGACTGAATTGAAGTAGTAAACTCAGTGAAACTCTCAGAACCTCTAAACCAAGGAAACAATTTCACAGCATAGTTAACCAAAATGTAGAAGAAACTACCTGAAGTCATACTGAAAAAAAAAAAAAAAAAAAGTGTTCTTTGACTTTACATTGAACAATTGAATTCCTGCTTTAGCTCTTTTGGTAAATACTATTTTCTGACACTTAGCACAGTTAGCCCAGGCTTTTGCTGGCTTTTTTCACAAGTGAAAGCTCTTAGATGACTAGAAGCAGTGTAAAAAAGTCAAATCCATTTCAAGGATTTTGCGAGAAACACCGCTGTAAGCTTTGAAATATTGCAGACTGCAGTAATACCATAGTAATCTTCAACAGTATTAACAGCTTAAACAGACAAGCCTGTATAAATTGGCTTAAAACCTATCAGGTAGTAGAACTGCACTAATGCAAACTAATAACTCCGTTGGCCGTATTGTGGATTATCGGATGTTGCAAATTGACAAGTAAAACTATGATGCGAAGCTCATGGAAATCAGAGTAGTGAGTGCTGACCTTGCTGTGCTTGTTTCTCAATCTTGTCCTTTTCATGAATTTCCATAACAAAGATTTCAGGGTCACTGAAGCACAATAGGTGCTTATTTTGACAATTTCAAACTATTTGCTGTCATTTACCATATTTCCTATTTTGGTATACAGCGTGGTACTTGATAAACCTGTGTTGCTGTGTATGTGACAGGGAGTCTAAGAACATCAGGCACTGATGGATCTCACTTGGTAGGTGCTGCACAAACACACACCGAAAGGACAGTTCCTGACCTTTATGCTTGGCATCTTGCCCGCGTGAGACTGGCTTATGAATAGTTCATCCATACTGAATTTTTGCTCCAAAGTGGTGTGAGTCTATGGTATTTCAGATAGGTATCTCCACATTTGCAATTCTTATTAAAAATGCCCTGTTATAGTAATTAACTGCATCTTTCATTCAGGATCATGGAGTCAGTCTACCTATGAAAAAGTAAAGCCGTCCATCTATGTGACTTGACATTTACTGTTCCGTACATGACTGCGTATGTCTTATATGTTTTAAAAGTATATGTTTTAAAAATATATCCGATGTGAATATCCACTAACATAAAAAAAAATCCAATAGAAGGTGTTCTTTTTAAGTAAATGTGTGTTTTTATTTTCTTTTTAGGGCTGGGAGGAAGGATGGCATGAAGATCATAATGGAAAGAGTAACTGAAGTCTGCATTTTTTTTTTTTTTTCGTTCCAAGACTACCATAAATCATTTTGTTTTGCTGTCTTGGAAAAATTTTTTGCCAAGCTGGTATCTAAGGAATGTATCTTCAGATTTAAATGTCAGATTCCCAGGTTGTGCCATGCATTTTGTCTCAGGATTAGATACACAAGGAGCTACCAGTATGAAATAAGAAGGAGTGTGATGTATTTCCCACCTGTTTTACACATGATTTGATGGGTAGACTTACAGTGAATAAGTGGAATGTTACATTTGGGTCTAATTTCCATGGTCGGGAGAGCCTGGACAGCTAACTTGGCAACTCAAGGTAAGGGAAGATCAGCCTGGACAGGTGCCAGAGGGAGTAAGGGCAAGGAATGACCCGTCTCAGCAGGAGGGAGGCAGCAGAAATGAAGCAGTTGCTGACCATAAGCCGGGTGCCTCCCCTCTGCTCTCCGCTTCACCCGTCCCCATTGCACACACAGCCCATGCACACGATAGCCCCCGAAGGATGAGAAAGCCAAGTGGGTGCATGACCTCTGCCACCCACAAAAAAAAATGGAGATACAGAGAACAGAAATCTGACTCCCTTTGAAGGAGAAGTCCCAATGGATTCAGTGGGGATAGGTTTTAATCCATAGGGAAAAGCCGACAGCTCTTTACTTGCTTACTTGGTTGATTTGATGGAAATTAGCTTTCAACATTCACATCTTATCAAATCATCAGCCAGAATTATGTGCAAACATGAAAAAGATGACACCTTATTCTATAAATATGTACTTGATAGTAACTTTCAAATTATGTTAGCAGAGTTTGCGCAGTATTAGTGAAATCCCTGTCATTAAGAAATGATATTTTGTAAGAAAGCTGATAATAGGATACAAAGATCCTAATATGATTAGATGATGACTTGTTAATGGGATTTTTTTTTTTTTTTTGTCATAACCTGTTCAGTTTACTCTAACAAACATGAGCTCTCTGGAAAGTAATAATGCAATAAAAATCTGGGAATGGGGTAAGAATGATACTGAAGATTCAACAGTACAGTAAATTATTTTATAGTTGCAGGAAAATTAGTTTTTAAAAATATTTTGGGGAATAAAAGGCAGACCCAATGGATCTGCTATTACAATCATTTTGTGCTGCCTACCTATCTAAGCCTCAGTCCTGCAGTTTGTTTCATGTAGGCCAAGGATGGCTCTCCTGCAAAGCTCTCCTAAAATCAAAACTGGGCTTTATGCTTTCTTCCCCCCTCAGAGCAAGATCTGTGGCTGACATTTGGACCACACTTGAGGCAATCGCAAAATTCTCAGTGTCTTAAACAGAGTGCGTTTTGCAATTGAGAGAGAAAATATTGAGCTCTTGAGATTTTTCCTGGGATTGGAAGACCATTTTTCACCAAGTCCAATTATTTCAGGGGACCAATGTATCAACATGGCCCTCCCATCAATATTTTCCTCTTAGCTTAGTAACAATAGCTCAAAAATTGTGAAAGTTGCCTATCTTTGATTCAGGTATATTAAATCAAGTAAGCACCAGAAGGTCAATTTTTATTTGTTAGCAATTTTCATTTATATTTGTGAACTGGGAATATAATGTAATGTTTGTGAGAGCAAAGGAAATGTAGCTCCAAGTTGTCATTAAATTGCTTGCTGTTCTGTACTTGCATACTACTCCAGTACTGACTGGGGCTTGAACTATAAATTAAGAGAGGACTTTTCCCATATAGATTGTACACAGAAAAAAATGTTGATATATCAGGCTTCATCCCTGGAACTCAGATGCACTTCATATACTCCTTTTGTGAACTGAATGTAAAAGAATGTCATATTAATGACTTGGGCTCCTGGGTGAAGACCTATGTCATTTTTTTAAGAGAAAAACACCATAGTCACTGAATGTCAAAACTGTGATTAAAAAGCAAAAAGCTGACATGGATACCACTGTAATAAGGTACATCTCAGTGGGAATCCACTGCCACCATCAGCTTTTTACGATTTTTGTATTGCTAATATGATATGAAATGCACCACTAGGAATACTGTAACATACCAGACTCACTTATTTCATAAATTATTACTGTATTGCCCTCTAAATGTCCTGATGAGTATAAAAGCAACTAAAATATAATATAGAAACACTGATATCATGCAAACAACAATTTCTGAATTGTTAGATGCAAGCACATTTTTTCTTCTTTTTTTTCCCCCCCATAATTTTATCCTGAATAAATAAACAGTTAGCAACTGATAGTCATTCAACCACCTCCGAGATACCATTGCTTCTGATCCGAAACAGCGTCGCTAATTAGTGTGAGAAAGGCTATGTGACAGGTTTTAAGAGTGGATAAACTGAAGAAGCACTTTTGATATTCAAATGTACTCTTTTTCCCTTTATTTTTTATTTTTTTTGGTATTCCGCTGCTGGCACTAGCCCAGGAAGATGTGAGATATGTCTCATCGTGCCTTTGCAAGGGCTGAGGACTCATACCTTTTCTTCACACGCTCCACCTATGAGCCAACTGGAACAAAAGAATTTTCCCCAAATAACACTACATAAGGTAGGTCGGGGACACCTTTTTATTGTCCCACAATATTAGCAAGTCCTGGAGGGAGGTCATCTGCTCACCGTTCATCAGTCAGTGGTCATTGCCCCTACCCTGACTGAGCCTCATCAAAATCGACTCTTCGGTTTCATGAGAAACTCTGCCATTTGAAAGAAAATCCCATTCTGGACAAATACACTGAAAAGTGAAAAATGAACGTAGAATGAAATTAAAAACAAAATTATGGAAAATATACAATTTCCCTTCGTGTTTTATACTGTGTTAAAAAAATCATTTTAAATATTATGAAAGAAGAAGTTGCTTTTAAAAAGAAAATTGAAATATTCCACTTTGAAAAATCTGGCATGTTCCACTGTTCCTTATCCAAAAATACTGTTCAAGGGAAATCAGAGTTAAGTTTTATTGAAATAAGCAACTTCACCTTTGACAAAACAGCATTTTCCAATTGAGAAATCTTTTAACATAAGATTTACAATTGTCAGTATTACTCATTCAGAACAGTTCTAATAATAATGTGAAGATTAAGATTTGTATGATTTGTTTGAGTGGGAGAAATACTAATATTTAAAACCTTGTCAAAGTTCTTTTGGGAGATACTGTTGTCTTTCCGGCATAGCCACTAATACAACGAAAATAATGCTCTAGCAAACAATATTAATACTGTATTTCACAGAAAGATCCTTAATATATATAGTTGATATGGTTGCAATCCCCCAAAAAAGTTCTTGTGGTGCAAAAAGAGACTATTTTATGACTTCCTTACAACTATGAGCTCTAACCTTGCAAGCAGCAAATGCAAAGGTTCTGTTCTCCGTGTTGCCAGTTTTACGCGTATCTCTCTTCAAAGAGGGAGAGTTTATCCTACTTTGCTTGAATGTCAGTGTACTGTTAAAAGTTTATTCTTTGGAAATACATTAATAGCACAGAAATGGAATTGGGATTATGAAGTATCTGATGCCCTTTTTTTTCATTTATGATGTGCCTTAAGCAATAGCACAAGTTGTAAAATACAAAGGGGCTAAAAAGAATGTAGTTGTCATGAGAGTATATGTGTCCAGATTGCAAGCCAGGAAGCCGTCACTGATAGCTGAAGTATAATTGACCACTGCATATGATAAGCACATTATTGATTGATTAATGTGACCCAGCTATATTTGAAATGTCAAAGAGGAAAATTGAGTTGTCATTTTCTAACACGTTCTTTTTTGAGCAACAGATAAATATTATAATTAATGACTTTCTACTAAGGGTTATCTAAAAAATTTAGAGAATATTAAACATCACATCATTCATAGTCATCATAGGTGAATATATTATTGATGAATATTGATAAATCTTTGTTTATATGAAACAGGCCGCAAAATAGCTTTGTAGCCTTAAATATTACTTTTTAAAGATATATCTCTTCACATTACTTTTCTTATTGTTTAACCTAATGAATTGACAGAACTCACTAAGTTCTTTTTACAGTTTTAATAAGGTTTCATTTGTATTTAGTCTAGGGAAAACTGGGATGATGTTTCATAAGGTTTAAGTTTGCTTCTATGGAAGTCAACTGAAAAACTGTTGATTAGAAAAGAATCTACAACTGACCCATGCACAGCCTTGGTGCTGTTTTTCATTATTTGCATAAAGGAACCCTGGATTTTCTCAGAAAAATTTTCACATATTTGAAAAATATGTGCTTGGAAATGAATTTCCAATAAATGTTTTCAGTCTATAAGTAAATCCTCCAAAAGCCTCCAGATTATTTATGGATAAAACAAAAATAAAAAGCATCTGATGCAAAATACTGAAGTGTTATCAGTCATCCCTGGTCTGAAGGATACCTGCTAAAGGAGCTGCCTAAAAATTTGTCAGTAGAACAGTCTCCTGCCACAAGATGCAGATTCATCAAGTTCTCTACCATTTTGGAGGAAAAGGAAACATTCACATAACTGTAAGCATTTAACTGCGTTGTTTTAACCCTCATATTTAATTTTGACAAATTCTGAATCTGTGCCATGTCTTAGAGGTCAGATATCACTTGGACTTCTTTTGTCAGAGGAATGCCTGAAACATAGCCAAGCCTCAAGGCGATGAGGAAGATTGTTAGGCTCACAGACGTCACTGTCCTGAAGATGGCTTGTGCTCCCGAGAGAACAGGGGAAAAGCACAAGGGGCCGGATCTGTTGTTCCTTGCCCTGAATCATCTCCTGCAGCAAAATCAGAGCAACTGCCCTAGAAGAGTCTCTGAAATATCCAAGGGTCTTTTTGCTTTGCTCCTGTTTTTCTTGCAGTGGCTCTCTTGTGCGTGAGGACACGTTTACAGGAGCGGTTGCTGAGGAGCTGCAGGATAATTTGGGCAGGAGGAGACATCAAGGCATCTCTTCCCATCTCCTTGCACTCGGGCTGCAGAAATGATGGGTGGGAACAGAGAGGCTGCCCCTGTCCCTGGGCTAAGTAGGCAGGAGCCCACCTACCATAAAGCTTCTTGATCTTTCAGAGAGCTGGGAAATAAAATCATAGCGTTCTAAATAAGGGGCAACCAGCTGTCTGACACAGTTGTGCACTCTGGGTAATGTTTTGAGCAAATGTTTAATTACAAAAGGTTGGTGCCTGAATTGTCATTATTAATCCAGACCTGTGCTAGAGTTCACAGTAGCCAGGACTTTTTACACTGGTGAATCACTCTCATTGAAATGTTCTGTGCTTAAATAGCAGGAAAAGCTCCTATTAGAAATCTCTATAATAGCTTTTATGAAAGCTCTGGCTAATTTAGAGCCCAATTAAACCCAGAAATCCAATTATTTCTGAATAACATAATTGCAAGAAAGTAGCTAGCATTGTAAGTATGCACTAGCTATTATGGAAGATGCTTTAATAAAAGCAAATCAGTTCTGAGCCATGGAAAAAATGTCGTTTTAGTCATAATAAGGATTATGGGCAAATTTCAGATTTTTTCTATATTCATTAATCTGTATCAAGGGCAAGTAAGCCCTTACCTTGGTGCTCTTCAACTGTTGTTACATGCATTTTGTGGGTCCAACTGAAGGCAAATATGTTAGATGTTAAAACAGATTTAATTATATATGTGCTTGAAAAAAAATTGCTAAGATTTTAATATAAAAAAAAAAAAGAAGATAAATGAAAGAACACTAACCTGATTGTTTTGGATGTAAACTAATAAGAAGGATGGTGCTGGAAAGGCAAAGCCTCAATGGAAAAAAGGAGTGGTTTGCTAATATGGCCTGGACAGTTACGAATGGGAAACCACTGACAGCCATAAAACTCAATGTCCAGTAATTATTAACTGATGACAGAATTATAGAATCATTAATGTTGGAAGGGACCTCTAGAGATCATCTAGTCCAACCCCCTGCACACGCAGGGTCACCTACAGCA
>VZSV01000004.1:10152495-10179829 GCA_013398735.1 Nothocercus julius
GGGGGTTGGACCAGAGGATCTCCAGAGGTCCCTTCCAACCTCAACCATTCTGTGATTCTGTGATTTATTGGAGTGCAGATTTGAAGGAGGAATGGAACAGATATTTGATCCCTTATGTGCTCACAGAAACAAGAGAGTCTGTGTTTTTTTGTAAGCAAACAAATTTAGATTAGACAAATATCTGATTCCCTCCTCAGTTTCTCCCTCTTCTTATAGAAACAGACCACCAAATCCTGGAAAACAGTCAAAATGCTGGAGGTAACAATGACACAATCAGATGCATTATTTTTCCAGGGGGTCCTGGGTTCATGCAGGGCAGAGAATAATAGTGAGTTGAGGGAAGGAAGCGATACCAGCTTTCCTAAAAGGAATGTGGTTCATTCACTAGTCTGGGCATGCCAGGCATCCCTTGATGCGGCTATGATCCTGGCCACCAGCTTCATCTTCTCATCTGCACTCACCAGGAGGGGCTGGTTTGCAAGGAGCCTTCCTCTTGGCTCCTAGAAGTTGGAAGGGCTTTTGTAGTAAATCAGTGTGTGATCTTGCAATGGAAGCTTATGTCAAAAGGCTGAAGCAGGAGGGAAGAGAAAATGAGGTTGCACGAAAGTATCATACATCTCTTATTTTCTATTTTTAAAATTAATTTTACTATCATTTTTTCAATACTATAGCATCATTAGCAGGGGTGGAAGAAAAGGGAAGAAATGACAGACTAAGAGGATCCAAATGGTTGGGAAGGACAATCACAATTTTTTTTCCTAACAGATTTTAACACTGATGAAAGTGGGTTGAGGGGCAGCAGGGGACAACATATTTCCTTGTGGGTGGAAGTCAATAAACACTGTTCTTGCAGAATAACAGTGCTTTACTAGCTGTGCTGTACCTTCATTTGTTTGCATGTATTTTTCTTACTACTCATGAAAGGCCCAATTGAAAGCACTTTTCAAAAGGATTAAAGCCCGTGGCCATGGATTACTACTGTTTCATACCTGGAGAGAGCAAGCTATTGATTCAGAAAAACATGGCTTTTGGTTCCAGTGAATGTGGTGGTGTGCTTATTAATATTTCTACCCTTCTCTGGAGGTGCATGGTCCTGTGCAGACTACGGAGATGACAAGGTCCCTGCCCTAGGATGCTTACAAGACAGATAACACAATGAATTATGATGTGGGCTAAGAAGGGTCACAGGGGGTGAAAGAGGAGAGGAAATGACAGAAAACAAAGAAAGGGAATTTGCTTCATGAAAGGGCTGTTATTTACAAAGCGTGCCCATCAGGTAATTTGACTCCCTTTGGCTTTTATTTTGGATTTGTTTTTCACTTTGCTTTATTATGTTTAATAATCAGGCATGGGTGAGATAGTGCATAACACTAGAGCTGAGATTAATGATGAAAGACTAAGAGAAAGCTGTGCCTCTCAAGGAGGGATTTGAAGGAAGAAAAACATTTGTTTTTTCACTCATTAGAAGCAAGTAAGTTCAGGCACAGAAGAGTTTCACACTTGTGATAAACTTTAAATTAACCACTTGTGTAAGTCTTTGTGGGAATAAGGGACTAATTGGGTAGATTAGAATACAATTAGCTGCAAAGTCTGACTAGCACTAACTGACAATTTTGAAGAGTGGAAAAGCTGATAAAATCCCTCTTATTCAAACGAAAAAGAAAAATCACCCAAACTATAAAGATAGGAGGGCGAGGAAGAGACCCTTTGCCATTATAGGTTGAATGTCAGCAATAGAAATGTAGAGGGATTCAGTGATCTGTATATTTTGCTGTAACCTTCACGGCTGTCCTGTTTTTTCTTCTAACATCCATTTCAATCACCTCATCTGAACTCACTCCACTGCTGAGCCCGAGAAACTGTCATGCTGAGATGTCACACACAGGACGATGCCAGGCTGTGGCAAAGCTGGCAGAGCAGGGCTGGGTAGCACACCGCTCAAAATTTAGCACGATTTTATCACAATATCTCTTTCAAGGTCCTTTTAAGTATTTTGGGAAATGACCACAGTCATCAATGGGTTAGAGCTTTGTGCTCATGTTTCTCAAGTATTCAACAATAAAATGAAACATAGCTAAGAAGTTGTGCCAGAAACAAATGAACTCTCTAAGAAATATCAGGTAGTTTATTCTATTATTGTATAAATTTTAGTAATACTTTAAACTGCAGTCTCTTTCTAAAAAACATTATCTTCCATTCCTCTTCAGAGGAATGACATGGAAGAGTCAAATCCTGCATCTGAATTTGCAAGACCTTCAACTGTTAACTTCCTCTTGCAATACAGTGTGTCAAGCCCTGTGTGTCTAAAGGAAAGAGCTCTAAATGAAGGAGGAAAAGCTGAAATATCTCTAAAGATGGAATAAGAAGCATTAATTCAGTGGTGATAGAGTTTTAGATGCTTCGTGTTGAGACAGAAAAATGGATGTTGAAATTACTTTGAGCTTCTTATGTTAATGACATTTTTATTTAAGTTTCTAGGATCATAAAGAACTGTATTTACATATCCAGACCAACGCAACTCTTGCTCCTACAACTCTTCCTCCACTTATAGACAAACAGTTATGGCTGAGTTCTGCCTTGTCTTTCTTCCTAAAAATGCATCCGAGTGTGCATGCAGTCACATACTCAGGTGTATATATCGAAGAAGTCCAGCTTCCAGTTTTACATGCTGAGTTAGCGTTACAAAGTCCATGAGTCTGAGGAGGTGGAATCTCACCTCTATAGAATCTCATTGCTCCTGCATAAATTACATGGAAAACAAGAGTTCCGGCATGCTTTAATAAAGCACACGCACACAAAAATATTTCTGTCAGAGTAAAATTAATGAGGTCTGCCTTGTCGCTGAATAACTGACCAATCCAAATGGATATTTGAGAAAAAGCAAATTTGAAAATTAGTCACAGAGGTTTCATAGGGACTTTAGGAAAAGGCTTTCCAAAAATAAGGTATATCCACCATTATTTTTGCAGATTTTTAATAACTCATTTTGTCCAATTCTCCACTTGACAACATAATCTTTGGTGCAATATTTTGTAAATTAACTGTAAATTAAGATACTATTTAAGTACCTTAGTGGAGATCTGTGGATTGTGTATTAATGAAACTGGTACTTGGCACTTAATTTACTTTTAAATTGGCACATACTTTAGTTGAAAGGCCCTGTTTCAAGAACCTCCTTGCCCTGTCAAGGACTTATTAATCTAGGCAATGTCAGTGACATTAAGGGATCTGCTTCAATATGGGCTTAATAACACAGGTGAGGGCATCACTCCCTGCTCTCTGAAAATAGTTTATAAACAGAAAGGAAGTAAAATTTCCAGTTGTGTTTTCATATTCATTTTTTTTTTCAAATTCACTTAAAAAGAGTCACCTCTGATATTTACATAAAAAAGATAAAAACCAAGTAATGCAATAGTATAATTATATTTATAAAATGCAATTTCCGTACACTTATGAATACAGTGCCCATACAGGTGAGCTGCTGCTACAGTGAGTCCTTTACCGTAGCCTGTTCAGGGTGCTGTGTGCATTGCGTTCTCACTGTTACTCCCATTTGTGCCTGCCAGTCTCAATCCTCTGTATAAAAAAAAAAAATCTGGTCCAAAAGATTAATATGACATGACTTTGAATTATATAATGGCAACGAAGGGGCCGAATAAAACCAATTGGGTCTGCATTGGAATATAAAATTTTATGTTCAGAGCATTTTATCTTGTTTGGATAAGCTGCAGTAGACAAAACCTTCATATATACAACCTGGTATGTTTTTAGTTTAGCAGGGCATTTCCTTTGCTGTCAGCAAAAGACAAGGTTTTAACAGCTAAACCAAGAGTATTTTTTTCCCTTCAATTTTCCATTGATTTAAAATTAAAGTATACTGGAATATATTTTAAAAGGTGCCTTTTCACACCCAACATTAAAGTAAAATCCAACCCCTAACAGATTTAAATAGGACTTTTTTTTTTTTTTTTTTGCTGGCATTAACATCACTTCTTAATGTGGACTGGAGCATTTGGCTAATTCAAAATTTATTTTTAAATTGCTGAGAGGTTTATATTTGGAAACAGCTGCTGAGTATGGCCCTATAGCTACCTTTAGCAATGTTTTATTGTCTTGACTAAGCTCATAATGGTGATTCTCTGCTCTACCACTGACATCTTAATGGCTGCCTCACCAATACTGATGCTGTAGGAAGTATATGGGACTGACTTTTACATCTATAATGATATGGTAATGTGAACCATTACAGTGTCAGTGGTAGTTTATTGACATTATGGTTTAAGATTATGGGGGTATTACAATGCCATTGCAAACAAATACTGCTGTTTTTAAAATAAGCAGATGAAACACGGAAAAGTGACAAAATAGTTGTAATATTAAATCTACAACAGCAAGATCTTGTTTGCTTAAGGCAGCCACTACCCTAAAACTCATCTGTTATCTGCATAATTCAGCAGCGCATACTGTGCAGTCATCTGCTGGGAATCACAGCATCAGGCAGAAATAACGAATGACCCTGGCTAAATACATTTGCACCGTTTTGTGTTTTATAGAACTGAGCCTAATTTTAGACTACCAGTTGGAGGATCGGAGCCTGTAGCCAGAAAGTGTCTGACTATGGGGAGAATATCTGTGAATTTCCAAGGCCAGTAACATATAAAGCAAAATTGTCTGTTTTTCCATTTTCCTGTTCCAAGAGGCGGATGTCTCGAAACTCAAAGAGGAAACAGTCGAAAGCAGACCACGTTGTCTGAGGATCAAAACCAGGTCTGTGAACATGAACTCAGGTTAGGGTAAGTAAGCTGCAGACTGACCTGAAGCTTACCCACGACCGAGGTGTGCAGGGAGGATTTTGAGAAACATTTGAGAAAAGTCTGTTCCCATGGAACCACTGTTTACATGACACATTGCGCTTTCTTATCCAAATCCTTCTATAGAAAATGAAAAGAGAACAAATTTCAGTTGACTTGACAGTAAGTACTTCGGTTAACACTTTGCAGAAAAGTCAGTACAGGCAAAGTAAAATATTAAGAGAAGGCCAGAGAAATGACTTTTGCATTAATTTTACTTGTTCTGAGGGACATGATCATTTTTGTCTCATAGGATGATAGCAGCTTCACCTACATAACAAGCACTTGCAGCATGATAGGAATCTAAAAAGCAAATCTGTTGGTGCTGAGGACCCAGCTCCACGTTCTGAAGCTTTACCACAGACTAGTTTGAACGAGGCTGCTCTGGTCTCAAGGACTGAACACTGATTAGATACCGGAGAACTTTTTGTGTGCTTCTGGGGTGCATCAGATGGTGCGCTTAGTTCTGTCTGAAATGAATGCAGTTCCTGCTTCTGTGATAGCTCTGCACAGTTAATTGGGGGCAACTGGGAGGCTGACTTCAAAAATGAGCCCCTGATCTGAGCTAAACGTTACTGTGGATGCCCCAGGTGAGCTTCATGCTCCTGACTTCATCCTACTAAAGTTTGTTTGTTTGTTTGTTTGTTTGTTTGTTTATTTATTTAATTTTAGCTCTAGCTCTCCTCTTTCTCAGTACTACATCCAAATATAGTTGTTGCAGGAATCAAGACCTGTGAAACTATCCCAGCTCTGAATGTGAGACATTGGTTCTGCACTGTACCCTGCATAAAACAGGAATAAAGGCAGCGGGAAACACCACTCATACCATGATGGACAGGAATAGAGAACAAATTCTGGAACAGCATTTGCTGTCAGACTAACCCTCTGCTGTTGCCGACCTTATATAGCTTTGAATAACCCTGCCATAGAACAGACCATTGCATCCTAAAAGTAGCCCAGATGTTTATCTCCTTTATATTTATTCAAAGATGACAGCAGAAAGCTGTGCCCAAAAGAAGGGTTTAATACTTGTAGCTACTTCATCACAGTGGAGAAGATTGATTTGACTGAAAAGATGTTTGCCTCTAATAGCCCTTGAAAGTTACTGGATCTGAGAAGATGCCAGAGACCGGTGGCTGGATGCCAGTGCAAGGATTTTCTTTCATTTCTGCTTTCACTTAGGAGCAGACAGGTTGCTAGATGAGTGGTTCCAAATGTCCTACAGGAGGAACATGATTGTTTATCCCTTGTGAAGGAAAGGAATTATCCATCCAAGAACAAGATCTTTTCCTTGAGGCTTCAAGTCTGGCTTGAGTGAGATCTGGGGAGAGCAACTGCAGGATTTCTGTAGAGATTTGCTACTTGGATCTTTACAGTCTTGCTTTTTAAAAAGGAAATAAATCCTAGGTGAAATCTCTGGCACTGCGTAATGCATTATTAGATCCTGTTTGGATTATGATCTGACTGGAAAATAATTCTTTTCACAGGAGCTGTTGAAAATGTCTGTCAGCAGGCATCACTTCTCCCTTACATGTTTTGCCCTTCGTCTCCTGCAGCGGTTTCACTTTTGCAGAGGTGTGGGCTAAGACGACCTGTCCTTAGGCATTTTGCAAGTACAAGTCAATATGCTTCATATAGAAACTGTTTTCTCTTGATCAGTTTTTGCAAACTCTTTAGAAACTGTCCACAGACTCCTAGTGGGTCTGCGAATCACTGACTAAGCTAAACTTTGTTAGTAATGCAAATCATTCAGGTTAAGGATCCTGTTTTTTCAGGCAGATGGACACCAGTCACGTAACAGGCTGAGCATACCTGTAACACAAAGAGCAATGATGATTCATTTATACTGCAGGAAAGAAAAAATTGGAGCAGTGAAGCCAGTGCAACTGGATTGATACCTGCCTCCTGAGGGTGGCACACACTTTTTTTTCATAATTTTTTTTAAGATCAGTGATGACGGAAGTGCTGTTACAGTTACCTTGAATCCGAGTAGAGAAAGTGCAGGATGACAGCAAATTCTGCAAAGTGGAAATTGGGGTTGGTGAACAAGTTGGACTGTGAAGAATGGACATCACTGAAAAGGAGAATGTGCATCATTGCTCAGTAACCTGGGAAAACAGCGCCTCCTCTCTGGCCCTTGGGATGGAAAATACATATGCAACAAAATGCCCATTGCAGATTTTGGAGGGTTGGACTAGCAGTTGTAGCATTTCTAACAAGCTGCTTGTAGAAACAGGCACTGTCTCTTGAGAGACATTTAGGCAGCACACCTCCAGGAGCGCAAGAGGCAAGGCGTATGCGAAAGAGAGAGGGGGGTGCCAGTAAAACCAAGAGAGAGCTTGGAGACTAGAATAGGAAACCTACTGAGTGGTGTAATATGCCTGGCATGTGGATACATATGTATAGCTTCTCATCAGGTTGTTCTCTCTCCCTCCATCCCAGCAAGAGGTAGCTAGTTATCTCACCACTGACCTGTGTCTGTCAGCAGGCTGCTCCGCACCGGCGGCCCTAAAACTAATTCTCCTCTGCAATGGGAGAGGTGGAAGTGCTACAAAGGACTGCATGATACAATCAAATAAAATGCATGAGCAGAGGTAAGAGCCTTCCTGCAATGCCCAGAAAATGCTTCACTGGTTTCTTTAGTCCCTGTATCCAGCTGAGAGCAAACAGCCTGTGCTCTGCCAGCTCAGCGGGGAGCAGTGATCAGCAGACGCTGCCGAGCAAAGAGGAGAGGGCAGGGGAGGGCACGCACGGGATCTAACGTGGCACGTGTTTCTGGGGTTCCAGACACAGCCCCTCCGTCCTTCTTGCTTCTCAGCATAGTAAGACTCCACGCTGGGGAACTTACAGCCTGCTCTGCAAGCCCCTCGCTGTCACAAGCTGCAACCACGTTTCACAAGCATCATTTACATTGGGCGCGCTAGGTCGTACTGCAAACCCACTGACAAGGTATGGCACCTAGCGTTGTCATGAAGACAAAATTTCTCTGTAAGAGCCAGCCAGACTGTTTTTTTCCAGACTGGGCTGGAGAGGCCCCTCCTAGGATCGAGAGAGAAGTTCAGCAGTTTCAAACTTCCTCTTTTTAGCCTGGCTGTTCAGACTGGTAACAGCAAAGCTCCTCTCAAGGCTCCATATACCGCACCAACAGGATCCAGCCTGAAAGACCACCAACTCCTTTCACGTTCCAGCAGGCCACAGTAAAGGCATCGGATACCCACAATTTTCAGTAAATACCAGTTTGGATTAAGTTCCAATTAGTGACCTAAAGGTGAAAGGCCTTTGCACTCGCCAGCAGGACCCTTGTTCTTATTACTCTGGAGGAGACTGTGTACATAACAGTCTTCTCACATGGATAAGCATGCACAAATAAATCAAGATCTAAAAGTAAAGGGTCAGCACCCTGCTTCTTCAGGACGGGTAGGATGACTCCAGTTAGCCCACCAGTGCAGCACAGAAAGTCAGAGGCAGCACAGAAAGTCAGAGGCCGGTCTGCAGTGCCTGTGCAGCTTGGTTAGAAGTCTGTTATTGCTACTGAAGGAAGAAGTGTTGCCCCTCCGGGTTTGTTGGCTTCAAAAAAAAAAAAAAAAAAAATCCACCAGAAAGCTTTAGAAATGTTGTACAAAGGGAAATGAACAGTCTTCCAAGTTCTGTAAAATGCAGGGAATTGCAGAAAGAATAAGAAGTATATTGTTCTTTTGGTTTTATTACTTACAAATTAGTTTATAAAATCATGCTATTGACAAGGTCAGGCTAGGGATGGCATTTTCCAACCTCTCACTCAGAAGATGTGAGGAAATCAGAAACATCCAGTTAGAGTTACTGCCGCAGTCCTACCTGCTTCTGCTGAGAGATGATGTCAGAAAGAAATACAAATCACAACACTTCTGAAGTGATATTTAGAGCCAGGACACAAGGAAGAAGGGTGGTGTTCACACATGCGGATGCAGTATGGCAATCCAGAGCAGTGCTGTCTAGGGCTGCTCAACCAAAGGAGAAATGCAGAGGTCAGACTGTGACTGTAGCTGCTTAATGTAGGCACAGCAGCTACCTCTCTCCATTGATTAAAAGAAGGAGCTGAGGATTTTCAATATGGACCTTTCAAAACCTTCCAGATATTAGACTGCGTAATTCCGTATAATTTTAATATGAATTGACTTTCCAAATCCCTCAGACAGTCTTGCTAATCTTCAAAGGAAAATCCCTCTATATTTGACTCCTGAAAGTTTCTGGGTAAATATTTTGAGGTAGAGTTGTCATTATATTAAGTATATTCAAAAATATTTATCAGATTGTTTGAGATAGATGGCATTTTGTCTTCATGCTTGTGTTTTATACACCATTCTACAGGCAGGCCAGAGTTACTTCATAGGATGTTTAGGGATTTTCGATTGTGATTGGAGGTATATCTGTGATCTTTCCTTTTATTTAACTGTAGTGCATTCAGACTCGTTTGGTCTTTAAATTCTCTGCATTCTACTTTCAGTTCTGTGTTTCAGTAAGAATATTAACCGTGAAGCTGGAAGTTGGTCTGCATAATGGCTGTCCAGTGAGAGCATTAACAGGCTGTGGCAAATCTTGTTAGCTATAAATACCTTGAGAAAAGACACTGGACTGTTCATAATGACTTATTTGTCAATTGTTATTGCTGAAAGGATTTTTAAGTAATAAGAAAATTCTTCTTTCTTTTAGTCAGCTGCAATAAGGCATTTTATATAGAAACAATCAAGAAGGTCCCATGAAAACCACCACACTATTTAGGAACGCAGATGAATCCTTTACCTCTCAAGATGGAGACGGTGAAAGCTTTTGATAGATATTTGATACTTTGAGCGACATTTGATGTTTTCATGGTTGCTTGGAGAGGGAAAATGAGAAGACCAATGCTACTATGTTTGAGAGCCCCATTAGGCAACCAAGAGTTATATTAGGAGTTACAGTTATTTACAGAAAGCCACAAGCAGCCTTCTTCTGCCAGCGCACTGGGCTACCACACCACGGGGAAATAGGTGGGGGCAAATACAAGGTATGGAAATAGGCCTTTTCCAAGAAATCAAAGAAGAAATGCCTCTCCCATTCAATCATTATGGTTGTTTTCCACTACCAATCTTTTACATATGTGGTGGGTCTGATTGCGCGACAGAAAAATCAAATGGCGTTACAAAGATCTAGTGGGGCTGACACCAGAGTTAGAGTTTTTATTCAGGTGAAATTATTAAAATGGATTCAATCTAGCAAATGTCTAGGAGATGAAGTTTTGCAGCTGCTATTCACCATGGCAAATTCTTGCCATTTGATAAATGAAGTTTGCATTCCTAATTTTATTTCTCCTCTGATAAGGCACTCTGATTGGAGAGCAGTAACAGTGGAGATGTGGCTGTCAAGACACTTGTTCAAGATCTGGCAGCTGTTAGAAGTAAGTCCAGTGATTGAATGAGGCAGGGGAACTGTGCTAAATGGTTAAATCTCTCATTTCTGATTGACATTTGGCAAACACAGCCACATTCTCTTATTGATGTGCTTACTAACTTCCTTGAATGTTATTGGAGAAGATACATGCTCGCTGAGGAATGAAAAAAGACACAACTCATTTAAAGCACATCTCTCATTCTTGATTCATATTTTTTAACATATTCCTTCTTGCAGCTAAGATCCATATGTTCATGTATGTCTTCTGTACCCGTCAACTGTGGCTGGATTTCTTAAGCAGCATATTGCTTAGAGTTGTAACTTATGTGAGAAGGGACCAACTGAATTGACTTCTCCGTATCAGAGAAGAATTGGAAAGAAATCTGGGGAGGTTTGTTGTGTTTTCATAAATGTTTAATTATAATCAACCTTTGGTTTGCTCTGCTGAGGCACCAAGCTACACCATAAAATGGCAATGTTTAAGTACTACCTGTTCAGTGAGGTGTCTTTTTTTTCCATAATCAAAAGTATTTTGTGATTTTTTGCAATATATTCTGATGAGGGACAACCTGGTTGGAGACCACCACCACCAACAAAAAAGGAATATTTTAGTGCTGATGCTCATTTATTCCTGTTTCTTGTCTATTTTCTTGTTGGCATGAATACTTTTTGATTGTCAGGGCTGTGGGTCTTCTGGCATTTATGGAAAAATAAAGATATCCTTGGAGAAGCAGGCAAGACAAAACAAAGAACAGGGACTTATACAGTGAGAGAGAAACTCCATCCAATGAAGAACCAAGAGCCTCAGGAAAAAGAAGAAAAAAAAAAAAAGATTATCATTTGGCTTACTTAAAAGAGAACTCACACAGGAGTACACTGAAGTTGTGGTATTTGTATGGCAGGCATACTAGTGAAGCCTTTCATGAATGGTTGCATAGTGGAACTGTTAAAGTGTGAGAAAATATATTAATTTATTTCAATGGCAAAATGCTGAGTAGTTAATAATCTCTGATCTTCCTTAGAGCTGGGTGATTAGCGGGCAAACGGAAGTAGGGTTTATTTTATTCTAGAGAGAATTAAAGGGATAAAAAAGTAACACGGGACTATCAGTAACATGATCGTGGACTGGGGGAGGGATGGCTCAGAGGAAGACCCATAGCCTATCTAGCCATCTCTGCGCTCTGCCTTGTCTCTGCGGCTTCGTGTCGCTGCGTGTGCACCCCTGTGGCCTTGGTGTAGCAGATCCCATGGCCTTGTGCCACTGTGTGTGCATTTCTGAGGCCTTGGTGTAGCACATCCTGTGGCCATGCTGAGAGGAGCCGTGAACTGTGGAGCTTCTTGCGCTTCCGGTACCACCAGAGCAGCTCCGAGATGGATGCGCGGTTTGCTCTGGGCTGCGTGGAGACCAGGATCCTTCCCTGGCACATTCTCAAGCTCCAAAATATGAATTTGCAGCCTAGAAAGGGGCTCAGATGAAATTGGTGGGAATAAACACAACAAGAATGCAGGTGAGTTGTGATCTTAGACTGCTACTGGGAGCATGTGTTCCTGCAAAGCTGTCTCCTCTTTCCAATATTCAGAGTCCCAAATCTTGTCCTTATATTGACTTCTCATTAATAGTTTGTGTGTATGAATAATTCACCATCTACATACTATATCTCTACTTTAAATGCATTACAAAGCATATATTAGACAGAGATTGACCTCTACTGTGGTTAACATCAAGATTTATTGTTCCAGGAAGCTCCAGATATATTGACTTGAATCAAAGCCTGGAGGTTCAATTAAAGTTGATGCTGTATTAACAAAAGGCCACAAGCCACATTTCGCCTGTCCTCTGCTTTGCGAAGGATGTCAGTCGTCTTTGTTTCTTGATTTTTTTCTTCCGTTGAAGCTGGAGCTTGGCTGTAATCCTAAGCCGTCTGCCTCGCTCTGCCCAGCCTTTCTGTTTGGTTTAGGTGCCTCTAGGATTCTTGCTAAATCGTTATTCATCAGATGCCTTGCTCTAGTCTGAAAATATTTTTGCTACCATCTTCTCTAGTAAATGTTTTTTCCTTTCTAAATCCCTTACTTTGGTGTAATGTGTGGTAGGAGCAGGCCCACTTTGAAAAAGTGTTATCCTATTCCAGTGAAACAGAATGGGATTGTTAACAATAAAGCAGGAATGGGGACAAAACACTTTGAATCTGACTCCTTGTAGTGCCTCGGTGTTGAAAGTAAACGAAGAAAGAAGATTTCACAGACAGGCTGTGGGGTATGATCTCTAGCTATAGCATCTGGTAATGTTCCCATTTCTCTACTGATTATTAGTGTGACCTTCTCATCTTTTTCCTTTTTTCTTTAGCAAAATGGTCTGGTATCTTTGCACTATCACCATGCACTGCACATTTTATTGCTAAGCAACAATCGTGAACGCACAGCCCGGGCACCACTCACGCGCTTCCACTTCCATCTCTAAAGAGGGCAACTTCTGCTCCGCGCCTCCGGAGGCGATCCTTGAAGGATCCGTTCCCGACCCGAGGGGCAGCCGGGAGCTGGCAGCAGGCGTGCAGCCGTGTGCGTGCGTGTGCTGCGGCTCAGAGACGGTGCTGGGGAGGAAGCCGTCCTTAATCAGGCACACGCACAGGCGCTCCCACCCACGCACTGATGGGCAAGGAATATTAAGGGCTAGAATCACACCCAAAGAACCAAGATAATCCTCATGGCAAGGATGCGAAGTGACGTGGAGAGAATAATTACGAAAATCAAGGATGAGAAAAAAAGTAAAGACCCCCATTCCTTTCAATCCAAAACCTTCAAAAATATGCTTGTTTGGAGCTACCTCTTCATGAAACGTTCCTGTACTTCTACAAGCACAATAGCTGAATTAGGAAGGGGAAAACAAGGGATATTGAACAGGAAATGCACTGAGCAGGATGTTTAAATCAGGGCTGGAGGAGGGGAGTTCATTAAGAAATTTGGAATTGCTAAGGAAAACAGCAGTTTCTTGGTGCACAAATATGTATCTTATCAGAAAAAAAAATTGGTCCTAGCCACAACCCAAGCATAGGCTGAGGTAGGAATAGTATTTTCTATGGTAAACAGATGTTCCTCTTCCTGAGGAATCTACTGAAAAGCCCCACAAATTACTCTTGAGCCTTCCCAACTTTAGTCCTGATACGAGAGTATTTCCTCTGATTTGGTTTGTGAATCTTTACATTTATTACAGCATGGAGAAGAAGTTACAGTCCCAGACTCCATCACCAGGTCACACTCTGGCTGCTTGATTTTAATGAGAAACTGCCATAAATAGGGAAAAAATATGCTGCTGTCTGACAACACAGGAGACCAAAGCAACGGAAACATGAAGGGAATCTTACACTGTTCTGAATCCAAAGATCTGCTATTACCAATGTCTTTCAGGCAAAAGGTAAATCAGAAGTTGATACTAGCTGGCACGAACGAGTGATTTGCTGTAAACAGTAGTTAGTTATCCCTATGAGATCACTCACTGTCATTCTTAGCTGGAGTGCCTGAACCTATTAATAAATCTTACTCAAAGGTTCAGATCTTGGTCTCTCCACATATGCTTATGACCCTCAGTGGGAACCAGTGTAAAACTCTCTGTATGGGTCCATAGGGAAAAATTCAGCTTCTAGCCCAATAGAAAGCAAGTGAGAGAAATTCCAGTACCTGCAGGACAGATTCCTGATAATGAAGGGTGTCTGATATACTGTCTGTTGTAATGGATGGCTCCGAGCAAAGTATACTCAGACTGCTTTTAAGAATCTGGCTTAATTGCTTCATCTTGCACTCAGCTTGTGGTATACGTTGCATTCCCCTGACTGTAAAGAACTAGAAGCAGATAACTACAAACCACAGGCCATTATGTACAGTTGTCCTTCGTGATGAGTCTCTGCTGTGCAGATGGGGACTTTAGAAGCCATCCCTTCTCTTTTGCCTGTGATGAGTCCTCGGGGAGCATACCCTTGTCCTGTCTCATCTAGGATTTAAGGGTATGCTGTCGCTATTGCTAGCAGCACCTAACTAACATGGTTTAGAAACCTGCCCTTGAGAAGGCAACATATTTTAATACATGTGCACAGCTCTCACTAATAGAAAAGTCTGCACAGTCTGCCTGGTCCTGACCTTATCTTGAAAAACGTGAATTCTTGAGTACTTGGCTTATTCTTTAAAATCTGGATTCCCGTAATTCTTCTGAATGCTGAATGTGCCAGTATTTTAGGTTTGACTATAAATATCCCAGAACAATTTTTCTGGTTTTACTTCAAAGGTAAGAAAGTCTATTTTACAAACCAATATTCGATTAGCAGAGATATGGTATTATTTCTATTCTTAGCAGTCATTTGGGTTAGCAATCATTTTAGGAGGAAATACTAATAAAGAAATGGTTAGCTCCTTTAAATGGACAGGTGCTAGAACATTTTTGAGGTCATTACCACAGTCATGTCTGGTTGAGATAGACTGTGAGGCTCTTCTCTGCTCAGTTGCTACGTGGAAATGAGATAGATTAATCCCACATAAACCAAGGCACAGGTAGACTCTCACCAGGTAGCATGGGCTAAAAATCATGCTTTTATCATGAGCAAAGGTTAACAAAGGGAAAAGGTTTTGGTTTTATATTGCGTTTTGCAAATGCTTCGTCTAACAGGCCTTTGGCACAGGCACACGCCAGAGGCTGCCTAATGAGTAACTGCCATTGCCGCTCCCTCCCTTACAGAGCTCCTTTCTGGATACCAACCCCGGCGTAGATTTTGACGTGCTGGGGTAGGCTGGAGGCTGCGGTGGCTCCTGCGGGGCATGTTGTTTTTATTAGAAGCGGCCAGGGACATTAATATTCATTTGCCTATGGCTGGGTGGGCTTGCCGCAGCACCATGCCATCTCCGTTTAAAATGCAGCTGATGGGGAGGTAGCTTGCTGACCCGGGAAGCTAAAACAATGTTTGCCTAGCAGGATGTGTCTCACAGGTGTATTAACCTTTGGCAGGCCCTACCAGAAAAGTGTGAGCTATAACATCCTTCCCTAAATGTGCTGCTCTGCTCTGCGATTCCTGCGTAAGAAGAGAAGCCCAAGGGCACGGATAATAATGATGCCCCAAATGTGTATGGGTCAAATCCGCAGATGAAAAAAACGTACATTTCCTCAATAACTGCCTGCAAACTAGAAGCTTTTAAAAAATTGTATTACAGGCTATTTTTTTTTTTTCCAGGTTCTGAAAAAATTGAGGTTGGAACATCTCTGAACTAAAATCCTGGTAGCATGTTTTGTAAAGCTTTAAAATGCACTTTTTTTTTTTTTTTTTTCCGCAATTCTTTATTGAGACTTTGGAAATTAGAGCAAGCTATTAGAGCTTTAACTTCTCTGTTTATAATGGAAATATTCACTGACCCTTGACTACAGAGATGTGCTTGCACTGTTGTAATAAATGCCAGGCGCACCTAACAGATGTGTGATCCAGGAAGGCTCTGGCTCCTTGCCAGCACACTACTTTGTGCTTGGTGCCTAATCCTGCTGTGGCAAAAACATTTGGGGAATTAGATACATTGTAAGCAGTTTCTGGTTTTAGTACCTATGTGTGTATCTAAAATGCTGCTTACCTTTATATTTTAATTGTTCCAAAGAATAGAGAGTAATATGTTTACGTTGCTGTTTTTTCACCCCTTTTTAAAGCATTTTATATTCTCCAGGAGAAATTAGCAGAAAAGCTGTGCAAGCTGCAGGAAGGAATATCTGTGAGCCCTTCTCTTCCTTGAAATCCGTGGGAATTTTGCCATTGTCTTTCACAGGGCCAGACTTGTCTATGGGAATTTTCTGTCCTGTCTGATAACCTCTCCAAATCATTGTAGCTTAGCACTTCTCTTCAGCTGTGGGAAGTCACATATCACTTAGGGTGAGCCAATCTAAATGAGCGATGTCCCTCCAGCCCCTTTTCCTCATTCCAGACGGTGCTTTCCCGCTGCTTCCCCCAAGCTGTAGAAAAAGACCTCAGGCAAACAAACAGAAAAAGAATCAACTAGATTTCTGCTAGTTTGATATCAATTAGCTTACTGAGGTATCAGTGAGAGTCAGGGATGTTGGAGATGGGGGCAAAGAAAGTGGAGGAGCAGGGCCACTTTTTCAGGAGCAGCCGTCCATTTAGAGCAGCTCAGTTTCCATACGAAACTCCATCTTTGGGTACGTGTAAAAGCCTCACCTAACTCTTTCATTTTGTAAGGAATATCTGGATGCATTTGGCTTTCTTGAAAAGGACTTGTCTTCATTTTGTCCACATTTTACAAATGCTGAAAATGCTTCTACAGTATCTGGGAATTTTCTGAGTTTTTGATAGTCTTTATATGAAACTAAAGAAGTGATGATAACAGTGCCTAGAGAGCTCTAGTTTCTTCAGCCTGTCTGTAGCTTGGATCTACAAAAGTACAGATGAAAAAGGGTTAAACCAACACACATATGTATAAGCCTCTCCCCAAGAATTCATAACTGCCATAATGACCTCAGCCTTGGACCTCTCCTGAAGTTTAACGACCAGTTGGGGTTAATGGCCCAATGTTCCACCTCGGGCTATTAACACCCTCAGACAGCCATTAATCCTCAGACAATGCTCAGTCTTTATTGCCATTGTTTAAGTGAGGCTCAAATGCCTGTGAATATTTACAACTCTATTGTGAAATGTGTAAGAAATAAGATCCTTGCGCAGATGTCTCTAGAAATCTCACTGTTCAAAAAGTTTTGAATACCCAGTACCAATTACTTTCACATTAGAAGTTCATGAAACAATTGCAAGTGACCATTGAGGTAATTTGAATTGTAGCTGTTGTATATATGTGTCCATCAGTCTAAAAGTGATGAATGTAGAGGTAGATTCCCTGCTCTGAGGAGCATACAGTCTGAAATCCTAATTAAAGAAATCTTTTAAACTTATGCTTAAGTTCATCTCTATTTAGAATGACTGTAAGGGGCAGCAGACACGTGCTTGCTGTTATGCAGACACTCAAGAGCTCTTATAAATATAAATCAGTGTTTCACATTGCTTATGATTTTTATGAGCCCTTTGCTCAAGCTCCTTGCCACAGCATGTCCTCTTCCAAGAAGAAATCGTAGATAGCTTATTTAAACAGTCAGTTTTTGAAGAAATAATATCACCATATTGTTTAATTACTACATATTATTACCTCAGAAGCAGCACAGGACTGGAAATGGCCTTGTGGGTCATGGAGTCAAATATCTGTTCTGTTAATCAGCTACATAGGACTACCATGTTAATAAACTGACCAAACTCCAAAATTGGACTGCTGTGTTTTTGTCCTAACAACCTTCCCGGTGGCTCAGAAGCTCACTGCGCTGCTCTGGGAATTAGGAACCTTCTAATTTTCAGTATAAATGTATTCATGGTCAGTTTATTTCTATTTGTACTTGTGCCTGTATTGGCTTTTAGACTAAACAGCTCTTCATTTCCATGGTGCTTATTTACTGGATGTGTTTACAGAGACGCATGATGTCCAGCTTTTATTTTCCCAGGCTTACAAGCCAAACTCTTGGCCCTCCATTCCCCTGATTATCATCTGCACCTGCTGCTGTTTGAGAGCACCAGGAGGGCAGGCTACAGGCCTTGGCACATCTTCCCAGTGCTCTGCGTAGCGCTGCTTTCTCTCTACAGAAATGCTTTGTCTGATCTCTCTAGGGCTGCATTGCCTTTGTGGTGTGATCACAGTGCGAGCGCTTACCCATCCGCTAAAAAACTTGGACCTTCATCTTCTTCTGAGCTAGTCTCAGCTTGAACATTTGCGGTGTTAGAGGAATACTGTTTATCAGCGGTTGTATGAGCCATCTCAGATTTGGTGCTATGAGATGTCATCCCGTTTCCCTTATCTTGACAGGTCATTAAATTCAGAGGTTAAACCACAGCTCACTACAGGTAGGTCTGTAGCTACTGATTGTCCCCTTGAAAAAAAAACTGAAAAGCTGGAGGTTTTAACTCCACCTTTAGGCGAAGGTTTTTCTCCTGATATTGTCTCGCCTATGACCTCTGCTGTTCAATGAGCTCTTTGTCTTTCTCCTTCCACCTTTAAATTTGAGCTTGTAATGTTTTATTCAGAGCTATGGTTATGCTCCATGTTTGAGATAACATTTGGGTGGGTATTTGTGTTCCTTTTTTTTTTTTTCCTTGCACTGGGAGCACTTTATCCCTTTTTTTTTTTTGGATTTTTTGGACTTTTTTTTAAGCTACAAATGATATAGCAATGGATAAATGTTTCAGAGTGTTTTTCTCTAGTAACTGTTTAACCTCTTTAACAATTTTTATCTAATAGGTCATGTTTGTTCTCCATTTTATTCTTTACAGATGTCATTAGCATTATTGCCAGGAATGGCATATAGTTTAGGCACAGATTACTTGATTTTCATCTTGAATCTGCCATATACCCTTCCTTTGTGATTTACTCAAGTTACTTAGCCACTATATGAAAAAGGAAAAGGAAAATATTTCTCTACCTTCCAGGGCCTTTAAAGACTGAGATCTATTATCATTCTTAATAATTCAGAAACCAAGTGACCCTAAGATATTCATTTCTGTCCAAAATCCGGATTATTTTTTTAACAGCCATAGCAGTTGGCCTAAGAAAAAGTATTATCTCAACTAGTAAACCTGTCCTGCCTTTGTCCTTCGACAGTCATGACTACAGCAAAGCACATTTACAAGTAACTTAATTTATGCTTATTATGGAAATATAAAACATACACCAAGCAAGAGAGCACACAGAAAATGCATTGTTTTTGTCTGAGACAAGGGCCACCTATAAAAGCATTTTGTAATGTTGTTAATGTTTTGGTAAATCATTCTAGTCATCTAAATGGAACCAGATACCATGGTGATGAGCATGGGATACACAGACAGAACAGAAAGGCAAATAGCATTTTTTAATGATGAACTTTAAATAAAGTTTTAAAGACAAAATTAAACACAATTAAAAATATAGTAATAGTAACAGTAGTAGTAGTCATCCATGTAGAAGGAGCAGGCACAATTACCAGTAAAGAGGTGAATATTATGGAAAGAAGCCTTGACAGGAAGAAGAGTTTTCTTTTATAGATTTGTTCCATTTGAATCCTTGGGGCACTATTCTTCCAGGATAAAGTCTGTCATAATAGATAGGAAGAGTTTTGCATTGCATAAGCTAGTTGGAAGAAGAAGGAAGAAGAAGACAGGGGAGACATCTGCGGGATCCTGACCTTCCTTTGATATAAAGGAAACAAAATTAGGATATACTAAGGGGTAAAGGAATATTAGATGAAAGGAAACACAGCAAAACACAACTGAGCAAACCTGTCTTTCTGCCCCCCCCAAAAAAAAACCCCAAAAAACAAAAAAACAAACTAAACTCAAAACCAAAACCAAAACCACAACCCACTAACTAAAGAGACCATAACTTAGTGCAAATGCTGTACTTAACCTAGCTAGGTAACCAGGTGAAATGAGACAGGAATAGCAGCTATAACAAAGCAACCTGCACATGGAGATGGTAGAATTAGACTTATTAGTGAGACAGGATATGAGAAGGAAAACAGGAACATGATAGAATACTAATTGCAATGAAGTATGAGTATTGAAGAGTGCACACTGTTAAAGGAATACGGAAGAAAAAGCTTCAGGTAATGTGATAGTCTTTTACATTAAGAATAAGGCTGGCACTAAAGGAATGCTGATTAATAAAAGGTCTGAGAAAGGATCAGTTTGTGACAAAACGCTGTAGTTTTGAAAGATGCTGTAGTAAGAAATGGACTGGGCTCTACAGTGAACACTAGATTTGAGATTGCTTTAATATCACAAGAGTGATAGTCTACCAGGGGATAGTATCATTATGGGAGGCTTCAAATTTCACAGTCTATATTGAAGAACAGATGCTACATCCACAGTAGAGTCCAATAATTTCTGAGAGTGGAAGTTGAAAAACCTACTTTTCCAAGAAGTCATGAAACCACTAAGAGATTATAGTGTTTTAAATTGCTGAGGGATAAGCAGAAAAAGCAGTAGACAAAATAATATGCTCTTGAGTGATCACAATACTGACCAAATTTCAATTTAAATGAAATGGTGATATATACGAAGAAAAGCTAGTATCTGGCTCTTAACTGTAGGGGCAGACTATATCACGGATGAGCAGTCTGAAGAGCAATGGAAATGAAATGAGGTAAGGCCACGGTTTGAAATTTGTATTCCCAGGCAAGAGGAATGCAGCCTTACCTGGACAAATAATTCTTCTAACTAGGCTATTGGGATTTGCCAAAGTATCTACAATGAGCGGAAAAGGATTTGCTTGGCAAAAGCAAACAAGCAAATAAACAAACAAAAGCAATAACAAAAAATAAAAGCAAAGCCCTAAACTTGGAGGTTTGAAAGCAAGAGATTAGAAGGGTGAACTGTGAGTACTCAAGATAATTTAGACCCTCAGAACTCAGAAGAAATAATAGAATGTTCTTTAACCATAATGTACTGGGAAAAAAGTAAGGATGATTTTGGAATTCTGTTTAAAGCTATTTTAGGAATGCCCCCCTCAAACCATTAATGCTTTGTCTGCGACTTTGAAGATGAATACAGATGTAATAACAGGACTGTTAATGGGAAATAGAATTACGGAAAATGGGAACAGCCCCACAGAAGTTGGAACAGATCTCACTAACATGGTGCATCCATCTGAATGGAGATCATCACCTTAAAAAAGAACAAGTTTAGCAATCATAGACCAACCATTCTGCTATGCAAGGTTTTAGGGAAATTTTTGAAGGGAAGGAAATGAAAGATAGGGAGAATAAAAGAAAATGTCACAAAATACAATATGGGGATAAAATAGAAATGGGGATCAAGTTTCAGGATGCTTTGAAAACCCATCTTTTAATCAAGGAAAACACAGTAACACAATAGCTGTAGCCCACCTGCTCTTCAGTAAAGCATTTCATGTATTGCCACGGTAAATTCCTGGGTATTCTGTGAGATGAAAATTAGTACAAGGAACTGTCCGAAGGACAGAGACTGATGGGCTGAAAAGCAAACTGCAGCACTGAGATTCCGGATGATATTCCTTAAATACTTTTATTAATGACTAAAAACTGGGTGTGTACTAATTAAACTTGCTGAAAGAACAAAGTTGTGTAGCTCCTACCTATCTCAACAAGACAGCTTCAGGAATAATCTGATTAATCTGAGGCTGCAGTAACAGGGTGAGATTAGATGAACTGCAAACAAATCCACAAAAAAAATGACCTTGGGCAAAATCCAAGCTCATGCATTTAAGAATCAGTAACTAGAACTTTGCGAACAATTGAAATGACAGAAGAAAAAGATGGATTTTTTGTTTTGGTCAGCCATAGAATATCCTTGAGCCATCAGTGTAATGTTTCTCAGAAGAGAAAGGAATAAGATTCAAGGCAGTATAAGAATTATTTCCAGTAGAGAGAGGGAAGCACTGATGCACTAAAGGACGTTATCAGGAACCCCTATGCAAATTTTCATCACCTAAATTCAAGAAGAAAAAATTCAAACAAAAAAGTGTAGAAAGAGGTTGCATGAGAAAATGGAAGGAAAAGACAGCTTATCATGCAGGACTAAAAGGCTTTGGCTGGGCTTGGTTTGTCAAATAAAAACAGACTTAGAGGAGATAGGATTACTGCCTATAAATGTGCTGAGGTGGTAAAAGCCAAGGAGAGGAGAGCTGTTTAGGTGAAAGGAAAATGTCGGCACACACACACACACAGGGGCCCGGGGATAAATCTGCTCTAGAAATGAAAAGGAAGGTTCTAATTACCAGTGCAGTTTTTAGTGGATAAAACCCTGTTTACTTTGAAGATAGAGCTTGATAAATTTATGAAGGGAATTATATAGGTTGCCAGGAATGTCAGAGGACTGGATATATAACCTAGGCAGTCCCTTCTAGCCTGACTCTGAGTTTTCTAAGTGTCTGAAATGAGTAAATGTTGCACTTGGAATATGGTTATTGGACCTAGGGAAAAAAAAAAAAAGTTATTAAGTGCTCAATTTAGCTGGGCTAGGTTTAAACCACAGTAATATGCACACAGGACTAGGACTTGCTGATGCTGCTCTAGGGAAAGCAGACACTGAAATTTCTCTGTGCGGGCTGAAGTGGGAGGAATTGCAGCGTTAGAAGCTGCACTTGTGGCTGCGCATCCCCTCGTGTGCAGGACCCAGCGCCGAGCACGGTTTCCTAGCAACTACCAAGGACCACTGGCTTTATAAATCAATCTCTGCCAGGATATCATAAAAAACATGATAAATGGGGAATGTTTAGTAGTCAGAAGGCTTCTTACTTTTTCCTTTTTTTTTTTTTTTTTCGTCTGCACAGAAATCTGTTTTCGAGAAGTAGATAATTTTGCCATTTCTTCGCAGATGAGCTAAATTCAGATCTTGGCTGAGGTGACTGTTTTTTCAGCTTCTCTGGGGAAATGTCCACATATCCATAAAGGATCTTTCTTAAAGGTGCCAGTTATTGGGTATTCTCAAAGATAAAATTATTTGAAACTTAATTTGAAAAAAAAGCAAAAAGAAATAAATTAATGCAGATTAAGAAGGAATGAATAGCACTGGAAAAAACTCCTTCCCAGAGCACTGGGAAGAGAGGGAGCTACTACAGTGTGTCAGAGCTTCCAGATAAAATTCCTCCTTTCTTGACATTAATGTAACTTCCAATGTCATGACCATTTATAAAATTTAAATAATATCTGATTTACAGGAAAATTTAGCTCTTTTGATGTTTTCTCTAATCTTTTTGAAGAAGTTATACTCATTTCTCTGTTCATTTATCTTTCCCACTTTGTAAGCTTGCAGCATCTTCTGATGAAAGTAAAGGGCTGTTAGGTTCTGAGTTTGGTCCAGATGGCTCAGGAGAGTGCCCTGGAGGCCGCGCGTACTCCTTGGCTGGCCAAACAGGGTTCAGAAAATCAGCTTGGATGTTCCATGTTGTTAGAACATTAGAAAATCCCCTTTTTCTTTTTGTGTGAAGCAAAGGCCAGCAGTGCTTCCTGCCCAGAAGCACTTCATTAGCACGTTGTTTCAGAAATACAACAAAGATTTTGTCACTCCAGTAACACTGGAGTTACAAAGTTAACATGCTAGGAACTTCACAGTATTAAAAGGCTTTTGTAGTCCATTTGATAACAAACATCGACAGAGGACTCATTAATTCATCACTAACCTATTTTAGTCCATAAAGTACTTGTGATATATTTCAATGTCCTGTTGGGACAGTCCAACTTGTAATTTTGGGAATCATATTGACTTGTAGCATGAATGTTGTCTACTGTGAAATCCCAGCGTCAGTCTGTGAATGCTTTGCATGTGATTTTCTCATCAACACTGTCAGGACAAAAGTATCAGATTAGTTAAAATGTGCGTTTCAAAAAGGGAATACTCAGAATACTGAACTCTGTGACTATTGGTAGACATTTGACAGATCTGATATGTAGACTGTGAGCTCCTTAGGATGAGAAGCTGCTTAAATATCACAGAAAGGAAGCCATATAAACATTTTTGGTGCCATATAAATAGTAAGCAGCCTTCTGCATAATTGAGCTGGAAGTAAAATTAGGAAGGATGAACATTTTGTTTTTCAATTTTTTCCTTTCTTTTAAAAAATATTTTGGGAAATTATCTTTTTACAAAACCAATTCTGTCCTTTTATAATTAGTAATACATTGTCCTAGGCTGAGAAGAAATTTCCTCTTTCACTTGTGCTGTTTATAACTTCAGCTGATTCACGCTATTCAGAGATGGGTTTATGTTACACTGGCATCTCAAATTATTTTTGTTGTTGAATTGCCTTTTTTGTTGCTGAATTCTCTGGAAAAAAAAAGATGTGTTTATGTCCCCATTGTTCAATCAACAAAGTGTGCAATCACAAATCTTTCATCTTCTGGTGTGTCTAGCAAATCTTTCCAGTGTACGATTTACCACCTGTGGTTTTTCTTCATCTGTGGGAACTGCTATTATCTTAAATAGCCTATTGCTAATTGCAGTGGATTTAACTGCAGAGATACACAAGGGTCTGTGCTGGCTATTGTTGCTTTCTGGACATGGGTGTCTGCGTACAGATGTCTCTAGAAGGGGCAGGAATTTTACTACACATTTCTTCTTAATGGCAATGGATGTCAGCAGGTTTATGATAGCATTCCCAGAATTATTGCCCTCCTGAGAAGCATTTCCTTCCCAGACCACCTCTATGGAAGATCTCTATAAAGATGCTGCCCTGACATATCTCTTCTGCTTGGTACTTTGTTTGAAATGTGTAGTGTCACTAGAAAACTCTGTCCTGAGCTAAGTGTGCTTCCATTGAATTCAGAAAACTGTTTGACAGTGATGTATGTGACAATATTTCTTTAGTTTAACAAGGAAACAAAAAACAAAATCAGTAGGGAGGGGTCTTGTAAGCAGAAAGCATCTGGAAGTAGGCCCAGTTGTACGCTACGTCTCTATACTCTACATTTTTTCCCAATAAAAGTATGGTGTCATCACTTGTAGACTCATCTTACTAATTTACAAACATTTGGAGAACTATCAAATGTTTGTGTGAATGTTTATAAGACCTCAGTGGTTCATCATGTTTAGCACAGGTGGTCGTTTGCCCCAGAATTCCTCTAGGAGAGGTACTACTTACTGTTCATCCTTCATCTTTCTAGTGCTTAAAAAGTTTGTCATGCAGTTGGGGAACAAAATGGAGTATCCTGTGATGCAGGACACTGAGCATCTCTTGCAGTGGACAGCTGAAATTAATAGCTCCAAACAAGCCATATGCAGAAAATTATTTCTCTAAGCTACTGAGCAAATATTTATCAACCATAAGGCCTCCAGGGTGCACATTATCTTTTCTTCTATTTATTCATCAGATTCTACGATGGGATTGCAAACCTTGTAAAGACCTTTAGGCATTAATATAATAAAAATATACAATAACAGTGAATAATAAATGCCACTTAAGAAATCTGGATAACCAGACATCTCACAAATAGAAATAAAGCTATATTGGGAACAAATTTTGTGCAAGTGGATTTACTTCAAAATAAAAATATTGCCAAATCCTTCTTGATTTGCTCACATGAGTGCTCAAGCTGAAGAAAATATTCTACTAAGACAGATTATAAGATTTCACTCTGTAGACTGGGAATTTATATTTTAACAAGAACAGAATGTGAGTTGTGTGAAATGAGCTCCAGGACATATTTTTAATGATCAGGAAAAAGAGAAAATATTTCACAACACAGATTTAAAAATCACTGAAATATATTTAAAAATATATTTCAGTTTTGATTTTCTTCCAGCCTTTGATGTCCAATGACTCTGAAGTTAACAAGGAGTAGAAGCATATTGTAAAATATTTTTCTGAATATATTTATTTACACACCAAGAGTAAAGAATTGCATAAGTTGAGCTCAAATTCTAACTGCTCACAAATCATATGTAGACTGTAGATTATGTATTTGTGTATGTTACATCCTTCACTTACAAATATTAATATTTAGCAATATTTAATGAAGCAAGTATCTACTGTAGTTCAGGAGCAGTCATAGTTCTATTAGATTTATTCATATGTTTTTACTGCAAGGTAAAGAATGAACTTTTTTTTTTTTTTGCTATTTACCAGTAAATTTTTGAGCCTTTGTTAGCACAGGTTGAGTTAGAAGTGTGTAGAAGTTTTGTGTCCTGAGATGACAGGAGAAATCAATCAGGCTTTTAACTAGTCTTCCAGAGAGCCAGAGCCTCCAGATAAAGACATTCAGATATAATCACTTAAAAGATAATTAGCATCAACCCTTGCCACGGCAATCCCACACTTTTCAAAAATACGGATGTCAGCCTTGCCCTAATTCCATTCTGTGGAGCTAATGTTCAGATATCTCTGTTTCTACTCTTTCAGATGTTTGCCTAGAAGACAGATAGCACCTATGGTAGTGAGTATTAAGGTCAAGATCTTGAGGTCCCCTGGCTTTGGAAGACGTCTGGTTTTCATGGTTTTCCTGCTCCAATTGTGAAATAAAGTCCCAAGGGATTTCATTATATCAGCTCTTTTAAATGTGCTGGATCTGTGCTCCAGCCACTACTTGCTTATTAAGGAGAGCATTCATGTTATCTTCTATGAACCTGAGACCCGTACTGAATAAAGCTCACTACAAAATTGTATCATCTGTGATCTTTTTAGGAGTTCAGCATCCAAAATATGAATCAATTCAATTGCCTAATCATAGACATCTGTGTGAGACACCCTGGGATACCATAGACATCTACACAGGGCTGATGAATATGACATAGCACCTACCGCAGACCCATATCCTATAGACACCAGAGGTAACCAAGGGAGTCTCATTTGCTTACTTGACAGCTGATATGGCACTCTTCTGAGACACAGAAAAGGCACAGTGTTCCCTCAGAAGACTGTTTTCTGAATATTATTTCACTATTACTATTTCTATTCTCTACTACTATTCTATTACTCTCTATTGCTATTATTTCTATTACTATTCTCTATTACCTATTAGCTAGGTTTACACGCTAGCTCACCAATATCTGGTTTTGTTTGTAAAGTTTCACATAAGGCAATTTTTCTGTCTCATCACTTCAGTTCTGCCACACTCAATCGTAAATATCATCAATGCAAGACATTCTTACTAGCATCAATATCAACCAGTATTATTATTGTTATCATCTGAGTTGCTTAATCTTGTTCTCCTCCCCACTCCAGGGCTCCAGAAGGCCATATGTGTCTGAGGCTGAGGGCAGTGCTGTTGCCAGGCTGAAGGAGCACACAGGATCTGACACGAACCTGGAATATGCAGGATCTTCATGCAACTATACATCGGTTCAGGCTCACTAAGAGAAAAAACACAGCACATTGACAGACATGTGCAGCTATGCAGATCTAGCTGTTCTTTATGCTGTCAGGACGTACACATCAGCTGTGAGCAAGACTGCACCACTCCCAGAATAGCTCTGCTGCTTCTGTACAGCCTGTGGGGAAATGTCACCTTCCTCGCAAGCTTCCTCACACTTCGACATAGAGAGCCAGCATGACTTATTTCTGCA
>VZSV01000004.1:10179906-10233979 GCA_013398735.1 Nothocercus julius
ACACACGTATCTGTTATTTGTTTGCAGATAGACCACAATTTCTCTCTTTTTTTTTTTTTTTTTTTCCTTTTTTTTGGTACAGAGGTGGTAAAATTCAGATTTCTCCCTTTTTGGGAGGTGCAGAATGCAAAACCAAAGAAAGACCAGTTTGCGACAGACTTCAAATTTACTTGATTGCTGCCCAAAGACAAGCTTGGGGAGAAGAAAGACGTAGGTTTTCTCTGTTATCCCCAGTGTGTTCCCAATCACTACCAAAACTGCTGGAAATTGGACTAACTCCAAGAGTTGCTGCAACATGAGCCTACTGAAGAGCAATTAAAACTCAACAGGTTTTACAAAAGATGATCCTGCCTTGAGGCCAGTAAACAAACCAAACACAGGATAATAAATTCCTCCTTGATAACAATGGCTCTCTGCTTACTGCTGTTTAGAATTTCTACTTATCAGTATCAGGCTGCTGACGGACTGTTTTGATTCTGCTTGTTTGTGTCTGATCAAATGCCTTTGTCCAGCTTTAATTACGCATGAAACCCAAACAAGCAGGAAATAATTGATAGAATATCTTTCATAGCTTTAAAAAAGGATTGCAATATTCTATTGGAGGCCAAGAGAAATCCAAATAATGGTTGTGCTATGAAACATGAGAAATATAACCAGGTTTGGCCATAAAAACAGGTTTCCTTACATCTTTTATTCCTTTTTCTGTTGTTGCTGCAGCTTCTTTTTTAACAATCTCCTGGAGAGGCAGATAAGCTGCTAATTCTACTAATGTTGTTATCAGAATCTGTAAGGTAACTGAAGCTTCCAATTCAGTGATTTATTATCCTGAGAAGGTAGGCAGAGTGCTTCTTTCATGTTCCATAATCAGGATTAGAAGAGCATTAGAATTGTAAGGAAGAAACTTCACGCTCAACATTTCTATTGGCAGAAAACTCTTACACAAACAAATAAAGTACATTTTTTTTATTGACTGAGATCACTTTAAAATAATAAAGAACCCAAATAAATTCATATAAGCATGGGCTGATGCCTGCTTGTGTCGATGTAAGATTCTGTACATCTCAGTGAGGTCTGGAATGCATTTGATCTAGGAAAAACTGCTAAATCTTAAGAATAGATCACATCACAAGTTCTCAAATTCCCTAATCTGAAGGGGATTAATAGCTCCAAATCCAAATCTCCTTTGTACATGCTCTCCAACGTTATCAAATCAAGCATTCGCTAAAATAATTCCATTGATTTTAGAAAAGTACATTAGTGTTATGGTAGGAAACAAGGGAGCATGCTTAGCCAGCAGCTCCAGCCGGGAAAAAAAATCTCCAAGAGCTTTGAAAATGTTTTCTTTAAACTCAGGGGGTCAGAACTACTTCAGGACAAACATGTGGCAATTAGTCAGATGTAACTGTTATTTGTAAAGGATATACAGTGCCTGCCAGATTGCAGGAAATAAACACTGATGGTAACTGCTAAAGTCATAAATTGGAGGTTATCATTATTTGATATTTCCTCTGGGATTGGGGAAAAGTTCAGGAATATTTGGTGAGATCCCAGTGCATCTCTAGTTACAATAACTGATATCTCTTCCAGGTATTGATCCCTGCAAAATCTCTTCTTTTTTTTTGTGCTTTTGTTGTATGATGAAACAGCACAAAATCCAGCCAAATCTGTACCGGTGCTTCTGCCACATGTTGGTACATACCTTGGTAGAGTGATAAGTTGCTTAAAATACATGTGGGCATGATAAATCTTTATTTCTCAGCAAGGAATAGATTAAAAAGTCAGATTTGATAGGGTAAATTCTCTGGTTAGAAGCGTGCTATTGACTGATTTTATTTATGTCTATAATTCATACAAGAGATGCCTCAAATTTTGCATATTCAGTACATATGTGAATCCGATCAATATCAATCAAAAATATGATCCCCACTATTTGTGGTCACTAAGGAATCAAAAATCTGCTGATGTAAGTTCAGTGTCTTCTTGAATTTATCAGGTGCCTAACTTAACATTTTCCTTCATAATCACCATCTTCTAAATTAATTCCCAACAATCTTCTTAAAAGACTCTATAGCAATGTTGTGCTAATGTGTAATGACAGCTGTATTTTGATAGCGGTGAAATGGTTCTGTACATGTATCTTGTCAATCAGTTTGGTACTTGTCAGATGGGAAGCACTCTGCTAATGGAAGGCAGTATTTTTTTCTTCTGGTAGTTCTGTTAAGGTGGTAGTATTACTGTTTTAAGAAGTTGTCATTTTTGGCATGTGGTATGACCGTCTTCTGTGGGCAGTTTGCATTAAATAAAAACACTTTCAGATCTATAATGCATATGCTTTTTTAATGTGATCCACATCAAAATAAGAAATGAACTCTTTAAGAATTGAGAGGAGATAATAGCACAGCTGAAATTGTTCTCATAAATCTTCAGGCTTTTTTTCCTGAGTCTCACGGAGGTAAATGCAAAGATGAAATTATCTTTTACAATCAAGATTACTTAGAACTGTGAAGACTGTGCTGTATTTATCCCACTGTACTACCATTATATGATGATTTAGACATTTGTTTTGGCTTTTAATCTTTGCTCATATATATACAGCTCCAAAATAAAAACCAGTGGAGTATGTACACCCGTAAATCTGTCTAGACTTCCACTCTTCTGAGATATTTCAGGAAAGGCTTGACGCTTGTAATCAGAACTGGGTTTGGATGCTGCCTTCAGTTGATTCAATAACATCACCTCACCCTCCCTGCCCCTTTTGTTTATTTTAACGACTGAAGGTGGAAAGGAGAGACAAACTCCTCTTGAGCTCCCTGAGAAAGAACACTGAAAGGGGTAGAAGCTGCCATGTTAAACGGAACCTCCGTTATTTTATTTCATACCCAAAGCACACACACACTGACTTCATATATTTAATGTCCTTGTGCTGTTAAGACCGTTACATATTTGCCATTCCTCAGAGCTTCCTATCTCCAAACCCTGTAGTATACTTTTCTATATTTTTAGCTATTGCCATCTCAAATGCTCTTAGCTCTATCCCAGGGTATCCACGAACACATGGACATGATATATGGACGAACAGCTCTTCAAGACCTGTTTTCACCTACTGAATCTCTAATGCTAGTCTTAAACCCAGACTCCACCATTCCTCATCCTGGCTGAGCAGCTGCCCTGTTGAAACGGCCTGGCAGTTATGGTAGAATTCACACAGGGTCATCAGGATCAGGAGAAGTATTCAGTCTCCCTCCACTAAGCACAGGTGAGACTATATTTAGACTCAATTCAAGAAAGATACTGAGAACTGGAGTGAGTCCAGTGGAGGACTACAAAGATCAGAGCCAAGAAACAGTTGAAGGAGCTGCATTTATCAAGTATTGCGAGAGGAGGCTAAGAGGCAATCTAATAACTGCCTGTAACTATTTGAAGGCAGTTTCCAAAGGCAGTTTCCAGGATGATAGAGGCAAACTCTTCTGTTGACATAGATAATGAGAAGATAAGGGGAAGCTGACACAAATTCAGGTAAAGTTCACTTCGGAGCAGGCCTAGCTGAGGATTTTGTCTTCCTGTAAGATCCAGGAAAACTCACAGGGCACTGCTGTTGTGCTGGCTGGTGCATGTCTCGTTCATAAGATGCTAGGGATAAACAGATTAGGGCTATCTCCTCAGGACCAGGAGGAGGACTGACGCCAGTCAGAATTACTGTTCTTGTTAGATGTAGCTCAACTACCTCGTCTTACCCAGTGATCTGTGTATAATGTGATGTGAGAAGACTAGGGCTAAACTTAGCACTTAGTTAAACATAACTTAGTTATGTTTAGAGTATTTCTTTATAGGTACTCAAAAGCCCACAGAGCTAAAAGGTTGTTCTGAGAAAGGGCAAACAGCCTCAAAACACTACATGGCCTGAATTATCCCCCAAAGGCAACCTGGTCACAAGGACACAACTCCACTGGCAGTTCAGTGGAAAAAAGTATCCTCATAAGAACTTGCAAGGGTGTCCTAGTATTCTCAAGGATCACTAAATTCAGTTTTTCCCATGGTTCTGGAAAGCCTTGAATTGCCTCTGTCCTTTTCACCTATAGCCTTGTTAAGGCCATATAGGCTGTCCCATGAATGAGGACCACAGAATTAGCAGCTACTTCAGACATTGGGTGTTTTTCCCACACTTCCTGTCTTTTACCTTGTCTTCCAAATTACATTAAATACATCTAGCTAATTAACCTGAGGCTCATCTTTCCCCTATTGATATATTGAACCCATGGGCAGGTTTTGAATGTCCTTCATGTGAACAAGGAGGAAGGGGTGAGCCCAGGGTGAAGAGTAGGGGGAGAGGGGTCTGAATGCAGCAGTTAGGAGATTGTGGGCCCCGAAATCAAGGCAAGAGATGTCCTGAGCCTGGAGAATACGTTTGGCTCGGCCTGGTGGTCTGGGAAGCTTCCGGTGGAGTTGTGCCCTGGTGGTCTGTCTGACTTTGCGGGATAATTCAGGCCACGTAGTGTTTTGAAGACCATTAGATGATAAGACCTGTTCGCCTGTTTGGGAAGAGTTAGATCTCTTGCACTGTGTTTGCCCTTTCATAGGATTCAGTCAAATTTCTCCCTGTATTTAAATAGCATTGAAACCAAAGGAAGGAAAAAAATCTGTACACTACATGAAAAAAGGCAGCACCTGAAATAGCACTGCAGTGTCCCTGACCAGACAAATACCAGCTAGGTCAGTGTTACATAGGGCCCATCCAGTACACAGAGGTTTTGGAACACAGAAATGACTTCAGTACCAGCTATTTGCCCAGCTCCTTTGGTCAGCAATTCCTACTTAACCCACAGAAAATGTCCCACTTGAAAGGAATGATTTCAGTTTAGCTGCTCTGGATTTGAACAGTGTATCTGAGATCAGAACCTATCCCAGAGGCCATAGGAATAAATGGGATTGGGAAAATATATTGTTTTGAAAAGGAAAAGGTAATTTGATATACTGGGCAGCAAGAGAACTATTACTGTGACTGAAGAATTTTCCTTTTAAGTTTGTGTTTGTTCAAAGTATTATTTATTGCTTGGGGATGGTAGATTATTAGATTTTTCAAAATCATTTTGGTATTTGATTATTAAGCCAGGTTGCCCTTTTGAAACTTTCCTGGATAGAGTGGTTTTTTTTTTTGTTCAGCAAAGAAATTTCATAGGTTTGTGTTCTTTAGAAAAACAAAGACATTATTATTATTACCAATATTGAAAAATTGAAGTTATATTATATTGGGGAGCGTTTTCTTCTGAAATATCATATTCTTGCTCCTTGAAAGGTAAAGGTAAAAGTAAACATAGCTTTCCTTTCTTTCTTTTTTCTTTTTTTTTTTTTTCCTAAGTTAGGAAATTTTGAAACTCTAATTAAATAACTGATTAGTATTTAGAGCTTTTTTCTCATGTGTGCTTTTTAAAGCTGTCATTCTCTTGTCACCTGGTTATTTTCGCATACTGCTTTTTCCATTCCTGGTATTCTTCTCTGTGTTTGCTCGTACCACAGTAGGTGCTGCTGTAATGGCCTAATTTTAAATGGCAATTTAAGAATCTCATTAGATATTAGCTAGTATGACATAGCGAGACTTTTAAGTGGTTGCCAGATGGAGCAGGCAAATCATTAGGAGTTATACAGCAGACACCAGTGTTGCAGAAACATAGATTTCTTTCATTTGCCTTTGGATAAAAAAACACAGAACATTTTCTGTCAAAGCCTGTTTTGACAGAACCTACCAAAAACATTTTGATAAACAGTCTTCTATCAGAGAACACTTTCAACTCTGTTGAAAACTTTTTGTGACAACAACTCTATTTCTAGCTTTTTTGGGGGGTGGGGATTGGAAGCAAATCAAGTTTGACTCTCTCGTTTTGTTTTGTTGTGTTTTTAAGTCAACACATTTTACTTTGCAATCAAATGGACAAAGAATATGCATTCAGTCATGTATCATTGCTTAGCAGATAGGTAGCATCTGGCTAAGACATAGAAACTTGACTGCATATAATAAGCGCAGGGACTTTATCCGTAGTTTTGAGGGGACAAGGACTCCCCCTTCACAGCTAGCCAATATTCAGGCTAGCTCATTTCATTCAGGATGTGAAATGTTCTCTTTTGAGATAGATGATAATGGCAGCTCCAGGGTACTTGGGAAAGGGGCATAGTCCCTTGCATTATCTTACACTGCAAGGTGTTGGAGCCAGCTGCTTTCATGCTTTGAGGTGAGTGTTCACAATGTTTGTTCCCCAGTTTTAGATGAAACTACTGAGAAGAAATTAGGAACTTGTGGCTTCAACCCTATTAGGGAGGTTACTTATCAGTTACTCCCATGTCTTCAATTAAAACCAAACAATTTTCTACAATTAGTAAGTGAAAAAGATCCCTAAAAACGGATAACATTTAGATTAGGATCTGGAAACTTTGCATTTATCTCCACAACAGAGAAAAAAAATCCTAAATCCTGCTGTTTGGAGTGGAAAGGTGAAAGCTCATTCTGAATTAGTAGCACTAGCCCTGAGCAGCCTGAATGCAGCAGAGGGAGGCTGGCAAGGTGTCCCGAGCAGCCACTGCAGGGCAAAGGGAGGCTGTGAGGAATGGCTGGGAACGAGCTGGCCTGGAGGGATGCCACATGTTGGACTCTGGAGAGCCATCGTGATGCTTCTGCCACAGGCTCCAAGGACCTTAAGTGATTCTAGGGGGTAGACTCAATCCTGGGAATAAGTCCCTAAATCTCTCACAAAGCCAGGGAATCTCTAACTAGCCTGTTTTCTCCCCAAAATCAGACTTCGCAATCTGCCGCATGTTGTGTGTGTGTGTTTGGAGAGGAATTAGAGTGAGGATGATCAAAGCAAGCAATTAGAATGGGCTGAGGCGCTACCTGTGTGAAATGTTAGAGAGTTCTGCAATCTCTTTAGCTATTTCTAACCATGCATGAATTCATTTAATATTTAAAGAAGAGCTTCTAACCTTTGATACTAACAATCATTTAATTCTTCAAATATATTTATAATGAAAGGTTCAACTGACAATGTATCTTTTAAAAGAGGCAAAAGGTACAGGACAGAAAAGGAGAGATAAAGGCTTTTCAAAAAACCCACTAGATTGGAAACAAAAAGGGCTGCCATCAGCCTTGTGTGTTTACTCACTAAAACAAAGCTGGAGTGCCATTCTTCCCCTCAGCATTTTACCAACCTCCATCAGGTCTTTGTGATTCTAGAAGAAAAGGTCTGTGCTGTTTCTCCCCAGGTATTTCTGTAATCAGCCATATCACTGCAAAACGTGAAATCAGGCTATTATAGAGCAGACTGGAAAAGGAAAATGAAAACTTGGGAAGAAGCCACAAATGCAAGGGGAAGAAAGAGATACAGGAAGGGGGGAACTGAGAGCATAATAACTCTGGTGGCCTTTGCATGGCCAAACCCCATGGTTGGGTCTGGTATGGAAGGAGTCTCCTCCCTGTCAGGAGGTTGCTAATGGGAATCAAATGTTTCCAAAGCGTCTGGCTTCTAAATTAAAGCCTGTGCATGCACTGATCATTGTCACAAAATAGCTACACCAAAAATAGCCATGCATGGCTATGGCAATCAATCACATACTGCACTGACAAATTACTACATCTAGCAGATATGTAGATGCATCTGTAGATCTATAGGTATCTACAGCAGATCAGCCTTGCTTGTAAGCAAAATTAAAAAAGGGGCTTTGCCAGCCAACGCAGAGAATAAAATATCAAGCCAGGATCTGCTTGTGACGCGGTGCACAAGAGGCCGCTGCCCGTACGCCTCTCCTGCAGCACCTCGTGGCAGCCCCGCGCGCACCGCGGCCGCTCTCGCTCGGGGCCCAGACGGGTCTTGGTGTGGCACCAGTGTGGAACTAATTAGCTGCTTTCCCTTTCACGGCACGCAGATTAATTGCTTTGCCTTCCTCATCTACTCCTCCCTCCCCTAGTTATCATCCCAGCACCTCTCCCACCTTCTTATTTTGCTGATTGTACTGATACAGCCACAAATTCATTAAAGAGACTTCCCATTTAATTCCACTTCCCTGGCTGTCAGCTCAAAGCAGGGGGTGAGTTGACTGACCCCTTGCTGATTTTTCGATGGAGTCAGAATAATTTGAGATAAAAAAAGCATTTGTCATAGCAGATAATTTGGCAGACTGGAATTGCAACATATTGCCTGGTGGTATGTCCAGCTTAGATTTAGATGTCTGTGGAAGAGAGACTTTTGGCAATGGGTACCCCTTATGCTTGCCCTTTTTCTTGGGTGACAGACTGGATGAGTCGCCACCGTCCGTCATTATTCTGCGACTCATGGTTTCTCACACTTTGGCTTAGAATCACCCCACTGTTTAGAACTAGTTATCCATCATAGCCATTTGTTATTACATAGATCATGAATTGATCAACTTGCTCTGCAGAAAATATTCCTGCTTTCTGTGTGAGGCAGATGTGGAGTCTGCAAAACCACGGGCAGATGAGTCCATAACAAAAGCATTTTGGAGAAGCTGGGGTAGTTATAGTTAGAGCCCCAGAACCTGAAGAACACTCTGTGAAGCAAATTCTGAAAATGTCTTTGTTACTACAGAGAATAGTTTTCTGGAGCTCCAATCATTGAGAATAAGGAGCAGACTGTGAGGATGTGAGGATTAGGTGGCTTCTGTTTCTCTTTGCACTTTGAATGACACCTGTCAGGTGCAATAACCATGTCCAGAGGTGGGGAACAAACCTCCTTGCTGTGGAAGTGCTGAGTTCCTCAGGCTGACATATTAGCCAAAGGCAGACAAAGATTTATTGAGCCCACTCGGCAGATGAGCAATGAGACGAGCGGGCTCTCACGAGTCAGTGTTATGACCAGGAGGCTGGTTAATCCACTCCACTGCAAACACAAATCAGTCTTTAGAAAAGAGATACAGGCAGCACTGTGGCGAAACAAATACTGATCAGCTATTAGCAGCAGGGTTAATGAAACTGGGGTACTGTCACTGTAAATAACGTTTTCCCTTGTGTCCTTGCCACTACCTAGAAACAGAAACATTGCAACACAGTGTTTTGCCTCTGAGACCCCTTTTTTTGTCTCTGGCCATGCAGCAGGCTTGCGCCACGGCCGCGGGTGTGCGAGGTGGGAGGTGGTGTTGGCACAACACGGGTGGCTGCAGTGGGCAGCCCAAGGGGCCAGCACGTCCCCTCACTGCAGGAGCCTATGTGCAGGCTCTTTCTTAAACATGTCAAAGAAAATTTTATCAAGTAAGTTTCCCACTGTGTCCAGAAGTATGACGGGAGAAATTGTTCTGCCAACACAGCAGCTTCACGTTAGGCCTTGATCTTAAATTATATGGAGAAAAGTCATTGCAAGACTTTTGCATATGCAAGACATATGCAAAAAAAGACATATGCAAGACCCGATTTACAGCACTTTTTCACAGAATATTCCACCACACATCTCCACAGCAAAAACTATTAGCCTTCCCCATGATTAGCCCTTTCTCCATATTGAAAAAAAAAAAATCTCCATAGAAATGTTATTCTTTATTATTATTATTTCCCATATATTACAGTAGTGCCCAGAAACCGCACTAGCAGTATCAATGTAATTAATCTGTATTGAATAGTATTGACTAAACTGTGCCCTATTTTATACTTGATGTTCTGGAACAGAATGGGATTTGCATATTATTTTTTATACAAAGCATATTTCACACCCACGATAACCTGAAGTGCTTCAGAATGGTAATATCACCAGTGCAGTAACAACATAGGCAATACAACAATTTATGCTTTGCAGTAATTCACTGATAGTCAAAGGCATTCAAAAATTGAGGCAAGCGTCAGTGGATAAGTCCCTGAGAGCACACCCATTCATTTCCAAAAAACAAAACAAAACAAAGCTCAACTCTTTTGAAATTAAAATACTTCTGTATTCCTAACTGATTTAGCTGGAAAATATTGAAAGCTGGACAGGTGCAATTTAAAGATTCATATCATGAAAGGGGAGCTTCAGTGAGAAAGAGCAGTGCTTGTGGCAAGGCAGCCTCTGCTTTCTTTTGAATTGTGAGCACTGAGTGTAACCTCTCCTACATGTAAGGGAGGCACACAGGCAGTCTTGGATAAACTGCTTCCAAAGCATACGGCCCCTCTGATAAGAGGTCAGATAATGCATGAATAATTGAGGTGTGCATGATATACAAGATTGAGTGCCTCTGACTAGGCAGCAAAAAGCACACATTTTTCAGAGATATTACACAGCTTATATGGCCTTGGTGATTTCATATCCAATTTTTAGAAGGAAAATCATTAACATAAGAAAGCAACTTAATTGTTTATTTCTTCCGCCGAAAATTACTTCATACCTCTATGTACTCACAGTTACACAGGTTAACACTGATGAAAAAAAATGTGGCTTTCAGGGAAATACTGCATATTTTGCAAGTATCTTTTCTGACCCGGGAAGGAAAGGGCAAGGAAGGCAAGGTAAGGCAGGGCAAGGAAGACAAGGCAAGTCATGGCAAGGAAAAAAGAGCCCTCTGAAAAAACAGAGTTCAAAAATCTCATTTCCTGCTTCAAACAAATCCTTCCCTCAGTCTCCTGCCTGGGCCAGATCAAAACAGCTGTTTTCTGGGAAAAACACAGTAGCTTTGTTTTCCCCCTGTCTCTGGAGTCTGATAATATTTTTTATATCTAGAATTAGTTGAGTAGGGGAGGAAAAAAATACCCTTTCTAGCTATTCTTGGATATATTGACACCAGAGCAACTAGCTATAATATTACGTTCTGACCTCCACTGGTCTGAGAAGCAGTTGCTTCATGACTCATTTGGCCAACGTAAATATTAACCAACTTTATGTATAAAACAAAACTGATAACAAAGACTGTGTATTATGCAAACATTGCACAATACTTGATCACTTTTAAACACCATTAAAACAAGCTGTGTTTTTCCTGGGTGTAGGATAACTCTCTCAGAAGACTCTATTTTATTCGTTGCATTTGGCAGTCACAGCCATATAGTAAATGATCACATTATATGCAGCATCCTAATGTTGTGCAGAATGTAAATGCTGAGGAGGATAATGAATAGGGCAATTGGAGAACAAAATTACATTTCCTACTCACAGCTCTGATCAGCCCTAGTTAGCATGCTCATAAGAAAGAGTTAGTTATGGGAGGATAGCTGGTGATTAAATGAGTGAAGAAAGACGTTTGTTTCAACCAGCAGAAGACACAGTAATAGATAAGTATGTTAGTGGTCCCAGTGGATAGGATGCACAGGTGAATGCCATGTAGAAAAGGAGCTGTCATTTTGTTAGCATATTGAATACTTGTAGTTCACTGAAAGGTCCCTTTGGTTGTCAGAGCAAATTCTGCATGCCACTCAGTATCTTTCTTTGCATGCCTCTGCTGCAGAATTAAAATATCCCACTTGACCTCCACAAAGATTTGCTGTAAGAGCCTTCATTGGATCATATTTCTTTGAGATGTTTAACTTCAGAGGTAATGTGGAGAATCAAGGTAAAGTGTCAGTCCTGTTCAGGAAGAGAAAACTAAACTCACTGTATTTTCAGGGTGGTATTACCTCCAGAAAGACTCTCTCACATGTGAGTTAGAAATCTGCACTGACTCTTATCTGCATCCTCCTTCCTGTGGGGATTTTTTTTTGTATATTATAGCTCAGTATATGATGTTTCTAAGTTCTCCCACACTTCTGAACTCCCCCTCTTTGCATTTTTTGCCAAGAACCACTTTGGCTTCTCAGACATAGGGTAGAAGGAATGAGAGGCATCGTTCATAGGGCAGCTCTATGCCATCTTACACAGCCACCGTGCCTCCACAACCACAGATTTCACAGCCTTGCAGGTGTCAATGACTTTGCACAAGCACATGCACCTTTCTGTGGCACTGCAGTGACAGTGCCCGCGGCTTTTCCTTGACTGGCAATGTCTTTTACCAAATTATTCTTCTCAAATATGAAGTCGCTGCTTGATAGCCCAAATGAAATATGTGCTATAGGTGTGTGTAACACTGGAGCAGCAGCCCTTACCATGGACCACTCGTATGGAAGAATTTTGTTACCCTCTGTAACTCTGCACTGATTGAACTGAATCTAAACCTCGTTTTCACTATGTAGCATTTCCTGAGAGCTTCTCTATTTGGGAAGAGATAGAAAAGTACATCTGAATGAACTAACATTATTGGTTAAAATGAGTTTGTTAAACTGCATTGGTCCTCATTAAAGACATTCTTATTCTGCATTAGAACAGCCCTAATTCGATTTAGTTTAATTCATTTTGACTGTGAAGAGAACTGACTTGCGTTAGTTAAGTGCCCAGCTCCTGTTAGCCTGTGCACATCTTGCAAACGGCACCTGCACAAATCTGCACATCGTCCTAGACTGTATAACTTTTAAGTGAACTTAGATCATTCCCGTATTTGGTATTTCTGCTGGTATTTTACCTGTGACTGTCTTTAACTATTGCCTATTTACATCAGAAAAGGCTGAAAGCTGATCTGCTATCACTACAGCTCTTGCAGACTGTATTTTAACATATTGTTCATTTTCTAAATGTCTAGCAGAATCATCTGTATCTCTGTTATTCATTTAAATGCAAGTATGTACAAGATGCCTCTGATATCACTAAGGTTTTGAGAAAATATTTGTTGCATATGTCTATTAGTGACCCTGCAAAACAGACATTGAGAAGGATAATGTTGCCCTCAAATATCATAATTCTGCTCAGCCATTTTGACTGCTGCGGGGTGCTCTAACCCTGTACAAGCCACTTTTCACGGGCCAGATAAGCCTTGAGAGAGCCCATCCTAATGGCTAGTGCTGTGCCAGCTGAAGTTCAGGTCACTGCTCTGCAGGATCACTCCTCAGGCTTCACCCTAGGAGATTCTAACGAGATTTTTAGCCATTAAAGGGTCAAGGACAATAAAAATATCAACTTTCCCATTCTTTTATTTCTCAGTCTTTGTAAACATAACATTATCTTACTTGCAAGTGAGTGTGAATGTTTTGACTTTCAGTTTCTTGTGCTAAGGTGATGGAACAAATAATCCTGGAAAACATTTTCAAATGTATGATGGACAAGAAGGTGATTGGGAGTATCCACCATGGATTTGTGAAAGGAAAATCATGCCTGGCCAACCTGCTAGCATTCTGTGATGAGGTGAATGGCATGGAGAATAAAGGGGAGAGCAGAGGCTGCTGCTTATCTTCACTTCAATAAGGCTTTTGACACTGTCTCCCATAACATCCTCATAGACAAACTGATAAAGTAGGGAATAGTTAAGTGGCCTGTGAGGTGGACTGAAAACTGTTTTAACTTTTGAGCAAAAATGGTTGTGATCAGTGGCATTAAGTCCAGCTGGAGGACAGGCACTAGTCACTAGGAATCTGAAAAAAGGTTTCAAAAACTGTATTTTCCCCAAACTTAGGTGCTGGAAGCAAATAGTTCTGTCAGAATCCTTGTAGGTGTGGTTTTAACAATATTTTTTCTTTTATTCCAAACTCATTTTTCTACTTTCTGTATGTCTAGTTTTAAAGAACAAAACAGGTAGTGTTTTTAAAGAGATATGAAATGTGTATGAGGCTGTTTGAGGAAAATCTGAAATCTGAAAAGAAAGTGCTTTAAAAAAGAAAATCAGTCTATAACATATTCTCAATAAAATAGATGTTAATCTAGGGGAAATATATTAACCAACCTTTATGAAGGACGCAGTTCTTTTCTTCCAAGGTAAATCACAGTTTGTGCAGTTTAAAGGTAAGGGTAGCTAATCTGTTAAATAGCTACTGGAGCTTAATGATATGTGATGATTAATTGTAATATGCAAAGACTGTCCCAGGTGTAAAGATCTCACAAAGCCAAAGATGACACAAGTGGGTTATTAGCTCCCATCACAATGGTAAAATAAGCCAGTGTGTAATCTATCTTATTTTTTTTTTTTTTTATTCATGTGATTCTAATGAGTGTTCCAACAGTATGTAAATCCAGGAATTTAAGTACTCTTACTTGTGTCCGCAGTCTTCTCTTTGCTTTGATTTGAATTGCAATGCTTAATTTGTTAGCAAATCTAGAAAATATGGTTCCAGACTTTCTGCAATTTTTAGTGCATTGCATGCTGAGGCTGTCCCTGGGAAGGTATTTATTTCTCTCCTCCTTGTCAATAATAAATGACCCTACATAGCAGAAACCTTATTAGAGTGTATGTTTAATGATTGCCCTAGTGATATGAGTGGCCTGATAACAAATTAAAATGTCAGACACTCCCTGACCCTGAAATAATATTGAAATCTGCCAGCTTCTATTAAAATTCCTTCAAACTATTTTATGCTGTGGTAATAGATTAGTTACTTACTTACCCCAGCATATATAGCTATCACAAGGGACACTAAAGTATGATCCCTTTAATCAAAGGAGTCAAAAAACAGTGGAAGAATGGGTAAAAATGAGGCATTGTCATGATGAACCCTTTTCATCATAACTTGAAGGTGGAAAACTGCATGGGAAGAAAGAAGCCTGTGACTGATAGTCACTCTGGTGTGGCTGGTGTTGTAAAGAGAAAGAAATAACTTCCAAATTTGAATGAATGAGATTCTCTCTTTTTGATAGATGATGTTAGAAGTATCCGTATGCTATGTCCAAGAACCATCCAGTGTTTTCTGTATCGCTATGAAAGAAAAAAAATGGAAGAAAGGAGAGACTTTTTCGTTATTATTTTTAACAGCTCCCCTGGCACTTTTACATGGAGGTTTTTTTTTTTTTGTTTCCAAATATACACAATAAGGAGTATCAATAAAAAAGTAGTCATCGTAATCATAATTATAACAAGGAAAGCAAAAACAACAACAGCAATTGCAATAATCGTAAAACTAGTTTTACATCCTTCCTCCTTAGGACTTGCACATCACTGAATTATTTTAATGTGTAGAACACATATTTACACTGCACCGATAATTGCACTTGAATTGGTGCATTGTGTGTTAGATTTACCCATAAGATTAGAATGGCAAAGTGAGGTCTTGGTGATCCCAGATGATCTCCAAGCACCTGATCCTGTTAAAACCAATGGTATCCTGTCTTTCTATGTGCATAGTTCTCTCTCTTGCTCCTAACCATCAAAGAGATAATGGGGTTAGACAGGGAGTCTACCTAGTTGTGATGCCCAGATTCTTCAGTGTTTTGAAGGAAAGTCATGGAAAGGAAAGTGCAACCATGGCACTTTGAGGTGGAGTGTAGCTCTGAGCAAACACTTAGCATTTTTGTCTTTGTGTATGTTCCAGGTCCCATATGAATTCTAAATTTCAGCTGTTGTGGTGGAGGATTTGTTACTCATGTCAGGCAAAACAGTCAAGTGTCCTTCCAAGAGAAGTCCTGTTATCATAGGTTGGTCGAATAGGGGAGATGTTTAGGGGATCTGTGCTCAGTCTGCACCCAGGTCTGTGCAGATCTGGGAATGGGAGTCCCTGGGGTTCATTCTCATAGGATCAGAGCTTAAACTCCCTGTGGCCTAAATCTCTAGATGCAAAAGCATGATAATATTACGCTTTGTCTCTTGAGGACAATTTCATAAGTGTATACCGGTTGCTCCCTGTTGTTCTTATATTTCTTTTCTCCATGAAACCTTTCTAAATTACATTCCAGTGCAGTGAACAGGCTCTCCAAAGCCTACAAGAATATAACTGACCCTGACTCATAGCTGTAAAGAAGATGATCAAAGTTACAACCTGGTTTCAGAAAGAGTCTCTGCAGGAGGTGAAAACGGTGAGAAGATCTTGGCAGGAGGCTGTGGGGTTTGTCTGAGGAGTTAAATTCAGTTCTGTTCTGAAAAATGACTTTGTAAAAATAGCTCCATGTTTATTGTATTTTTATCAAACACACCCAGCTTGCAAATAAAATAAAAAATGGATACTGTAACTGCCAGTCCTGGAAACTCACAGCGGGCTCTTACTGTCAGCTGTAGCTTCTCTCTATTTCACCTGCCATCAGCAGCAATAAAGACCTGCAGTCCAAATTAGGCCCTCTGAGATGACTGTGCAACACACCGGTTTCAAATTGTGCTCTCAGTGACACCTCTGCAGCCCCCTTAATGTCAATGGTTTACCACAGGTAAAGTCAGCAGGAGCTTAGTGTGTATTTCATTCATGATGTACAAGAGGTATCAGGCCCTGGAGCTCCCAGCTCTTAGCTGCTTTAAAGTACAAAGATAGCAGGAGAGAAAAAGAAGTAAGTTCTAGAAATCATTTGTACCTTTATTGTCATATGTTCATATTTGATGAATTCTACAGGAATTTGTTTAATGGTTTAACACTCCTGAATTACTTCTACTTGAAAAATACGTAAAAAGCTTGATTTGTTTTCCCCCAGGGTCGCCTTTGATTGCGAGCTGCACATGGATGGGCTCTGTCCTGCAACGAAATCTGCCTGAGGAAAGAGAGAGCCGCGCCGTGGCATTGCTAGGCTGGGACCTGCGCTGCTCCTGCAAAGATCTGTATCTCAGCTCAGCTTCCGCGCTATCCGTAGCTCCAACCAATTCCCTTTGGAGCCAAAGGCAATGAAACTACTTGCAGGGTATAAAGTTAAGCATGTGTATAATGCAGAATCAGTCTTTGGATTCCTACTTTTATTCCACTGAGTCCTGAAATGCTAATGGTTTGAGTTCTCAAGTACAGATTTCAGATCTATGATCCAAGTATATTTGAAACAAAATGCTTATGGAAAATTTGCCACATAGGACTTGCTTGTGGATTATTTCCCATTACAGATGTTTCTGAGTGAAGAAATAGGCAAGAAATAAACAGTCTCAGGCAAATCAAGAACACGCTCACTCATGTTTTTTCACACTATTTGTCCAGCTTCACTGGAACTCTTGACACAAGGAAATTCGGAAGTCCAGGAATAAATCTTTTCCTATCTTATTTACATATATCTGATTAGTTCTGTTAGAAAATGAAGAGGGATCACAAACATTCTTGTGTGTTTTTTTAGTTGGCATTCTGTATTATCCTATTTCTTGATTTGAACATTTATATAGTATCTTCCAGATTTTGTCGTGTACTTATTTGTATTTGGTAAATTATCTTTTCCAAGTGCCCTCTATTTTGATAATTTTTGTTTAATCCCTAGTGGCCATTTTCACTCTACTGCATCCATTGTAAGATGGCATATATAACCTTTGGGCATGGGGAATATTAATTTTTCTTTGATCACATTCCCTTATGTATCGTTTCCTCTAGCTTTCTGATTTTGCTTCAATTAAGCTTTGAAGCAATTCAAAATCTTTACTTTCATTGTTGTGAGCATTTACTTTAGTTTTAGTGATCAACATCTGTGCTATTAATTTTTTTTTCTCCATTTTTGATAAACTGCTCTGTGTTTGGATACAGGTCCTTTAGATAAGCCTTCTTTTACTTTTTTTTTTTTTTCCCCCTCTAAATCTCCATTTGCTCCAAAGAAGTAAATAAAAAACAGGCGGCTGTTAAATTTGTCTACTGAGCTTAGAATAACAAAAATCAGTGGAAAAAACTTTTTACATTATCACCTATCTATCAGTGCAGGAAGAACAACTGAAATCAGAGGAGGAAAGACTTTATACATCATCACCTCCCCTCAGTGCAGAATTGCTTCTCATAAGTATTTTCATTAGCCGTCCCAACACAGAAGTCCCCCAAATAAGACCTCTCACTCCTTAAAAGGCTAGAACTACTGTACTGTAGTAAATAACTACTTTCCACTTTTGCCCTGTAACCAAGATTAAAACAGAATTAGCTGTGATCCCATGTGCGGGGTGTCATTACTCCCTTTCCAGATGCTTGTAGCTCCTTCCATCACTATGTCAGAATATCATGTATGTTTGTCTTAAAGCTAAATTGGTATCATGAATACCTACATAGCCTGAATCTGTCTGCTCATTTCCCTTTTCTTCCAAGAGCCAGTGCCTCTGTGTATGCAACCCACAGTGGTGTTACCCTCCTGCACCCATGCTGTAGGGAAGGCTCATGTGTAACTTGTTGCCCACCGTTGCCGTGAGGTTTTTTCCCATTCTATTGAATTTGCGTCTTGCCCAAGCCCAAGTTATTCTTCCCCTGTGGCACACATTAGCTTGCATTTTTACAAGCTGCATCTCATTTGACTATTCTGCGTCTATTTTTCTCTGAGCTGCTTTATATTACATTTCTAGATCTTGACTTGTGTAATATCTCCCAATTTGGCATCATCTGCAAATTCAATGAATGTGGTATTATTCTGCCATCTTCATGATTATTAATAAAGTTGTTAAGTAAATATTGGTCCTACTATAGATCCCTGTGATTCTGCACATCTCCCTTCACATCTGTAACATCTTCCCCTGCAGCCCAAGCTCTTTGAATAGCACCTACTGTTAGTACTCTTTCCTTAAGCAGCTCCAGTTCCATATTTTGCTTACTTTTAGATAAGTCTAGTTGAATGTTCATTCACTATATTAATGCTTTACCAAAACCCACATCTCTGATATATACAGTATCTCAAACAACCAGAAATTTGGGAAATATCCTAAAACAAAATGACATGAGTTAAATCCTATAGGTGTGGTACCCAGCTGTGATGTAATGCTTGTATTAGATCACAACACTGAAGTTCTGGTCTTCCAGTCAACGAGAATTTAAGTAAGTCTGGTTTTCTCACTACTCTTGTTAAATAAACATTTTTTTATTCCCCTCAAGTGTATTTCAAATTCAGTTATATCATGTTAAGGATATCTTACATCCTTCAGAGACTTATTTTTCCAGAATGATTGTCATCATACTGCTCCACAGTAGCAGGTGAACAGCTCTTTCTCTTCAGAGAGCTCCTATAGACTATCCTGAAAGACTGTTAATTTTTTTTCCCTCTTTTGACATGAGATGTGTATTTCCCAGAAGGCTTCATGCACTACCCCTTGAAAGAATTAATAGACGCCTAACAACATTTTTTTTTTCTCAATAAATATATCAACACATATTTAAGACAATAATTGGCAGGAAAAAATAAATGGAATAAAAAATAATAATTAATTAATAGAAAAAAAAAAGGGTCTTTGCTTCTGCCCCAGTGACCAGCATAAACATCAATTTCAAACTTGTAAAAATCACGTAAAAAGGAAGAAGGTAGTATGAAGGCAAAAAAGGTCAGATGATCTGGTACGTGGGTCATTAGTTTCCATTGTCAGTAAAATTTATCCTTTTATTTGCTAAACCCCAGAATATTCATATGCCCCTCAAAGAATTGCATAATTTCAGTATAAAATGTGTCTCTGTCATAAAGCATATGAAATATTTTGAGACCCATGAATAATACCATGGATAGGCAGTAATTTTGACTTAATCTGCTTGTCCTTTCAAAGTAAATGCAACTCATTTCTGGTAAGTAATCCCTCCCCTTTTTTAGCAGGGGAAGCTTTTGCCAAGACAATGTGGTTTCAGATTATGTTCAAACCATGTGCATACAGATGGGCTTCCAGGTACCTTCTGCAAAATATCCTGTCCCATGGTCTCCCTCCAAGTATTCTGCAATTTGCCTAATCAACCAAATACCCCAAACTGGTGGAAGGCAAGACAAGTCTGCATGGTCTTGTGCCTGTATAGCTTCCTGTTATTTTATTGCCTAAAACAGATTTAAAAATAATTACAGTTCAGAATCTTAGGCATTTTGATATTTAAAAAAAAAAAATTCTCTCATTTTCTTTCTTCCTTATTTTTTTTTAATCGATATATTTATAAGCATGCTTCTCTCTTCCTCTATACTTGCCGCTGGCATTTACACTTGCTTCTTCCTTTCTCAGCTGTGGTCAAATATTCTCGCTTTGTTGTTTCCTTCTTTTTTCATTTCCAGTTGACAGCATCGTTGTAAAGGTGAACTAAAAAGAAAATTGGAATTTCTGTTTACTTCACCACTATGTACTGAAGGCCCCACCTAGGCAATATAACAGATACTCATAATGAAAATATCCTGCCCAACAGATATGTCTTTTCCCTGTGGATCTCAACATATCTTGCAGGGATAGTTGATGTTCAGCATTGCCGTTGTGCTGCAGTGCAAAGGTGGCCTTGAACAGATCGATATTAAAGGACAAGATTCACTGGTGTTATTGTACCACACACGTACTTCAAATCTTATTTCTTATTTAGCCCTATTTGTGACTCTTTTTCTTCTCAGGGTAAATCCTGATCATTTCCCATCCAAATACGCGATGCTTTTTCTAATCAAACTTAATGTCACATACAGTGAGGTGAAAATGCTTCCTTGGACTAGATTTCAGAGTGGGTTTAAAATATCCGCTGTGGAGTTATGTCCTGTTTCCAGGGATCTTTGTGTGGGAGGAGGAAAAACTCAACACATGCCTGACACGTGCCTGATGCAAATAAAATAAAATAAATAAATAAATAAATAATAATAATTAAAAAAAAAAAAATCTGCTGCTTCAAATTTTGCCTTTGTTTTGGGGGCAATTTCCAGAGGGGGAAGAATGATGTGCATAAATAATAGAAGGAATGAGGTCATACATGTCTGATCTGTAAGATCTCTCTTTCTGATTAGAGAGGGTTATTTTTAATGAGTTGCACTCACAGGTTCTTGGCAGCCATGGCAACTAGGAGGTTCTTCTGCCCAGCAAACAGGGCCTAGAGAGGAGCTAACCTCACTGCCGCCTTGGGCTCTTCTGGGTTCCTTTTCCTCACTGTAACTAGTTCAGGTTTGTCACGATCACTTTTAGAGCCTTGCACATTTTTTTTCCCTTCCTACATGTTCCCTCCATGTTTTGCACCCCTGAGTCCCTTGTGGTTCCTGCAGGTGCCCTGCATTTCTCAGGCACTGGTAGGGATCCCAGCAAGGCAGCAAATCGGAAAGGAGGAGGAAGGGGCAAAGAGGGGAGAGGTGGTGGTTTGAGAAATTCCAGAAATTGCATTGAAAGTTCAGATTGATTTCTCTGGCAAAAATTAGTCCTTTTCCAAACCTTTCAACCAGTTCTCAGTTAATCAGAGAAGGAATGAGGAAATGGAGGAATTTTCAAGGAGCTTTCAACCAATTTGTTCCTTTTTCCAGCCACCTTCTCTCAGATATATTTCAGATCCTTGATCCAGTGGATTCAACTGGCTGGATCCTCTCTGAACTTTTCCACAAGTCTTTCTCGCATCCGTTTCACTAAGTCTATAGAAAACCAGGTAACTTACAATGCCATCTTATAGACATCACTGTCTGCATGTTTCCTTTAGACTTTATCTGTCATTTCACTGCAATTTTCCTGGGCAGGGACTATCTACATCTTCTTGCCCATTTGGAAAGGAGCTAAATAGTAGTTCTGACAGTGCCAACCTGAATTGAAGGAAAGAAGTTTAACAATGGGGTTCTAAATTAAATTTCCCAATTCTATATTTTGTTATGTTTGCTGAAGTTGCCACTTGTCAGTAAAGGTGATGATGGATTTCTGCATCTTGGACTAGAATATGAACAAGATATAAACAGGACCATGTAGTGAAATTATGGTTAGTCCTTGGGTAGGTGTGCAAAGAAGAACCTTCTACTCCTAACCAAGAATCCTTAGCTCCTCCTCTGTGTTTAAATTTCTAGGGCTGGAACAACAACAACAACAAAACATCTTTTCAGAGTACTCCTTTTTTTTTTTTTTTTTTTAATAAACTAGGGAAAAAAAAGTTTACATGAGAATATCACTACTGTCCCTGCAGGAATGGGATGAACTTTGGTGTATCTTAGCAGAGTGAAGATTTTTTTTTTTCACGCTTCTGGAAACGTGTAAGGCTATCATGGACTTTGTCCATCAATACTTATGCACAAGCTACCATGCAGCTGTCAAAAAGTAATATGTCCTTCAGTAACTATTGACTTGGCGGAGCTGTAACTAACAACCTTGAAGTGAGATTCCTTGTCTAATTAGTTATCTCTTAAATCACTCTTTCCCCCATTGTAATAGTTATTGAATATCTATACTGACTGCTATCTATTAACTCATATATTTCACATGCATCATGATGATTTCTATAAATGTGCTGATTTCTTTCTGTATGAAAATGTAACTATTATCTTTGCAAAAAATCTTAATGATAGATAGAGAAGTAATAGGAAATAAGCACACTATTATCCTTGGGAAGAAGGAGCAAATACGGGAGACACTGGAACACAGGCAACTATTGTAGGCTCTGGATGGCTGCTCTGGCTTTAGGAGGAAGTGGTGTGTCAAAGACTGAACACAGTGAACAAAGATGTGAATTTGTTGGTAGATGTTCCTATTGCCTGCGTTTCTTAGGAAGCATGAAAAGGCCGCTAGAGATACTTGCATTCATTATGTTCAATTTCAATTCTATTTTAAAAGATCCATGCTGCTGGTTATTTCACACCTTTTTTTTTAATTTCTTGGAAAGTACATTTATAATGCAAACTGCTAAAACAAGTGGTGCTCTGAGGTGCAGTTTATGCCAATTTTTTGTATGAGCAGTATTTGTGAAGGAGAACACATGCATTCTCGGGCTGGCTGAGAAGTGTGGTTCAACGAGGCAGGCGGCACTGAATCCCATTTTTGTGTTCTCTGTAACTGAAATGACTGAGATTATTGGACTGATTAATCCTGAGCAGAATCTAGTCCACAGAACTGCTGGGTTACTTTTGGCAGCAATTCCATCCCACAGCATAGTCAGGCAAAACACAAAACACATCTTGTATTGAAATACCGTGGGATGGGACCTTGATACAAAACCTGTCCACCAGAAGAAAATGTGTTGTTTCTCACAACATAAAGAAACCATCACACATGAAGCGTGTCACACTTGAAGGGTGTTCTACGACTCTGGGAACAGAAGACTTTGTTCTGAGAGTTAACTTGTGTAAGCGTATTTGGAAAAATAATGATGTTAAAAAAAAAAACGGAATGTAATCTACTGAAGTGAGGAAGAGGGAATAGAACATTAGAAACTCTGATACCCTTTGCCATGGTTCTGTCTGCCTGCTTCTGGTTCTCTGGCTTCCTGGACAGCTTTGGTGCCTCTAGGCTACCTACATGCCTACCATTATACATAGTTAATGAGTGCTGAGGCCAGGCTTTTGCTTGTTGCTTTTGTGATACACTTGTTGAGTCAAAGAAAGGGTTGAATGCTTAAAAAGCTCTGTTTGCAGCAGGACTTCGAGCAGGGAATTCTGGAGAGTCGGAAAAGAGATGCCACTTCTTTCCTGACTAGCCTGATAGGATCAAAGTTGGGAAATACTCTGTCTCCTGGGAGAAAGTGATCTCTGTTTTCCAGAGAGGTAAGATGCTCTTTGTGTGTTATCTTTTTTATCTGTCTTTCCTATCTGTAGCTATATTCATGTGAATATGATATTGGCCTGGGACTACTCTCATGAAATATACATTTCTGTGTCAACCTATTTTTCCTGAGTTGTGTGATTTAACCTTGTTGGGGAGATATCTGTAAAATAAATTCCAATACATTAACAGGTATAGAGAGTTTGAGTCTAAATATTAGGCTTACTCTGTGTACAGTCAGAAAAATAATATTGCCTGGTCTAAACTCTCTTTGCCCCTCAGAAGCTCATTTGAGAATCATTACATGTATCTAGCTAAATCAAAAACGAGTCAAAGCTTGTTGCAAGGGATGGTATTAGAGGCTATGACTGAGGTGTCTCAGGTCTCCATGATCAAGGCAAGCTACAGTGCTGTCATCAGAAAAGAAAGAAGGCAGGTGAGAGCAGCCATGACTGAGAGTCAACATCACTGATAAAATAATACGGGCAGGGGAGACCAAATGCTTTGTGAACAAATTCTATCCCAGATTGTGTTGTATGTGTGTAGCTAAAATTGTATTTTAATGTGAGTAAAAAACAGCTCTTCATGTACAGATATCCTAAGGAAGCAAAAGTTCAAGTCAAAACTGACCAAATCCTTTCAGAAGTTTTAAAATGTTTAAAAGTAGTTTATTCTAACAATAATCCCCTTAGACTTTGTTATTACCACTATTAATAGTGATAGTTAAAATATTAATGGCGCATAACGAAAAAAATGGTTGTAATGACTGATTTCAAAGGGTATTAATTGCTTAATTAATGACACCTCACCTATCTGCATTTAGTTTTGTAGGTAACTATTTAAATGCCTATTTCATGACACTAAACCAAATGATTACATGTGAAGGAAACATCACAAAGAGAGACAGAGTCAATGCTAATTTTCTAGTTGCTTTGCATTTTGTGACTGTCAGTTACCTTGCATCTGAATTTACTTGTCTCATATTAATATATGAAGTTGTGTTAGGAATTTTACGCGCATTGAAATTGTATACTGAAAGGCAAAGCACATTTTGGGGCAAGACTTGTAGATGGAAATTTAAAATATACATTTTAAATCATTGCTTTATAGATCACATCTTATCTACCTTTGATTTAAGTGACAATTTATTTTACAATAACCCCTTCTCATGCATCAGATGTCATGCCCTGTTTAAGATCCTTGTTTGATGTGTTGATAGGGTATTTGTGCTCATTTGTAATTTACACATCCATGTTGATTACAAAGGGGTTGTTTTAGGAGGACAACTGGTGACATGAAGTACTCTGAAATGGCAGGTGGCAGGATAGCTACAAAACACAGAGGCAGTGAGAACATTTTGCTAGCATTACTAAAAGGTTTCAGTCTTAGGAAAATAAAGACTTTCTGGTGCATCCAGTCTTCCGTGCTCTTTGACTTGCTGAGCTCAGGACAAAGACATAAAGCAGATGGCACTGCCTGAAGTAAGAGGCACTGCTCAGATCAGTAACTTAGTTCCTGTTTCTTTCTATACTGCATTGCACCCTGAGTAAGATATGTGAAAAAGCACTTCTGCATGGGGCCCTTCTGTGTATATAAAACCAACTGTGCTTGCATTTTATGGTTTGGACATATTCAATCCTTCAGTGAGTACTGTTTCTTGGGACCCTGTCTTACAAACCTTTACTCACAAGATTAATCTTTTTCACTCAAATGCTCCCGGTCTGCAATAGCACAGTGGTTTGAGGGACTGTGAAGATTATTATTCCCTAAAGCATAAATCTGACGGGGAGCTCAAGCTTTTAGGATGAATTTTTGTACTCAGTAATAATTTCACTGAGCCATATTCTTTATTAAAAATTGTGGCACCTCATGGAATCACTGATTAAGTGTTCTAGCATATTTCTGGAATTCATTCTTCTTTAGAGGAATACTTCAGAAAATACAGAACTTGAGTTACCACAGCTTCAGAATGAATAGCACTTTAACATGCCCGTTATTAAAATTTCTCTTTAAAGTCAATTTTGATAATTTCTGCTGAAGATCTCTCTAGCCTGTCTTATTTATAGAGCCCACAGTTGGGAGACTGAGATCTTTTCTAAGAGCACAGAGAGGAGTTCAGTGCACACACAGATGGTAAAACCTCAGATGAAATTAAAATTAAGAAATTATTTAAATTAAAGATAATCTTTCATTGTCTAAGAAAATACGGTAGCCATACAACAAAGCGTTTGTTTTCTGCACTCCTGCGGGCATTATTGCTTTCATTTAAACAAATTTTGGGCTACCAAAAGATGATAATTTTAATTTGAGATGAAGGCCTACCATCTGCGTACTTAGTGGACTCCTCTCCCTTATGTATGTCTCCCTACACAAAATACACCCATTTTATTGTATGAGGAATGAGATGAAGATAATAAAAGTGAATAGAGCCAGGTGCTGATCAAACAGATGTTATTTCAGTCTCGTGTCTTCTACCTGGTTCATTAGTGCACTTCAAGGTAGGCTAACATGACTCTCAGTCTTGTAAGCCTGAGCTAACCATACTAGCTAGCATAGTGATTTATGGATAAACATAAAGGGATATATATGGGTTATCAAACAGAACTGGCTTTTTTTTTTTTTTTTTTTTTTTTTTTTTTTTTTTTGAGGATATCTGGAAGTGAAAAGCTACTGCCCAACTCCAGCGGGTGACACAACTTCTGTCTTTTGTAACAATCGTTCTTCCATGAGACTTCCCTTTATTTAGCTGTACCAGTATTTTCAAATGGCTAAGATAAGGTGAACAGCATACAGATGTTGTACAATATTAAAACAAGTAACTCTGTTTTATATACCCAGTATATAATCTATATCTGAACTTTTTCAAATAGATAAAAAAAATCTTAATATAACCCATGTGGAAGGAAGGCTAAAGCTGATTTTAATGCTAAACCTATTTTGAATGCATTTCAATGAGATGGTTTAATTAACTAGGCCACTTCTAGTCTCATGGACTCAATGCAAATTAATGGCACTCAGAATACACATTCTCTCAGTGCCTTGCTACCATTTGCTGCCTGTGAATCCTATCTCCCATCCCACACCTTGCACTTGCACAAATGATTAACTACCTCCAGAACGCATTTCCTCTTGAGTGGCCTCACAGTATTTTTCTTTCATGGAAGGAAAAATGTGGTGGATGAGCCAGCACAGAAACATTTTCAAAGGTGTCAGTACTATTATACCAGAGTCATTGTTTTGAATACCTTGTACTATATACCTTGCACTATAATATAGAACACAAAAGGAATGTTAGATTAGCTTTTATTTAACCAAGAGAAGAGATGGAGGCCTATTTCATACTAAAACCTCACACTTGCAAAAATGAGCTCCTAAAGGATTTGTCTTGTTCTAGATCCTGGCAAGGGCCATTTGGGCTCTCTCTCACTACTCGGAGGGGGACCAAGCTGTGCTGTGAGTTACAAAAATGTTTTCAGTCTGGCCCACTTTGCCATCTGTATCTGAATCTCTTCCTACATAAAGGTTCAGAAGAGTTACTTGCAAGCATGCTTGAACAGGTGAGTCGCTTGGTGGTGACATGGCAGTGTTTTCTTGCAAAAGTTTTGCCCTAATAACCTCTTTCACACTCTTGCTCTAACATACGTGGGGAAAGAGCCTGGGGCAGCTTCAGGCCAGGACTTTGTGTGACCCTTCTGCCTCTTCCTGACTCCTTCCCTCCTTCAGTGTCTCCTGCAGAAAAGAATAAACTGTCGGAGTTTACAGAGCTAATACACAGTCCTTTACAGTATTGCTAACTAGACAGCAATCCAAAGCCTGTTTACACCTGACATTGTCCAAGCACCTACTGCTGTGCGGATCACTTAAGCCAGTATGGGCATGCTTATTATTATTAGCAGACATGGCAAAAAAAAAGTCAATGATGTTTTATGTATTGCAGACACAATTGATGGGGATGCAATAAAAAGAATGAAGATAAATAAGGCTAGTTGAACAAGGTAAAGTTTTTATTTTCTTTTTTTTCCTTCTCTGGGAGGGTCAGTTAACTCTGTTGGAAAGGCAGCATAAATCAGTTCACATCACACCTTATAGAAGTACAGGAAAGATGTATCTCTAGAAGGAAAAGCAATCAACAAGAAGGGTGGAGAAAAAATATAAATCAGAATATTTTATGCTTTTTTCCACCTTGTTGTTGATTGCTTTTCCTTCTGTAACCTCCCTCCCTCCTCTCCCCCATCCCTTGTCCTTCACTTGCGACTCACTTTATATCAAAACAACCCTTCTCATATAATTTGAATGTGTAATATAGGTGTAAGTATACTTTATATGTTAGGCTGTGATGTGGATGCAGAATGTGGAGTCATATCTATGTTAAATATTGCCTCTCTTTTCATTCTTTTCTTGACAGGGAAATGTCGACTCTCAGAAAATTTTGAATCAATAACAACTCACAACGAATGTATTCTTTGCTTCTGAGCTATACACTAGAACCAGCTTGGCTTCTAAAATTTCTGAATCCCAGTTAGTCTATGCCGTTATTTGACTGCAAGGCCACAGTGTCTGAGAAACACTTGCAGTCCTTGATGTGGGCATCATCACAACTTAAACTGTAACAAGTTGGGTGGGGGTCACATTCCTGATATAACCTCTAATATGACTTGTCCTAGGACTGAAACAAAAACAAAAACAAAAACAAAAACAAAAAAAAAAGGAGCTCTATGTCAGGACAGCTTCTACTTTGCTTGTCTTCTTTTTTTCATGTGTGTGTTCATTAAAGTGCCAAATTTCTGGGTTTTGTCTTTTTGAGAAGGGTCAAAGGACTTGTTTTGAAGATGTTCAGCTATAATTGAACCCCTTCATTTTTTTGCAGTCTCTATTTGGAAGCATATTCTTATTAGGATACCAAGTGTGTTTTTTTTTTAGGATCTATGTCTGAATAATCTTGTAACAACATACAACAACTTAAATCTTTCAGTCCTTGTAACTAATCCCATTTTTTTATCTGCCTTGGTTTTGAGGAGATAAATGCAAAATTCACTTAGCCTCATTCATATCACACTATAATAAAAATCATCAATTCTTTCTTCATGAGCTTCCCAGGAAAATTAGCATATAATAGCATTCATCTAGATATATCATTGGCAGGTAGAAATGTATATTGATGTTCCTGAAAGGAAGAATCAAGAGTTGCATTGCAGTGCCAAGGTAAGGCACATAATGTATATACTTGTGCTAACACATCTGCTAGAAACACAATAAGACTTGTGTTGAAACAGGAATATAGTTGCTGCAGTGTGGTCTGATTTATAGAATGTACATGAAAAGAAGCAGGAGCAACAGCATGTCTTCTTTTTTTTTTCATCTCTCTCTGTGGACGTCAATGCTTTCAAGAAAATTAAATACAGTGAAGCCACATGTAGGATTGCAGAGTTTGATCTTTTGTTATAAATCCAACAGTGGCTCCTTTACTCCAAGGAGGAGAGACCTAGGTGACTGGTGATTTTGCTCCAGAATGATGTATTCATCTATGCATTTAAAACAGCTTTCAAGAGCTCTATCACAGGAAAAGTCTCTTAGCTGGCTGCCATCTCTGGCAGTTGTTTGTGTTTTCTTTAGAGCTCAGCTTTTGGCATTGTCTTCCCAATCATATGGGATAATATGATCTGAATCTGCATAAATCAAAAACATACCATTCGTGTTACCATTTCATCTTCCTTCCAAGTTCTTAAAACACTTCCAAAGAACTCTGAATTTAACTAACAAGGAGGCAAGTGTTTCAATTCTCATTTTACAGATGGATGAAGTAGGGCATGGATAAGTTTCCTGATCACTATAAGGATGACATAAGAAGCTTTGGCAGAAGCAGGAAAAGAATCCAGATGAACAGGAAAAGAACAGCTTTCCTGGTACAGACACCTGGAATATTCATTTCTTGGTATTCATTTTACACAAAAGAGCAAAATGATTCAGACAAAAGATGGAGAAATATAATACAAATGTCTTTTCTTTCAATATGGCATCCAAAATATCGAGATCATTCCGTTTTTCCATTGCTTCTTAAAGTTTCCATTGAAGAAAATTGGCATTACTAATAAGCACCTGAAGGTAATCTTTATCAGAACGGATTTTCATTGTTAAAAAACAAAAGGATTCATCGATGTTTTTATTTTTTAATATTTAACCCTTCCTATCATAATTTCTATGCAGCCTTGCACAGAGAAAGAGACAAGAGAAAGCAAAAGAATATTTCCTTTCTTTCTCTTTGTATGCTTTCAGAGATAAGACATAAATTACAGTGAAGTTAACAAACACCGAGACCCTTTGGCATTTGACACAAGAGCCTTTTCTCTTTAATTTGGCATCCGAATAATGCTCGGAGTCCCTTCCTTTGAGCAAGTCACTGGCAGATGCTTTATTGTGTCTGTTGTTTCTCCTCTGGGGCTGTACATTAGGTTAAAATATCACAAATAGCTGCTATTAAAGTGTGAGTCACAGAAGCTATAATTTTTCATGACAGCCAAAGAAAATGTGACATGTTTAGGAAACTCTGTCATTGATGCTAACACTCAGATCTTGAGGCAAATGTTTAATGACATACTCAGCATGCTGTGCAAACTCCAGTATCTACCAAACAAAAGGTTACAACTAGAGAACTATAAATATTCGGAAATGCCACCAGACAATAGAAGCTCTTTTCTTCCTGATCACTGAAGGCAAGATAGAAATCAGACTGATATGAACTGCAAAGAAAGAGACTTTTTACATATGCAGTTATTTTTGTTTGACTACTGTAGGTATTCTGTTTTAGTATATTCACTGTCTGTGCTTAGTGCAGAGCCATGGCTTTCCTCTTTTGTTTTCATTTAGGTTTTGTCTGGCAGTGAGTATACAGACTTTTTACTGCTCAGCTGCTTTTATTCAACTTTATGTTACAGACACATATAACTAGCACACACACACATACACTCTGAGACTGACCAACACAAGGCAAGAAATCCTTTCAGTAAACAGGTCGTGTTTCCTATTTCTCTACGCTACCATGTTATTTCTGTCCAGCCCATTAACCTGTTACCTAAACATTTCTGGTAAACTGTCATGGTCTCATGACTTACTATCATTTACCTTCTTAAATTAGACACCATGTGTTTATGCAATCTTTATGATTACTCTTAGAAAAAGGTCTATTTTAGCAATACCCAAATGACGATAATGTATCGAGAGCTTTGAGTTATGCATTTTAACATGAGTAACATAAAGTGCTGCACTTGATCTGAAATTCACAAGGACCTGCAAAATACTGCAATGCAGTTTATGGTCATTTAAAGTCACTTCAAATTACCAGCAATATGAAAGGAAGAAAGGAAATTATTCTATTTCATCCACAAAGATCAGCAAAGCTATTAAGAACTAAAAGTACGGAATAAACATGGCAAGGGAGCTTGGTTATCAAATTGTAAAATGTCATGGAAACTGCCCCCTTGGTTCACTTCTGTTTCATGCAGAGGCAATCGATTTTGCCTTTTACCGAGAAAAAGTGTCCAGTGGTGAGGCAGAGATGGGCTTTCAAACTGTTCAAATGTATGATGGGGCTTAATCATGGCATTATAACAGGTTAAGAGTTTAAGCCTGTGCAGCTTGGAAATATGATGAAGCTGCCTGGGAATGGGAACTCTCTGCAGTGTATTAACACCTTAATCAGGGCTATGAAATCTTGGGCAAGGAGAGAACTGAACAAAAAATCCGGAGGAGAAGGTTCATATATCCCTGTAGATTAAAGCAGAGGAAACGATTTCATAGATTTCAGTTCTTGGAGGGCAAGGATTGCTGATTGATTTCTTTGTTTCCAGTAAAAGTGACAAGAGGTTTCCCTGTTTTCATTTAAAGGGGAGTAATACTACCCACACAGAATTATGTCTTTTCTAGGCTATATCTCCGCAGTTCCAATGAATGTGAGCCAGAGAGCTGTTGGATTTATTCTAGTACTATTATAAACCCCAGCTCAGGGGAAACCATGGTGTTTTGCAACATCAAATATAGGGTTGGTATAAAACACATGATATTTCTACCAGGTTGAAATGACAACTTCAGCAGACCATACTTAGGTGAATGCTTGACTCTTCCATAGTTTGTCTTTCTGGCATGGCAGGAGATTGCCATCTGAAGCACTCACATGAGCATCCAAACCATTGAAAAAGCAAAGTAAGTATGAGTCCCTCAAAGTGCATCATAGGCAGCTCCTTGTGTTGTGAATCACTACCCTGACCAGGTGCCCTCCTGGGGCTTTTGGCCCTCAGCATCAAAGGGCAAATTTGCAATGGAAGACAACTGTGATGTTTTTTAGCAGATCCTTTTGCAAGCGTGACCTGTGGTGGCTTCTTGGAGCTGTGCATACCTATGTCCAGGTGGCTGCTTTGGAAAGTGAATCCACTGTGAACTCCATGTAGTTCACAGAGACATGTAAAACCCATAGGAAGATGGGACATAGGATTCACATGTCTTTCCAGAATTCCCTATTGACACAGTTTATCTCATGCTTTCCTGAGCACAGTGACACTAGGCAAGTATATATATGCACCTTTTCACATTGGATGGGGACTGGATGCAAAGGAGCAGGAGGAAAGAGCAACATCAAACTGAACTCCATCTCCTTCAGTGAGCTAAGGAACACATTTCAGTAGCTGTAGAGAGAGGGGAGTAAAGAAAGGGTAGGAGAGTGTAAAGAAGGCTGTTTGTCCTATTCTGTATTGGAAACGTGAGAAATAAGATGAAGGATGAAGGCATAGATCATATTAAAGTGCAATTCTGTAATCATGTGGCAAGAAAGGTATAAACAAAAAATACATGCGGTCATGGGATTTTGCTTCCTGGCAAAAGGAGAAACTTGAGCCTATCTGCAAGTAGAAGTGCCGTAAGAGTGCAGCCATGAGTGATATGTCCTAAACTGTACCAGAGAGGCTAAATCCACCTTACTACATCCTGAAAAGTACGTGACTCTGAAAGAAAAAAATGATCATGCTGTTCAGAGCAAGGGATATATCTCAAAGAAGGCTGCTAGTTCTGTAGTAATTATCCAAAGCAGCCGTCGTTAAGCTAATATCAAAGAATTTTTACAGAATTAGGACATGCCAAAGCTCTGCCTAACAAATATTTGTTGATCGCTGATGCCAGTATGCTTGTACAGAGATGCACTTCTGATATTACCAATGTCTTTGCAAGTGGCCAGAGAGAAGCACTGGGACCCCAGGAGGTCCCAGAGGCCTCGCATTCTGCTGGCAAACAAAGTACAGCTGAGGAAGATTGGCAGACATTAGAGAATTACTGTCTGAACTAACATCAATGGAACCTTTGATGCAAGCCTCTTTCAGGGAATTACAATAAAAGGTGGAGTGACTGAAGTTGAGGCAGGCTTAAACAAGCATTCAGATATAGTTCCTGATAGAGATAAGAGACTTAAGGAGCTTGAAAGCAAAGACCTAAAAAATAGATAATTTGGAGAATTGACAGAGAAGAAATAACACTGGATTGAAAGAAATCCCAGACCAGACTGACAAAAAGAATAAGGAACTCTTCGAAAAAATATTAAACTCTCGCAAAAGGAAGTCTTGAGGTTGAGAGAAAGAATTTTCTGTAAATATGTAGATGCAGTGCAACACACATTGCAGTTTTCACTCTACAGCCATAGCTTTTGCTCTATGCTGTGTACTAGTAAAAATACAATGAGCGCTTAACAAGAACTATTAAACAATGAAAAAGGACATAACTCTCTTTGTTCCTATGAGAAAAGAACATGGAGATCTATAAAATAAGTGCAGAGCTCTGACCAGAGAGAATGGATGCCCAGAAAGGAATGGAGAACCCTAAATTAGCTGAGCTCCCTGCTTAGCACATGGGGGTATTAGATACAGCAAAATGGCAAGATCAAACATAAAGGACGCTGAGCTGGAAGCCTTGTAGAGGCTAGGAAGGTAGTGAAGGTATGGGATTTGAATATCATTCTGCCATACTGAGATGTGAGTTCCTTACATCCACCTCATCTTGGAACCCATAGCCCACTCTTTAACAATAGGCATTTTCAGCTGCATCAAGTAGATCTCATTTTTCCCTGGAAAATATGAAAGCTGAGAGTAGATGAGGTGATCACGTCCAGCTGTATCTGCCTGGGCTCAGAACAATTGCCCACAAAATAAGGAGACTTGAGGGAATGCAAATATACTCTTCCCACCTCAGGAGCCCTGCTCCCAACACTGTTTCTTAATTTTCTGTTCAAAAGTCATGTTTAAAACACGGAAATAGTCCCAGGAGCAGTGATCAAAATCCTGAACCCTCCTTCCCAAATAAGTTTCTATACTATAATATGGGTGCATTCCTTCTTCTATTATCCAGCCCAATAAATGCCGAGACTTTTTCCTGGGCACAGCTTCAAGAGGAGAGCAGTCAGGCCTAAGTGCTACACCATCAGAGGTCACCATTACTGCACTGGTGTAAAACAGGTAGATTTTTACGCCCTTGGACAGGAGAATGAGTTGAGCAGGTTCCCTGTTTCCTGTAGGAATGCACCAGCCATTGTGTGAACACATAAAAATAGGTGCTAGTGCCGCTGTCAATTTAAAAGAACCAACAAGTTTTGATTGTTGAAAGTTTTTAACATCCCTTTATTTTTGTAAAGTGTGTAATTCTGTCACTGTGTGTTAGGAATAGTCAGAGAATGCTCACTAAGTCATTGCTGTCAGAGGATGGGCAGAGGTCCACATCTCTTATATGCCAGCTATGCAGCTTTGTAAAGGTGGAGAAAGCTGAACCTAAAAATAATTAAAGGGGAAAAAAAAGAAAGTTCAGTTGATTCAAGAAATAGTTACAAAATGAGTTTTAGGATTGCAATTGCAATTAGGATTGAAAAATAAATTCTTCTAAGTCTCCTTTAGGTGCTAAAATACTTCTTTGGCCATTAACCTTCCCTTACCACTGTTTGTGTTCAGCAGAACAGAAGCACTTGCCATTTCCTAGATTGGGAGGTATAGGAGAAGGGGTATTTCTGAAGGGTAGTGCGTTAACAAGGGCATACCTCAGAACCATACAAAATATGTTGTGATTGCATGTGGTTATATGCAGTTAGGGAAAACTGATAGAATAGATTAAGAAGTTTTAACAGCTTGAATTATATACCACCATTAACAGCTGACATCATAGTAATTCGAATCTTAGATGAAGCACAATTAGAAAAGCTCAACAAAAATAAATGCAAAGGAATATGTGAGGAAATGGTAAAAGAAAAAAAGCAGGAAGAAAAGCTTTATTGATGGATTAAATAGGGTAAGAATTTGGCTCACAATCCTGTTAAAGGTGGTTTTCTGGAGTGCTGGCAAATTTCAAAATCAATAGAAGACAATCTTTAATTGACTTGAAACCTGACAAAGATAAATTGTTTTTTCCTCTTACAGGCTTGTCTACTTGCTTGATACTGATGTTTGGATATTCACCACTGTCTTGGCTAATAGGTTGGACTCTGTTGCCTGATTGATTAGAAGACACTAGAGAAATTGTATCCAAGGTTGTTAATTAACAGACAATGTATGAAGAGGCATAAGGGTGTGCCAGATAAACTACTGTCCTGTGATGCAATGGAAGCCTTCAGCTTCCTTTAAAATAATTTTAAGAGGAGACCTAGGTTATGAAGATAATAGCAAAACATCATGTATTAGATCAATAGATGCAATTCCATTATAAAAACCCCTTGGCTGGAGTCAAAGTTTAGCACAACTCTCTGTATCTTCGGAAAGTACCTCCTTTTCACAGTGGTTCTGGGGCTTCTTCAGAAATTATTAAAACATCACATATTGCAGGAATAACTTGTAGAAGGTTTGAAGGGTAAAGTAACACTGAATACAAATGATGTATTGATGAGTGCTGATCCACTTATTATGCAGGCCGATGTTATGAAGGAAATTAGGAAAGCGTTTGTGAAGTTTATAGAAGATCCAGGGTAGAGTAAATTTTGCCAAACTTCTAGTGTTAGTATTTCAAACAAGTCAGGCTACTCACATATCATTACAAGACAAATCTGAACTCAGTAAGCAAAAATGTTAACAGATCCTGAAGGGTCTCTAGTATTTTCCTCCTGGAAAAAAAAGATAGGATGCAAATTACATTTCTGTATCAGAAAAAAATTGAAGAAAGATTTAATATAAAGGAACAAGCTAATAATACTGTGAACTATTAGAATGGGGAGAGTGAATGCTCTTACCGCAGTCATTACTTGAGACATTTTCTCAGTGTCTCCTTGTTTTCTTGGAGAGGAGCTGGAGTCCTCCACTTTAGATGTCATTTAAGCAAAGGAGTTAGTCATGCTCAGTTCAAATAATGAATGTAAGGCAAAAGAAGTGAAGAAAGTAAAGAGGGTTAGAGTCTTAATCCTCACTGGCTGTACATAGAGTTAGATACTAATGCATGCCATTGGAAAGGTCCCCTGCACATGGATACACAAGAGCAGGTGATTTATACCTCTGTTGCTGTGTCAGCTAATACTCCAACAGTGTAAGAGTGATAGAATGTAGTTTAAAACAGACCAATCTTTTTTCTCATTTATGTACTCAATGCCAGGAGGGTGTGATTAAGCTACGGATGTAGCTGGGCTCTATAAGGCTCCTGAATGGATCCTGGAGATCTGTCCAGAAAACACAGGAGAAATGGAGTCCTTTGCATGCAATCAAGAAAAGAAAGCCAAATATTTAGTATCCTCTGTGGAAGCAAAAAAATTCCAGTGCCTTTGTTTTGGAAGAGAGGGATGTTTTCCAAGCAGAGACGTCACAGTATCTCCAAAAGGAAGAGAGCTCTTCTGCAGTCTGCCAGGCAGACTGACAGGGAGCCAGGCTGTCCACAAAGCCAGCTTGCAGCCAGGCTGGGGCCAGCTGAGGACCTGGCTGGCTGGGAAATGCTGGGGCCAGCTGGCCAGGAGCAGGCTATTGCAAGACATCAGCCATGTGGTTTCCTGGGGTTTCCTGTTATTTATTTATTTATTTTTATATCAGCCCTTCTTTTTGTTGGGGGATACAATGTCCTAGGGAAATTAGGAGTCCACCAGTCCACCTAGTAGGCTCTAGGGACCAGTAGGGTCTGGGATCCTCTTTTAAAGCAACCTGCCAAGAGGCTTGCTGAGGGCAGTAGATGAATGTGCCCTGGGATTCCTGTAATGGTCTTCCTTTGAGGTGGTTGCTGAAGAGCTTGGGAGTCACAAAGCAGTTTCAGTGATAATTCAGTGGCCCTGATGTTTTCCTCACACAGAGGAAAAAATCAACTTGAAAATGTCTATCATGCTTTAAACTGCAGAGATACATGTGTTTAAAGAGCTGTGCCATCTTTGTTTCTGTGAGTTGCGAAATGGTATCCTCACCTATGGATGATATATCTGACATGTCATTTGAATGATGCCTGGAAGATGGTTTTAGAAACAGATCTATAAACCTTCCATCTAGGACCTTGCCCTTGCTCTAGATCTGTGTAGTGGAACAAAAAGAAAATAATAATAATAAAAAAAAAAAAGCAAGAAAGACATAGCTAAAGGCCCTCTGATTAAGCAGAGCAAGGAATGCATATTCTAGGAACCCCAAAGCACCTCAAGTAAAAGACATACCAGAGAAGTGATCAAGAGCAACTTAACTTGGAGACTCTAGAGATTCACAGAGATGATATCTCAGCCACAACTCCCATATCAAAACCTACCATCTGCACTAGAATAACATGAACTTCACATCATAAATCAATATGTTAATATCTGTAGCCCTGGCATTCTATATTACCAAATCGAACTCCAGCGGCTGAATTTATTTTCTTTTTAGCAATAGATTAATACACACATGCACACAGAGTTATGGCTAGATTCCTCTCTATTGACTCAAACATTTGTTATTAGTTACTCTGCACAAGCTCTGTACAGGCACAGATTAGGATTTTAGTCAAGGTCTAAACACAGGGATGCACTGAAGGATTTTAAATTTTACACCTTCAGAAAAATCGGCTTATCTGCCACCTAGTGGAAATTTTCATCAATAAGGGAAAAAAAAGTGCCCAGAGGGTACTGAACAGGGAGATGCTCATTTGATAACTCTTTGCCCATCTGGATCCAAAAAAAAATCATCACACTCAGTTTTGCAGGCTCATTCAGTGGGTTCACAAGGGCACCACTTAGACAGAACTCCTGCCTCCACCTAAACAAACACTGAACATGAATAAACACTGCCATTTTTTAGAGCTCTGTAATACAACAGGGACAACACAGTTCTAACTTAAAAATGCTAACTCTAACCATAAAATAACCCCAAAATAACCAAAAAATCTTTATCCTTACCCTTAAAATTTTTGAACCAGCCTATGCTTAGAAAGACTCCAATGTGTTCAACCTTTCCATGCCTTTCTGGAAGCATCTCTGTGCAAAGCCCTACTTCCTTTGTTATCTGCTCTCCATATCTACGACAATTGCTCCCCTAGTCTTACTCTTCCTCACACCCTAACCGTAGAATTTTTACCTATCACATGCTTAGCGAAGCCCCTCAATGTGTGGCCCAGGAGTACTATACCTCCCATGAACCATCTCTAGCAGTGCACACCTTCCATTAGCGTTCGCTCTCCGTATTTTCAATAATTGCCCTTCTTGACTTTCTCTTTTTCTCAATCCTAACCCCAACATTTTTACCAGGCACATGCCAGACAGAAGACTCCCAGGTATGGCCCAGATCAGAAACTCTTCCTAGGATCCATTTCTAGGGAGTGCAGGTCTTCCCCTGGGAACCTGTCATACTATCTGTCATTAAAGGAGGCAATAAAATAATCCAGAAGGGCAATGACCAATGGGCTTTGGTTAGTTGGTTTTATTTACCAGTGCAAGATCTTTGTGATAACAACATGCACCGTTAACTGGTGTGATTGTTAAAAGCATTGGCTTATTGACTAGTAAGCAGCATTAGCATTTAGCAGAACTAAATGGAGTACAGGGCTTGTTCCAGAAAAAGAAATAAAAATAAAAAAGCTAAAATTAATTTAAACTAAATGAAATTGCTATAGCGTTGCTTCATCCTGAGTATACAGGGACCTTTCAACCTTGCAAGGAGTTGCAAAATATATGATAGAATTTCTACACTCTGAATGTACAGGGGACTCTCAATCTCACAAGGAGTTACCTTAGCCCAGCGTCCCAGGTTAAGTGGAGCGGAGGGATACTCACAGTCTACCCAGAGGAGTTGGTCAAGTGTTGTTCCCAATCCCTGCTCTTGCATCAATGCAAGACTCTGTCTTTTATTCCCTTAGGGTAGGAGTACCTGACCGTGTGATGGTTATTCTTACAAAGCACATTTTCCAAAATCTTCAGGTGAGATTCATAGGAACATCTGCTTTTTTTTTTTTTTTTTGTACTGTCATCATAATAGGTCTTGGTCCCTTATCAGTGTATGCAAGCAGGTACCAAGTGTATGCGATAGCACCAAACTGTAGTTTGGCACTATCACAGTCTTCAGCGAAGTGAGACCACCCTGCTTCCAGAGGATTTCCAACTTCCCTCTCTTCCTGCTGGGGACAGTACCCATTGTTTCCCTTATTAGGTCTCTGCCACATCCTCAGAGTAACATTCAGCAGTGTCATCGTTAACTCTGTACTCGCCCATCAGAGCCTCTTATGAAAGGGACCACAATGAGGCCTCTAGTCTGTTTTTCTCTCAACCCTAACCCCCTATTTTTTACCCAGCACAGGTAGCACACCCCCTGTGTGTGGTCCAGACCAGAAAGTCCTCCCAGGAATCATCTCTGAGCATCATATTCCTCTGCCTACATTCTGCTAGGATTTTCCTTTCTCTTAATTGTAACCCTAATATATTTTCCTGTCACTTGCTGGTCAGAAGACCTCAGATCTCCATTTCATGTAGATTTTGTAAATGATGGAGAAATGCAGATGTAGATTAAAATAATTTTAATTTACTGTGACAAATATGGCAAGGAATTTCTTTCATGCATTTTTGGAATAATAATTTGAATTTTTAAAATTTACCTGAAGCTGCAATATTTCCAGTTTGCTGCATGAGAATCTCAGAGAATCTAGGGGCACTTACTGAATAATTTAGGCACCATTTTTCACAGATTGCACAGGGTCTTATAGACTAGGATTATGGGTAAACAGATAATTAGCAAGATATATGGTAACTTCAAGGTGGTAACTGGATAGAAGCAGCCTTATAGCAGACAGTAAAGACAGGGGCAGTGAAAACCTAATTAGCATTCAAAAACACACTAAGCAAAGGTTTTCAAAGACAGTCTGGGCAAGAAGGGGGATACTTACCCTTCTGGCTAACTATATAGTTACATAAAATAGCTATAAATGATAATGTTCTATATTCTACATGAAGGAAGACAGCTATTTAATAAATAAATCACTTTGTGCACGCATCTTTCAGTGTTACTGAATATCTTTTGAACTAATATACATCCCACAAACTTGTGTTGGGGACTGAAATTCTGATGAATTAATGTATTAATGGATAAATTTTATTTAGTACTGGCTATTTCCAGAAGCCAACAAGACAAATAAATGTTATCCATAAATGGCTATAGGAGAAGTCTCACAATTAAGGTGATAATTAATACCACATGGCAATTAACACAACAGCTAAGGATTACAAAGGTGAATTCTACTGATACAGAGGAGAGGACCTTTGAAGATAAAATGTGAAGAGAGAGCAGAAAAATCCTGCATGAATCCACATTAGACCCCTGGATCAATCCTTTCTTTGCTCATGGCTACTACAAAATACCATCTTTTATTTGCTTTCATATAATATTATTATGTGAGATAGATTTAGCTGAAGTAACAATTACAGACTACTACTCAATTTAAGACAGTAAACTTCTGACATATTGCCACGGGTAGAAAAGGGATGAAAGGTTTGAGTCAAACAGTTTGACCATGAGACTGACCCTAAAGCTACTGAGATTTACAGGAATATTTTCATTAATACCGTCGTACTACAGCCGTTGGTTCAAGCCATACAAGAAGCAAACCTGCTGTCAGCTTAGTGCAACCAGTCTCCAGGATCCATGAGCAGTCACTAGAACAAAAGAGTGAATATTTTTTTTTGCTCCTGTAGGAATGGTATTCCGATTCAACGCTTTCTATTGAAATGTGATTTCTAGCAACAGGACAACACGTAGAAAATGCAGAACAGTGTGAAATATTAGAACAAGATAGTGAATAGCATAACCAGATGCATTTCAGTGTGCAATAGCTTTTGAACATTTTTTGATTTTGTGAATATTTTTGTGCTCGGCTATGTTCCCATGCTACTGCCAATGCTGTCACATGCTGATTTCAACTTACCTACCAAAATTTGTTTATTCACCCTCATCCAAAGTCTGATCTAGAGGACAGTAATGTAATTTTCATCTTGTTCCTCTGCTTCAGACCAAAGAGAATTTTTTTTCTTCTAAATCGCTAATGGATTTTGCTCAGAGGACTGATATAAAACGAGTAAATATGCCAGACTGGCATTTATTTCCTGATTATATGCAACAAATAAATCCTTACTTATTTAAAAGGAAGCCTCATACTTATCTTGACATTCAAAGCCTTCTAAAGCTTTCTTGTGAGGCCACAAAATATGACCTCAGCTAAAGGTAGCCCAGACATAGATAATTGAGTTCACAGGTCTTGCAATAGGTAAGGTCTCTTAATTTTAAAACGCTTTTAAGCTAATTGTATTATTTACTTATTAGGAATGCCTGGTATTTACAGAGAACATCACTCTCTCTATTCACAAGCTTACAGGCCTAATAACTTCTTTCTAAGGAAGAAATTCTTTGCTGTGAGGGTGCCAGAGCCCTGGCACAGGCTGCCCAGAGAGGCTGTGCAGGCTCCTTCTCTGGAGATCTGCCAAACCCGCCTGGCTGCCGCCCTGTGCCCCGTGCTCTGGGTGTCCCTGCTGGAGCAGGGGGTTGGACTAGATGATCTCCAGAGGTCCCTTCCAACCTCAACCATGCTGTGATTCCGTGATTCTGTGACAAAGTTCCCTTCCATGCTCCTTTCCGCAACACCCCTGACAGCCGAGCTGCCCTGCTGTCTGCTCAGAGGTAGGAGAGCAGGCCAAGGAGAGGGCGCAGCAAACCCTGCTGCAGTTAGGCAACAACAAGAGCACCACTCCTTTCTCTGTCCACACCAAGACCTCCCATCGTTAATGTCCAAGATTAACGTCGTAGCCTAAATCTTACAGGAGCACTACTTGAAGGGGTCAGGAAGGCACTAAGCTAAGGCAGAATAATAAAGATTTGCACATGGTAGAGCCTCTGAGTGCAGGGACTTATGCTCTAAGAGTTTCCTTCAGCTAGTAGTGTAAAAACATTAAAGTTTCTAAAAAAACTGAAAAGGCAAATATTCTAACTCAGAAGCCATTGCAAAGAGAATCTATTTTCACCTATATTAGGGTAGGTGAAGGTGAATTAATTATTGGACTGCAAGATGGTGGCTGTGTAGAGACTAGAGTCGTGACATTGTTACATGCCAAAAAATACGGCAGATCCATCCTAAGACATTGGTGTCTTTGAAGGAGTCAATTTTTCAAAGAGAGCAGAACTAATTGTAATAAGAACATGACTAAAAAGAATAACAGCAATTTAGACATCTCCAAGAAGGTTTTGTTACACGTCCAGAAAGCTTCATCAGGATAGAAAGCAACTTTTGCTCTAGAGCCTTTCTGTCTGAAATCTGTCTGAAATGAAAGAAGCTATTAGAAAGGGGGGAAGGAGAGGAAGGCAACAGAATGTAGTAAATGGGAAAAGGAAGAAATAGATAATAATCAATATAATTTATGAAATGTACATAATTGATAAGAGAAGCTAATGACATCAAGGATTTGTCTGTGGGCTTCATAAAACAAGGAGCTTTTTAAAAGTATATTAGGAACAAACAAAATCTCAGCAATAATACAACCCCATTACTAGATAGAGATGATAATGTTTTTAATAATGAGACAGGAAATGCAGAAGTGTACAGTAAATAAATCCCTGTTCTGTTTTCCAAATGAAGCAAGAGGATGTGCTTCTTTCACATGAAGATGAAGAACTGAGCTGAGAAAGATATTTTAAAATATCCTTGTACTGGGGATAAATCATTTAAAATCAGCAGACCTGGATAACTTATACCTAAGAAACCCACAGAGTTACTTGAAGAAATTTCTTCCTGGAGCACCAGCAAAGTTCTGGGAGGTTGGAAGCACACTGATATTAAAAGAGGCTGTGAGGTTATTCAGGTACCTCTATGACAATTAGCCGTTAGGGCAATCAACCCTCGGCCAAATAATACCAAACCAATACGGAGTTCAGTTAATTATGACAATAAATATGGTTCTTCAGTAATCTCAATTACATGTGTGGGGAATACCAACTTGGTTGATACATTCATTCATGTAAGGCATTCCACTTACTACTGCCAGGCATCCTGATTTAAAATAGTACTGTATATTATCAGTGAAATTTTTATTAAATGGGTAGAGTCCTACCTGATAGACAGATCTCTGACAGTCAGTGCCAATAAAAAAACATATCTGCATGCAGGTGTTTTACAGAGATCACTACGCAATCTTGTAGGTATAAACACCATGCCACCAATAAAGAGGTTGACTAGTAGAAAGACTGCCAGAATGGTGGGTAATTTGGTGAAAGGACAATTGCAGAGAAGAGTATGGATCACCGGCTGAACTGAATCCTCTTAAACAAATTGAGGTGTAATACAATAAATACAAAGATATGACCAAAATATGCAGGCCAGAAATGAAGAGAATTTATCTCCTTGTCATAGGAGAGACAGAGCGAGCCACAACCCATACTGGATCTGGATACAGGGGGTTATTTAAAAACTAGCAAGCTTCAGGTTTTAAGTTTTTGATCTGCTTGCTTATCTTCCCTGGTGTTATGCTCCCTGGATCTTCACTAGGGCCTCCTTAGCAGGGAGGTCGCTGCTGGCCTGGGAAGGTCGGCCAGAAAGTCGAGCTGGCTCTTGCTGTATTGCTGTTCGCAGTAATTTTGCTTGGGTGTCACCAGGCAAAGTTCCTGAACATCCCCTGGCATTTGTCTCCATCCATCTCCCTCATCTCCAGGATCTTCCCCCACTTTTATAATCTTTCCTCCAGCCAAAATTTTCACCTTCTTCTTCATGGGAGTGCTTCTTGTTTCCCAGAACTTATGAAAATAGTTTATGTACAGAAGCACAACATGATTAGCCTCTTAATTAGTCTTTTCTTTTCCATGTCTCTATTAGTGGTAGTACTCAGGGTGTGCCACTCTTATTTAGTGCGGGTGTTGTCCAAATTTACAGCCAGCACATACTTGTTGCTGCTGCCTGGTAATAGGCTTCTGGAAGTTCAGAAGTTCAGCTTTGGACATTCACTCTCACACAGATATACACACAGTTATTGGCTGCCTGTCAGCATTCACAGTTTAAGCTATTTTTTTTTTTTTTTTTTTCGCCTATAACACTATGTAGTACAAAGTCAATTTATGCCCACATTGTTCTCAGCCTTTTCCCACTGGCTAGCTCTAGACAGCTTTGGGGACAAATCTAATTCTTCTGAGTGCTTAACCCTGACTCTTAGTGGTCCACTCCACTACTTCGCCGTGTAAATCAAAGGATATTGCCAAGGGACTGCAGCAAGAAAATCCTTTCTTTGGATCTTCTGCTAAACTTAAATAACAAGTTCTGTAATTAGCACAATTCTATCTAGTCTTTATACTGTGTGTAGTCACTGGGAGAGAGAGAGTAGAGAGGGAATAAAATTTTAGTAAAAATAGTCTTCCTGTTTTAATTCTGTTATCACTACTTTCTCTAGGGAAACTAGCTGTAATTTTCTCTTTCTCAGTATGTTTGTGTAATCCTTATTTCTTTTCACTGTTTGTAGATCCATCACATGGAACATATTTCTTGATTATATTTTTGATTCCAGTGGGATGTTTGACTATAGATGCCTGCATTTATAAAATTTACATGAGAGGTATAATGAATATAATATTCTCAAAAGTCTTCTTAATATCAAAGGTATATTGAACAAAGATAGTAGAAACTCAGCAAAGTACAGGTTGTATAATAGTATTTCAAGAATCTTGCTTCTAGGAAAAATATGCAGCTTATATATCTTCAATGCAATAATAATTTTTAAAGAAATCACTTCCCACTAACTTTCTCCACTAATATATGGAACTCATCAATTAGATTGAAGTTTGGAAGATGGCCAGAAATGTTTTGCATGTAGTTTCATGTATTAAAGTTTGACGGCCTTGAACAATCTTTAATTAAAAAGAAAATCAAGAAATGAATAACACCTTGCCTAATCATCTTCAGTATAGATTAACACATGTTATTGAATCAACAGATTTCATTAACAAATGTTAGTAAAGTAACTGGAAAAAATGGCTCATGCAAGTGAGACAGATGAGTAAGTATCAATATCCAAATTTAGAAGATGAGGAAAATAAAATTGAAGGAAGCCTAAGAATCCAGTCCAGAAAAGTTCCTGAGTTTTCTCCAAGTTCCCAGCTATTAAAGGGAACTAAAGATGCTTATTCTTTTACTAAAATGAATTGCCACAAAACATCATAGATGCCAAAATACTAATGCATTCAAAAAGCAATAGAAAACATTAATGGAAAAAAAGGCCATTAAAAGACTCTTTAATTAACCACAGAGATTAATTAACCCCAGAGATGCTGTTCAGGCTAGGAAATGTAAGAGCGTAAGCAAGCACCAAGGTAGTCTTCCGCTGTTCTTGTATTTCCTTGATGATCCAGGATACTGGAGGACACAAACATTTGATTTGACCCAGTATCAGTATTCTTATGTTCTTGTTGTGTTCTGTCTCCCCCCAAGAATCTATGAGACATTTCAATGGGATATTTCACTTCTGAGAAAAAAAAAAAAAAGAGAGCAAGATGAAGACTGAGTATCAAGCAACCTACTACGGGTAGTTTTCTGCCTTGCAAAAGGACAGGGCTTTCTCTATAAACAATTACACATAAGCATGCAGCAAACTAAGCTTTCTGGGAGGTAAATGATCCAAGAACAGTTTAAGTAAACCAGGATTACATATTCCAGGGATTTAGCTGAAACAGAAGGATTTGCATTCTATGAAACTTCTGAGAAACCTCTCAAGAGAAAGACAGTTTTATTTCTTTCTACTGGTGTTTAGTCCAAAACCTGCTATTTACTGTTTTTGTTTGTTTGTTTTTAGCAATGCAAATTATTTGATGACAATAACTATTCTGAAATCCAGCTAGTTTTTTTTTAATAAATTGTACATTTTTTTAAAGTGCTATCTCAGAGCAAAAGGTTATTAGAAAGGGTTAGGCTACCATTTTGCTGCCTGAAAGCCAGGAATTTTTAGAGTACAGATGAGGAAGATGCTGCTACTTTTGAAAATTGATGCAGGTATTCAGATCTGCTGCAAATCAAGGTGAAGGATAACATAATGGGAACTCTTTAAGCACATTCTTGATTCCCTTTTGCTACCTATTTTGGAGGCTGTAGACATGGCAAAGTTGGTCAATGCAGCTTGATGCATTGGCAGTTCTTTGACAGGTCTGGATAACCTGCATAATGTGAACATCATTCACCTCCATTTGCTTTGAGTCACGCATTATTCTCCAGTTCATGGCTTCATAAAACTGTGACTCCAGGAGAACTTGTGAAAAAAGAACACAGTAAAAAGGGTTAGATGTAGCCATAAATATGATAAATGCCTCGCAAGAAACTGCTTTAAATGGCAGCAATATCAGCCCAGAGATGAGTTCTGCAACATCCTTATTGCAAGCCTGTGTGGATGGGTGATTCACTGTGTGCTTGCTTTTCATGGACATCATTTAATGGCACATTCAGTGTCACTTGTCATTTGCACCCCAACTACAGAAGGTTCATCACACTTCCCTCATTTTGCAGATCTCTACAAATGACGAGGAAGGAAATCAGATATGGTACAAGTTGTGGCTCCCACTCCTGTCTGTAGCACTTTATCTGGAATCTTTTGACTACTCTTGTGGGTTTTTTATTCTCTAGTCTTTGTTCAATGGAGAGATTTTTCCCATCATTCTCACTGCTCTTCACAATGATTCCCCTGGACCTCAAGTCTGGCTGCTCAGCTTAGTGCTCTGACTCCTCAGCAAAATCCTGAGTACTCAAACCCATATTATGTCCCTGTTCTGCACAACATCAGCTTCAGGGACTCCCACTGAAAACCTCACTAGCAGGTAGACCTGTTGTTGGACTGTCTGCAGCCTGTCAGCCACACTGTATTAAGTTAGTCCTTGTTAGAAGTCCCTGCCCTCCCAGCTGATTGCTGCACTTAAAATGAAATGGGAATTTATGTACAAAACTTAATAAGGAGTTAAATTCTCATCAGGTATACCTTCTGCTGTATTTTATTCAGAGAATGTGTCTTCTAAATGCAAACTTGGTAGATAAAGAAAGTCAAATATCCTGTTAAAGAACATTTACCTGGTGATAAAACTTACAAAGAGGAGAGAACAAATTGGGAAAACATGCCTCAGTGGTGAAAGCAAACTGAACTACTGCTGATTCTGGACTCTTGTGGAGATAAAGTTATAACAAGAAAAATAGCGCTTCCTTTAACACTGAGCGCAAAGATTTGAAAATGATATCAGAGAGTCTACACTCAGGATGGCTTTATTGCTACAATTGATGAGTCTGCCCTAGGAGCTCGGAGCTGAGTTGGGTGCTTTTGTCTCGGAGTTTGCTTGCAGCAGTGCACCTCGTTGAGCTGCTCAGCCCTACTGATGCACCAAGCCCGACCCTGCACCTTGCAAATGCGCTCACTGTCAGTCAGCCTTGCTCCCATTAATGCAGACCACTTTTATTTATCATACTCATATCCTTCATTTATATTTATCCCACGCTACCTCCTTTAGATGAGCTTTGACCTCAGATTGACCCAGATGTTTGTATACTGTTCACTGAGGTGCCGTTACTTTTGTGGCAAGCATTGACTGAAGAACAGACCTGAAAAGACACTTGGGGCCACCCTACCTATTAAAAAGTAGAACAGACATATCAAATTGCAGTCAGATCCAGCCACATTATTTACTACATCTCCAGCAATAATTCTGTGCCTGAGGGCATTTATAGCAATTATTCAATATGGCATGTATATTATTTTAACCTCTCATTATAGCACATTTGACAGCTTGTGTTATAGCTGGGTAATCATCACTGAAGCTATCCTGGGACCTGCTTCAGTGCTTAGAGGTGACATGAGAGAGCTTCAGATAGTAAGTCCAATTTGTAAAACCAGAAAGTTTTGTTTGGCTCCAATTGCTTACCTAATATACCTTCACTGTTGTATAAATAAATAAATTAAACAGGCATATCTTAGTGTTCATGGTGTAAAGCTAGTTGAGAGCTACCCATCAAGGTGCTGGTTGCCCCTTCCATTTTGGATGTGATTCAGACCCTTTTGGGTGCACTGTACTGGGGAGATTTGTCAGGATAAAGGGGGGGAGTAAGGGATTCTCCATGCTCTCGCCTCGGGAAGGTTTCATTGCTTAGGTGTGTGGGAAGCCTGCCTCCTTCTCCTTCCAAACTGTGGATGCAACAGGGCAGTGAAAAAAGAAAAATGAGGAAAGCTCTTGTGACCACAAAGTGGAAAAGGAAAGGTCAGATACAAGCATAGAGACACACTCAGTTTGTGAGAGGTTAAACGGGATAGATTTAATAAGGACTTACACACCAAACTGCATGGGGAGCCCCAGGGGCTGTGCAGAGGGTTCATGCTGAGAGGCTGCTGGAGGTACAGGTGAGTTGCCCAGGTGGGACTCACCCTTTTGAATCCTAATGGCTCCTTCGATCTATCAATCAGAACTATTTCCTTACCTCCGCTATGCCAACCTTGAGCAGTTATGTGCCGGGAAGCAACTCAACATTTTTGACAAAATGGAATGCACGTGCCTCCCCTTGATGGGAATTCCATCAATGCGTAGAGATCTCTGGGGCCACGCTCACGTACTCTGCGAGCCACTTCCATAGGTGTTCTCACTGCAGCTCTCCTGCGAGAGGTGGTACAAGTGTCATTGCTTGGACTTTCTCCCCTTAGACAAGAACTTGGAAAGGCTTGAAAATGTCTAGTAAGCAGCTGACCTGGTAGTCTTGCCCAGCTCTAATTTCTGTGATCGAGGAGATGTGGGACAGTAGGTATTGAATTCTGCCTAAGGCACAAGAATTCCTAGAGCTGGTCACCACCCCCAGGAAAACATCACTCTAAAAGGTTTTCTAATACTTCTCGCTAGCAGTTTTGACATGTGAGATTCAGGAGTTTCTCTGAACTACAGCCAATGCTGCTGATAATATTTATTACCACAAATGTCAAGGCACTGTCCCAGGTTCTATTACTGTACTTCTCTTACATGACCTTCCACAAGATTAGTCTGCACTGGCCTGTGATATTTCAGAGGATCCAGGACCAGCTTCCTATGGTGACAGGATGGTAAATGATTAGAAATCCTCTATCTCCACAAGCCATATGGTAGGTAATATAAGGATCCTTAACATGACTCCTTTCTAGAATTACTTTTCCTCTGGTTTTCCTCTTTAATTTTAGTCCTGAGCAGCTCAGACTGAATGCTTGGGCTGCCTTTCTGATGGATTTCTGGGAGTTATACTAAAGCGCTTGCAACCTGGGGAACCTGCACAGAAAAAGTTATAAACCTACATCTGGAGATATTGGATATATTCAGATACACTTTTCAAATGAGGAAAAAAAAGAGATATCCCTCACTGGTCATTCAGTTCTGGACAACGTTACTGATCATTGATTGATCATTGGTGGATTTTTTTTTCAGATTATATATTAAAACCTTTAAGCACTTCTTTGAAAAATCTGAGAAAGCAACAAAGACAGAGGAAGGAAAATGCTTCTTCACTGATAGTTATGTCTTGACATGCTTATTAACAGGGTAGTACGCAAAGAACTTCAGAAGGTGATTTTTCATCTGGTTTTCTCAGAGATGGTCATATACATCTGTATGAAGTGGTGCAGAAAGTGGTGCTGAAAGTTTATCTATCTGGACATCTTTTTTTTTATTATTATTATTTCTATAACAAAGCAAAGCAGAACACTTGGAGGACAAGAGTATGTGTGTTTCTGAAAAACAGTGTTAGTAACTGGGAAATTCAGATTTGCTCTCTTGCTGCCGACACTAACAGACTCTAACAGATAGTGACACCTGTCTGTTATGAGATCTTAGAGGAAATACCTTAGAATCAGGAAGAGCACAAGAGACATGTACTATTTTGTGGTGCTTCATTAATTAAGTAAATTAACTATAACCAAAGCTTCAGTAACAGTATCTATATCTTTTTGACAATCTAATGCAATCAATCAATGCCATTCCTTTGGCTCCCCTATTCTACATACAGGAATATTATGTTCAGATGAAATTGTTAACCATTAATATACATAGTGCTGAAATATTAACCCATTTTGTCTCTCCAGGGCATTATAATCAACAGACTGAGGAGGAATTAAAATTTACATGTGCAGTTTGCTGTGGCATATATTCTTTTCCTTTATACTTTGTAACTGGAATGAGAATTAGAGTGTTTAGAGATATTTCATAGTGACACAGTAAAATGTAAAAACAGCAAAAAATACTGCTGCATTATGAAATGTTTTATTCTGCTATCCTGGAAGAGATATAAGTTATAAAGGAAATATCATAATGAACTTCCCACATAGATGAGCTAAATTGGAAAAGAACTCCCACCAATACACATTATGCAAATCTTCTTATTCACATCTTTCATATGCTTCTGCACAAAAACCAATCTTCTTGCCCTCTACTATCCCCATTTGCTTCTTGAAGACAGGAAAATAAATTCTAGTCTGAAGCTTGAACCTTCAATGAGATTCTACATCTCCCCAGATCATTACATTAGCAGATAGAAAAAAAATCCCCTTTTGCCAAGAAAGCCAAAACATACCACAGTGTTCTTCTGATAGCTGAAAAGTCCTAGTTGTATCCTCAGTGTTGTCTGTCTGTAAGTCTCTATGAAAATAAATGCTTAAAGTACAAACCAAAATTAGGATTCTTGACGTGCTAGCTCTATCACTTTCTTGTTTGGTTTTGTTTTACTTTAGTGGATAGTGGTTATTAGTACACAGCTTTAGCAATCTGGATATACCTTTAGGCAGCTTTTTGACTGCTTGCTTATAAAAAGTGGATGAAGCAGGCATCCTAAGGGTGACAAAAAAAGAGATATGAAAACTCCCCGTCTTATTTGCTAGCTTCCATTTGTGCAAGGTATTGGGATATAAACTGGGATAACTCTGCAAGAAAATGAAGTAAATCATAAGGAAGATCACAGTTAGAATTTTTTGTTTTTGTTTTTCATTTATCTGACAATATTTTAGATGTGTTCAGATACCATTATTTCTGGAATGCCAATGACACATGGCTATGATAATTAAAAGAGATGTCTTGCCCTAAACCTATCATTCTCCAGTGAGTTTGTTAACATAAAGCATTACCCAGTTGTTAAGTCTAGCTATTGATTATTTCGAGCTGTACATGGACTAATATTGTTTTCCTTGTGGACAGACCACATATGTGGTCTGTCCTTGTGTTTGTCCACAATAAAGAACAAATATAGATGTACATCTTTCCTTCAGAGCCCACAAATTAATTTTCAGAAGAAAACTGGACAAAATGACTTTTACTACTGTTATGCCTTTTCTTTCTTCCTCTGCTTTCTTCCCCTACTGAGTGGACCTGTTATAACACAATACTTCCATTTTTACCAAACAAAAGGTAGGGAACAGCCGCTTCCATGGAGGAGGAAACACATGCTATGCTTTGTAGAATAAAGAAAGCTTGTGTACTTTTTATTAAAAATTTCATTTTACAACTGAAACATAATCTGCAGATGGAACAGCTGATATGTCTATTTTGCTGGTTGTTAAAGAGTTTATACTACATTAAATTGACTCCCATGGGTTTAATTTTTCAGTGCTGTTACAACCACCAACCTTTCTATTGAGAAGGTCAATAAGCACAATATGAAGTCCTGTAAATCATTGCTTTGCTGTTTTTGTAATATATAATTTGACTCTATTCTCACACCTTAAAATTATAAGCCAGAGCACATACTGTATATCAAATAAATAAATCAGCTGGTATAAATACAGTCTTCTTTTTGGTTCTGGATAGATTAATTCTACTGCATTTCATATATTTTAAATTGTTCTTGGCTTTGCAGGCATGATTTGCTTTTGTATTCAGAAAACAGAGACTCTGGATTTAATCTATTTAAAAAGCTTAATTGAGCTGAAGTGACCCTGAAAGATATTTTAAAATAATTTCACTAAAAGCCTTAATGACTGTAAACATTAAATAAATTAAGTGACCATATTGAAATAAAAAGATCTAGTCAGCTGATAAGAACTTTTAAAGTAAAATTTTGCAAAGGAAAAAAGGCAGTTGAGAATTAAGTTTAGGTGTCATCCATTTTGTGTCCCAGGGAAGGTTTTCTTCCTCAGGTAGATTTACTAGTCTTGTTTGAACTGAAGGCATTACAAACACCCCTGACTTTTAAATAGATTGGTAGCATTGTCTAATTTGTTTTTTCATTACTTGTTTGGCTGTAGCACCTCAACCTGTAGTGGCTGTAGCAACCACTTCGGTTGTAGCACCTCAACCTGTAAATCTTCTATTATATGCAACAAATTCTCTGTTTGGCTGAATAAAAAGGGACAAAACAAAGCCATACTGAGTGCAAGCCTCACTGTGACCTGTGTAGGACTATCAGACTCCAATTCCTATTACCTGTGTGTGAGTTCCAGCAATTAAAAGCATTTTCCAAATGTTAATTAGTTGAAAGCTGAAACTCCTTTTGAAGATAGGTATTGAGTTGATCTGACCCCTTGCAAAACTGAGACGTTATTACCTGGCCTCAGCATTTGAAGGGGAATATATATAGGAGAGCAAAGTGATCAGAGTAAAAGTGGTCCTGCCTTTTAATAAAAAGAGCTGAAAATGCTCTGAAAACTTGGTGTTTCTGCTGTGTCAATTCTGTCCTGGCAAGATGTTTCTCAAATAGCCCTGAGTCATGGTCTAACAAAGTGACTTCAGCCTTGCACACTGGTGACTTGGCGTGGAGGAAGCAGGGAAGAGTATCTGTATGTGTGTGCATGAGTGTGCATGTACCATGCTCATCCTGATGGTGCCTTTCACAACAAAGTCCCATAGTTTGGGGCTGAACAATGAATTTTTACAGTATGCCTTGGGTCAAAATGGAAGGGCTAATTTTTTCCTTGTTAAACTGCCATGATTCATGCACACTGTTCTTTTCAGGGACTGTGAGAGGCCATGGTTTACTTAAAGGACAGCAAGTGGTCTACAGCAAATAAACCCAAGGCTGTTAGATCAATAATGGTCCTACAGAGTTCAAACCAGTTGGTAAGACTGGGGGCAATGAGCCCTTGCCCTAGCTCAGTGACAGGAAGGAGATTGTATACAGCTTCTTGCAATGTACTTCCATGCCCGTACAAATCTGATATGTTGTAAAATTCTTTCCTGTGGGAAGTGTTAGACATATCTATAGATGCTGTTTTGGCTGACAATTGTGCTGTGATCTGCATGATTCCCTGATACAAATGTGCATTATTTCTTTAGAGAATAACTTTTGTGACAGGTTGCAACTTAAACGGTCCTATGAGAATTACTGATCAAATTATGATGTATCTATAGTTATATTTTGTTTTAGGGAAAAGCTGCTGCTTACTCTTTATGGTCCATCCAATATAAGGCCCCAAAAGTTTGAATTCAGTGTTCTCATGATCAGGTCTGCTTGCATTTAATATTCCGTGCATTTTAATTCATGAAAATAATCTGTGTGCTCACATTTACTTTTTCAGACAGAAATACCCCTTTGATTTCAACATCTAAGAGTTTTTCTCTTCTTTTTATTCTACCTCCTCAAGAAGCTTCCCCAAAAGACTTGTCAGATCAGCCCTTCAATTCCTAGCATTTTCTCTACAGTTCTTCCAAATATGTAAAGGAGACCTGGATCCCAGTCTGATTTATGTCCTATATTTCATTTCAAAACATGTTCAGTATGAGGAAGCTGCAATACAAATCACTGAAGTCCAAAAGTTATATCACACAATACTTATCTCTCTTTTGTGTAAAATATGTATTTTAAAATGTACAAAATGAAAATATATTCAGCACAAAACTTATTTTGCTGAATTCAGTGAACAGAGCACCAAAATTTCCTGCTTCTCAATCTCATCTGAGAAGTCCCCAAAATTTAAATGCAACTGTTGTGATTTAGGTGGTAATCTCACTATCTATCAGCATGCAATTTGTTGTCTGATCTGAAAAATGAAGGGTTAGACACTTAAAAAGAGTAACCCCCTTCTGTTTTTCCTTTGACAGCTTAAGCCCTGTGATTGCAGTTATGGGAGCTCAGTCAAGGCCATTTATAATAAATAGGAAACAAAGTCTACTTGAAAGAAGTAGTGAACCCTTAGCAATCTCAGTCTTTTCGCAGACCGCCACCATCCCTGGCTCAGGGCAGCTCCAGTGGATGGAAGGGACATGGCACAATACAATCTGTGGGGACTTCCTACATTTGTACTCACTGCAGCTGCGAAAAGGGGATAGACTTCATTGTTTTCTTTCTTTCTTTCTTTCTTTCTTTCTTTCTTTCTTTCTTTCTTTCTTTCTTTCGTTCTTTCGTTCTTTCGTTCTTTCGTTCTTTCGTTCTTTCGTTCTTTCGTTCTTTCGTT
>VZSV01000004.1:10234434-10290454 GCA_013398735.1 Nothocercus julius
TCCTGAGCTGCAATATTTTAACTGAACATAAGGAATAAAAATATAAAATATGACAAAGCTTTTTAAGCTGGTAAGCTTTTATGGTAATATAAACAAAGAAAATCAAGACTGGGGCATTTAGTAATTAACAGAACAGAAAAGATATTTGCCTTCATCAAATTTCCTTCAGAAATATGTCTTGCCTAAAAAAATGTACGTTTTGTGTGATATAAAATTATGTTTTAACAATTTCCATTCACATTTTTACTGCAAATGAAATATCCACAATCTAGCAATAAATACAGTTGTTTAAGTAGTCATGCTCTTGACTGCCTTAACATCAGGATTTTTAGCGTCATCAGTAATTATATAGTATACTCATTTATTTCCTGTGTTACAGAATATGCAGTTAACTTTGAATGACATTTACAAGCCTGAAAGCTTGTTCAAGCTTTCAAAATATTTCAAAACCTTACAATACTCATCTCTTACAGTTTTTAGAGAAGAAATTCAAGAACATTTGGATTTTCTATGGAAAATATATGTTATAATATATACAGTGATGCTACCAGATAATTATGTAATTTAAAATGTAGTTCAGAATCTGAACTAACCTGCCCTTTCTAATCCATGTTTCAAAGGATGCTGGATGTTAAAAGAATTTCGTTAGCTGAAGCAATGTCATATTGATTGAGCGTAACTGTCTTTGGGGAAATTTCTCAGATGTTTAATCAAAACGGGAGCTCCCAAGGGCAGAGGAAGTACCCGTTGTGCCCTGCTGGCAGCGGAGATCACAACAAGATCTTTCTACTTATCCAGGAAATGACTCATAACATACTTTTTATAGAGGTTTCTGAAGGAGCACAGGGCTGAAAAAGTCATTCATTCTTTGATCTCTACTGCCATGTTTTACAGTTATCAGCAAAGTGGGGCACTGAGCACCTCTGGCAAAGCTTGAGGCCCTTGGACATGCAACTCCATGCCCCTTAACAACACCCTCTGCAGATCCAGTACCTCTTAGGCAAAGGAGCATGGCCCATATCCTGATTTTTTTTCTCTCTCTCATTTTCTCTTACCTGCATCTTTTGAGACTTATATTACACACTGAAATAATGCTTGGGGAGTTTTGTCGCGTTGTACTTTCCCATCCTGAGGATATTGGCTTTCCTGTGGACATCTGTGTTCCATTCACAGATGTATAAACAGGAACTGATAGACAGTGGTGCTGAAGGCTCCTCTCTCTTTCTTGCTGCATTTCTTGCTCCAAGCCAACTTTTACAGTGGCTGGTTGGCCTCTCAGTCTTCCTCCAACAGTGCATTTTGCTTTATTGCATTCTATGCTGTATAGCAATTAGAGTGCTTCTTCAGAAGGGAAGGCTGAGCCAAGGACTGTGTGTTACGGTATGTTATAGCGGCTGCATTTGCAGTGACCCTCGATGAGGAGTGCAGGAAGGAGATGGCGAGAGCCCAGCAGATCCGCAACAGGGGCAACCTCGTTATGCAAAGCTGTGGAGGGTAATACATTGAGAAAGATTCACTTGCTCACCTCTGAGAAGATTCGAACCAGTACCGCATAACTTCATGCCAAATATTATTTAGAACTAGATATATGCATGGCTGGAGTTCCGCTGACCTTTGCAAAAGCAATTTTTATTTTATTTATTTTTAGATTCATAAAAGGTGCCCTACTGACATATCTCAGTAAATGTCCACAAATCTGCCTTTTTACAAAGGCAGAATACAGAAATACTATTGGAGTAGAGATGCCAAAATTACTCCCCTCTTCATCCCTGAAGAAGGAAACACTACATGTGGAAGGTGGTTGAATTCAGAGTACAGCCAGATGCACTGAGGCCTCTTGCGGCAGAAGAGCTCTGCTACCATCAACATATGAGGATTGTTAGTGCAAGCACTTCGCATGACCCCAGCTGCTATAGAAGGTCATGAGCCTGGAGGGATCACAGACAGTCTGATGTTATACACGCCCTTATCATCAATGGGGGCAACACTTCCTATTGCATCCAAAAACAAATAGGAAGCCAAAGTGTTTGGTGAAAAATGAGTTCATATATTCAGCTGGATGGTAGCAACAACCAGCAGGGCAGTGTGTTTATCATCTAGGTTATTGGAAGTTGCCTCCTGAGAGGCTTCCTCTTCTGCGTGCTGCCCGGTTGGTGGCCGAGGCAGCCGCCTTTCAGTTTCTGACTCTGTCAACTATCCCAGCAGTAAATTTTAGGAGTGAGGCTTGAATTTGGTTACCTGAAGAGCGAATAAGGAAATTTTGAATTTCAGCCATGCTGAAGAGCTGGACCTTCTGCTGATTCTCACAGGGCAGCAGCTACTTGAGGTGCTGCAGGAATCCATTACTCTTGAAACCCAGACACGTGCTCATTGCCCTGTGCTTGGATGTAGGTGATTCATGTAGAGAACCCAGGGTAAACTATTTGGGCCTTCAGCCTTGAACTCAGTGTTTCAGCTTTGCCTTCTGTGAAGCAATAATAACCCTTACCTAATGTATTTTAAACATAACAAGGAAATATTCTGAAATATACTGAGAACTACATTATTGTATAATTGCATATTTTTATTGTATTTATATAACCAACAACAATACAACCTACCATTAAAGGACACTACTGCTTTAAAATCCTATAGTACTGGTTTATTTTCTTTTTCTTTTTTTTTTTTTATTTCTGCGAGCAATGCATTCACAATATATGCATATTTTTGTCAAAATGCCCTTGAGCAACAAAATAACATGTGAAATTCATTTTTTACTTTCAAGGAAACTTCAAAACATTATTTTACATGCCATTATTTGGGTGGATGTCTAGTTTATCTTATGGGTGAGAAATGACCTTATAACCCATGTGTGGCAGTTGTTTGGGCTTTATTAAGCGCGCTCCTCACTAGTAGCATTGGGGCATCACTCACAGATGTTTGTGCACTACCACACGCAGGAAGGCAAATTATGATTCTTCTATATTTAACTAGGGTGTCTTCTTTTTGCCCCATGTCATTTAGAAGTATCTTGCACAGAGTAGGTTTGCTTTAAATTAGAAAAAGGAAATTACTATTTTTTGTTTTGTTTTGTTTTTTCCTTTGTAGTTGGTTCTGGTGTTCAGGGCTTTGGAAATGGCAGTTTTCATTTCTGAAAACAGTTGCCTAGCCCTTTAATTGGCTCCTGCTTAAAGGAATATTTCTCTGTAGAAGCTGCTGCCTTCACGAAGAATGAGGATGTAAATTGATTTCCATGTAGAGTTCAAGGAAAGCTGTCAAAAAAGGAGAAATACATAGCTGGAGTTAGTTCTCTGAAGAATTCATCTGCTGGGAATCACTGAAAGAACTAAACCTAGAGGAGTTTACTAATAAGGTTAATTTTAAAATTATTCTACAGGATTGTTATTGCTATTATTAGGAGAGAGCTTTAATATAACTTTTCCTGTTTTCATTCTCAAATACCAACTGTAATGACACCTTACATAAGAATAATACTCACTGTCATACCCTAGGGCTGTGCACTCTCTTCACCTTCTTTATCTCTGCTTCTCTCTGCCGGTTTTAATCCTGCATTAGTAACAATATGGTTGTCCTTGCACACAGGATGCGAGGCTGCTTTTTCTGAATAAAAGTTGGTAGTCTGTATCAGAAAATTCACCTTTGGTTAAGAGGGTGTCAATAGCAATGAAACTGCCAGGTGTTTCATAAGCACCATTGATGTGAGAATATTGGAAGGGATAATTCTCTAAATCACAAATCGGAGCTTGGCTGAACATAAAGTGAAGTGAACAATTAGTATTCCTGGCATAATGGCATAAAACAACAAACACTGCAATAGATGTGCCATATTATTAAAAGGTATTGTGATAAGGTTCCCTCTGCAAACACAAAGAAACTGTTATGCAGAACCGGGTTTTCATCTAATTTATTTTTCGTGCCTTTTATTGACAAATAGGTAATGAGAGTTACTCACGTTTTCACTGTATCTTATCAAGAATTGCTAATGAAAAGCCTCACTGCTCTGCATGTAAGTTACACCATTTCATAAAATTTTCAGCAGTCTATGACTTACTAAATAAAGTTGTCACTCAAGCCTCATTTCCCATCTGAGTGCAAGGAATCAAAATGGACACTGAATTAATGCAGAATATTGTCTGTGTTTGATGAGGTCTCCACAAGATCTCTGTTCTGTCGCCTTTAATGCACTCTGCTTGAGGGACTTATCTGCTTTCTTATTGTTTTCAGGAAAAGATGAGATATTACAAATCTGTCCCTGGCCTCATCTAATTTATGCATTTGAAATGTTTTTTTCAGGAATGAATAGACTCAAAAAAAAAAAAAAAAAAAAAAAAAAGGAGGACTGTCATAACTTTACAAGAATTTAAGTCAGAATTGCTTGTAAAAACAGAATAACTACAATGTTTATTTGTCTTTTGTTTCAGATAGTGTAACTGAAGTGGATTTTACTCTGTATTATAAGTAGTTGTCATAGGCTCAGGGAAAAAAAATAACCTAAAAGCACTGAGATTTTTTCAGGAGATCTATGAGTATATAGTAACTGCAATATAGTATTTATAACTTTGTAAATCTGTATGCTACATTTGCATTTTGCATTTGTTACAGAGAACTGTATGATATAGTGAGACAGCAGTAATCCTGTATTCAATTACTTACATTTTTCTTTATAAATGATTCATGGAACTTTATGTACAGAACCTCTCACAGCTTTACTGCTGATGTTGCAAGGTTCTGCTACTCTACAGGAGTAATGCTTGTTGCTCCTGGGTATTCTTTCAGCCTCCACAGAGTAAAAAACTGCAGAAATTTCCCATCCTATTCACTTATTTGTGTGCTCACGACAGGCAATCTGTATTTGGTCAGTCCATGTTAGAGGCTAAGATGCAGCTTGGATTTGGTAGGATGGAGATGGGCTCTTCCACTCCACGTGGCCTTGGTGCCAGAGGAGTTTCCAGGCAAACCTCAATTACTAGTGCCCCTGTATCTTATAGGAATTCCTCATGGGGTCACCTCCTCTGCCAGTCCTCTGTTTCCTTGGTCTTCATCAGTACATAGGTCTATAAACCTCCAACCTGTTGCGTAAATTCAAACTGTAATTGGCACTGGCACCCACAAACTCTGCTCTCCTTTCCAGCTACCAGATGCACATACCATTACACATACACGTGCCTACAGGTCTCTACACTTGCCTGGAGCCTGATTTGCACTAGTAATGTAAGAGTAGGATGCATTTCCCTGGACATAGACACTAGTCTCTGTGGGGAAAAATAGTCAGATGTTAATTCATGTCTTCCAATGAAGAGGCTTAAAAGGGGAATCATGCCCTAAAAGTGCTGATTCCTCTCCAGTAACTGTAGGTGGATCTCAGGGAATATCCCAGCAACGGATGTCTGCCCCAGAGACATCTACGATGGGACAGGAAGAACCACATTTGAAGTGTTACCTCTCTATAAGCAGTGCCAGTGGTAACCTTGAGCTTGTGAGCGTGCTGCTCTCTTGGGCCCACAACACAGCACTGTTGCAGGGCCCCATGCCCTGTTTTGCCACAGTGTGCATCTTCATCCAAATCACTGTCAGCAAAGGTGCTCTTGGACCAGCACCTTAATGCTTACTGTATTTCTCTTCAGTCTGAAAAAGCCAAATTGAAAATCCTTTTCAGGCTATTGTAGTGAAAGGACCTTCCTCATTAGGGCTGAGCAACGGTGTGCAACTCTCATGCCCTTGGTCCAGGCTGTTGTTGCACTTTGGCACACTTAAATAAGCATTGGGAGGCAGAAGCAGAATGACAACAAGGTCATTTACCTCCATATGGCTGTTTCTGACACAGTGAAGACAAGGTCTTAAAATATTGAGCAAGCAATGCCTTGGAACTGAGATCTCCTTCTCCCTAAGGTGCAATATCACGGCCACATCGATCTCCTGCACTGGGTGATTAGCATGTGGCTTTGGAGGTAGGGAAATTCAGGCAGTAGAAAGATTTCAACTTGATTTTGCACATTGCTGCTAAGAATTGAGCTACTGCATAAGCAAAGAAGGCCAGTTTCTTCAGCCGGATTTTGTAGGACAATGCTGGCAGAAGTTCATATATGAAGGACAAGGCTCAGAAGAATCTAGAAGCATTTCCCTCAGAGAGGCAAGAGTCAAGCAGTATCCTTGCTTCTGAAAACTTATTGGCTAAGTTACACAAACCCTCGTAAAGTATTTTAGATTTCAAAGATGACAGTGAGACTTATCTACGTGTTCCTGGGTGATGCAGTGGACAGGTGAGTGGTTTCAGCAGTAAACTGCAACCCATCAAGGAGGCGAGGTACTCAGCCTTTTGCTATTCTTAAATCATTTGTAGCTTTAGTCTTTTGTCTTCCTTTTCTTACCTTCCTGCACCAGCAAACACAGCAAACAAACAACCAAACCATACCCCTGGTTATTTGCAGACTGTTTAATCATGTGTTATATGTTTTCATAGCTTTTCTCCAAACTTGTGACTTTCCTAACATCTGTGACCACAGCTCTGGGCATTTGGGCAGGTGGACGTCTTGTTTCCTATCTCGATCCCATTTGTGACATAGAATTACAAACCTGATTTTTACTAGAATCTCAAAAACAGAACAAGAAACCATTACCATTCTGCAAGGACAAGTTATATGCAGGAAGCCAGGATGTTCTACCCTGTTTCAGTAAAATTTAGCTGTCACCAATGAGATGGTTGTAAACCATAGCACTATTTTCTATGCTGATGCATCCTGAAATGGCTATTGCACTATTAATGTTATTTATTTATTTATTTGTTTGGTCATTACCAATGCAAAGGTATTTAATAAAAAATATAGTGAAACCCTCCCAACTCACAGTGCCATGGCATCTTTTATTATTGTGCCCACTGCTTACAAATTATTCCCATTTCTCCTGAATGCTCATGATGAAGTAGAAAGTCTATCCTAAACGACCTCATTTTCAAATACATTAAAAGCATACTGAAGTTAGCACAGAATTCATATTGTTGTGCATGGCTAGGAGGAGCTGTAAATATCATATTAGATCTGCCTGGTTTATGATTTATTCTGTCAAAAATGCTGCTTTGTTTTAGGCTTTTGTTTTATTTGGAGAGCTTGCTGGAGGAATCATAACTGAACCTCTCGATTATAGCTTCAGTCTAGAGTGTAGGCAATCTCAGCTAATAATAAAAATATTTGATGACACAGTTCTTCTTGTTGGATAATACACACTAGGGGGTTCGTTAACCATCCTGAGTTTCACCTCAAGCTGTGTAAGTACCTAGCAGAAGATATTAATTTCATATGTTAATGTTTGTGCCATCAGATGTTCTTATTTACACATTGGGACCCTGCTAAATTGCACATTATGCTTAGAATCTTAGTTTTTATGTGTTTCTTACATTAAACATGCAATCTTACTTCCATTAGTGAAGCCATCTTCCTACATGGTGTTTTGCCACATTCATTCAGCCAAAGGTCAGAACTAGGCATTGTTTTGGAGGGGGAAATTTGTCTGTTTTCAACACACTGTGATATTGATGAATCTTCTGGTGCCAGTAGAGGTAAATTCAGCCACCTGCTCACTGTAGAGGCAGGCAAATGTCTTCCCCAAAGAGCCTCAAAGGTACATGGTCATAACTCTGTAGGCTACTACTTAAATGAGACAGCCTTGGTTAGAAAGGTTGGCTGAAGCGAGAGAGAAGTAGCATTCTCCAGTCACCACCAAGAGATAGGTTTAAGAAATAGGACATACTGAAAGTCAATGCATATTCTGTGTGTGTGTGTGTGTGTGTGTCTTCTTTTCCCGAAGATAAGAACTGTGAGCCCAGCATATGTCCAGATGGCTCAAGTCTGTTCACTCCCTGTTTCATTCTGGAACTCCAATTCCCTGATTATCTATACTGTATACCTGAAAGTTAACCTGCAGCCTCTGAATTAGAAGAATCTATGTAGATCTATTGGTAAACAAACTTCTACACAGATCAGAGTATATGATATGTGTCATTGTCCTTCCTCAACCTAGTGAGGACATGCACGTGTGTATGAGTGCAGAACAAGCCGTATCACTTAACTGGAGATAGGACTTACATGTGGAACACAGGATGACAATATTTTGGAGAGAATTAGCTGAAGTTGCTCATTGAATGACACGATAGATGCTGGTCATGGGGAGTGAAGAGGTAGCAAGGAGGGGAACAGTGCCATCCATTTAAATGTAGGACCCATGGGATGAGATGCTTCATTTCCTAGAGAAAATTCCTTAGTTTTCTTTTCCACTAGTAAGGGAGCTCTACCTAGGCTGCAGGTCTGCACATATACAAGTAATGAGTAAGGACGCTAACAATGTGATACATGTCTTTTCAAAGAAGTCTTTTGCAAGAAGCTATATAGGCTAAAAAAAAGCTTCATACTACATGGATGCAGTGACTGGATCTCAACAAAGCAGTTGGACAGCTAAAGTTTAAATAACTGATAGCCCTCCTAGTTGTTTGATAAAACATTTCAGGACAAAGCCTGTAGCTTTCCTGATCCAAATCATCCTTAAACTACTCAGGTGGCGCATACTGACAGCTTCTAATACAACTACTTGTATAAGAAACAATGACTTGTGACAAGGTTTCTTTTCTTTATTGGTACTTCTTTTTGTCGCAGACCCCTGGAGGTCTAAACATGGTCTGGAGATAACTGGTCTTAGCAAATACACGTGATTTGATTTTCATGAAGTCTCTGAGGTAGAACTTAAGCCGTGTTTGATGTGATTCTCACAAAAGAAAGAATTAGTATGCAGCAAAGCACTGGCACACACAGAGCTGGACAGTGTTCAGATTTAACATTTCCCTGTTTCTAATTTATTAATCCAGCACAGATGCACCTGTTTCTTTTCAGAAAAATCCTATTCTCTACCCAGTTTTCCACTTGCACTGCCAGAGACACAAAGAGAATAACTGGCTTGCCAAAATGTACACAATACCCATTGGTTGGGTAAGCATTAGAACGCATAAGCAATCATAACTGTGTTTAGACAGATGTATATCACTACATTCTATGCAACTACCAAAATCATTGCACTTTTTATCCATATTTAGTGCTCAGCATAAGAGGGGACAAAAAAAAGTTTTTCTATTGAAGCAGAGGGCAAGAAATCATAAGATACTAATTCTTCATGTTTTTGCTGTGGGTTCCCAGCGTAACTCAGAGAAGCCAGATGGGTGATAGTTTTCAACATTGGATTCATGAAGAACTTCCCAGACCACTATTGGTTTAGTTCTGTTTTACCCCTATGTGAATCTGTGTCCTAAGCATCTGCAGCTCGGGGCTCCCCATCCTTACTGATTTTGTACAGATGGGCTTGTATATTCCCTTCATCTCTTGCACAAACACATCCTACAGCTGAGGGCTACTTGGAAAGAGAATTAAAAGATTTCTTCTTTGTCAAGAGTAGTATGATGGTTGACTTTCATAGCACCCTTTCTTCTTTTTTATATAGTGAGTAATCTTGAGGTCAGAGATGTCTCCTTAACATTTATCCACTGTGCGCTCACAGAAAACCAGCATGCTATACCCAACCTCTTTCAAGATTAAGTTTTAATGACACCCCCCACATTCCTTATGTAAATGGAAGGCAGCTGAAATTGCCACCTTCCTGAGCTTCCAGTCTGAATAACAAGGTTTGACATGGTTTCTCTTCAATACATGATCAGAAAACACTTTTCTTCTTTAAAGTGTTGCATAGCTTTTGTGAAGAGATATTCTGTGTCTGTCAGGGGATGTACTTACTATATGTGTCTAAGGATGAGGGAAGATGTGAGGAAACCAAATCATAGACACTGAACCCTTCAGGGAATTTAACTCAGTCAACATCCTTCCAGTGTTTCCAATAGCAGCAAGAAGAACTTCCAAATGCTGTCTAGGACCTTAAAGGGCAGAGGCAATCTCATCTTCACTCAGGGGAAGCAGGGCTGCTGGTCCCCCTAAATACCATCACTGCAATTGTAATTCCTTCCACATTCTGCAGGTTTGTGAGCAGCATCTTCCTGCTGCACAAAATAAACTTGCTTGAAGATCTCATAACTAACCCAACAGTGACCAAGCAAAGGAACAGTGCAGGAGGCAGGCTTTATGTTTTACCATTTATCAGATACAGTTCATGCCAATGAAATTGCTGTTTTCTCTAGGTAGATATCATCAGTAAGCAAGATTACTGTGAAAAACACTTTTAAATATTTAGTTACTTTGGTTATTGAAATAAGAACTGAACAATTAGTGAATCTACATATTGTTCCTTTGGGAGAAAATATTTAGTCTCGAATATATGAATACTGGGTGCTGCAGAATAAACTCAACTTTGCGCTAGCGTTGCAACTAAAGAGTTTCTGAAAATAACAGAATAAAGCATATTAAAAAAACCCTTTACCCCAGGCTATTAAAATGAAGAAAAAGTGTTCCAAATTTGAACTAATGAAGTACAAAGTAATGAATATTTAATTTGTATAATTTACCGAAATGCAGTTAAGAATCCAAGCAACATTCTTCATAAGCATAATGTTCATTATGCCTTTACTGTAGCTTGCATGAAATCATTACATTTTTTCCTGTATTACTATTACTATGGTATTATACAAAGGTGAATGAACATCTCATGAGAATGTCTGGAATATTCAAGGGAAAAAGGAAACGAAGAAGGCTGCGGTGTCTATTACATTTAAATAAGCTACCTGTTTACACTGAAAAAAAAGATAAAAGACTAAGTACAGGGAGAAGAGCAACCGAGAAAAGGAATAGAAAAGGTAATTGAGTTTTACCTTATGGGCTTCTTCACTTGGCAGTGTGAATATTATTGAATTAGCCCTATTACTATAAAGATTACACAAAAGCAGAACAGTGTGAAGGCTTGGTATGAAACTTTAACAATATCAATGGAGGTGAGATAAGTGCTACAAAAACTGTGCACAGGAATGTATCAGATAAAGAATATCGTGTTTTTTCAATAGAAGCAAACTATGATGTGATGTGAATTTTAATAGAAGCACACAGAAAACTGAAAATCTGAACATCAGAAAAAGTCCATACACAAAGGGAAGGATTTCACAGCCTCAGCCTGCACAGTAAATATCAAGAGGTGAAATATTTGTATTAAAGGAAATGTTCTTCATACCACAGCTTTATTTAATAGAATATCCCTTGCCACATCCTCCCAGTCTCCAGATTACCAGGTTGATACTAGTGCAAGGTCATGTATTTACCTGAAATATGGATTTCACATTGTTTTATAGACTCAAAGTGAAAATTAAAGGTCAGCAGATTTAAATTACTGAATGTGAATCTAAAAATTGTACTTCTGTTTGTCTGCAGAAATTGAAGCAGGGTAGTTTTGCATTGTTTCACCATTTTCCTTCCTTGCAGTCCCACCCAAATTTATTTCTGCACCCTATATCTTATTAAATTAGTTACTGAGACTTATCTGTAAGGCTTTCTCATTGAATTTTTAGATAATCTTGGAAATCGTAGCACAGCACATACACTCAGTATTTTTTCTTCCAGAAGGTAGCAGGGGGGTTCTGTAAAAACAACTGACTTGAAATTAGGCCGCTCTTTCCACTCCCCATTTACATTGAAGAGTGAGGCTGTTGAACACAAGAAGTTACCCTGGCACCAGGGGGCCTCAATTACCATAAGAACTACTAGCGCCTCAGGCAGGCAAGGAAGCCTAATAAGGTATTAGAAAGAACATGATTTTGACAAATTATATATTCGAGGAGTGAAAATATGCAGCATGCTGTGTTCTGCATTTTGTCTACTCAGTCCCTGAATGAATGAGCAAATTGCCCTTGCCATGGGTCACCCCATCTACTCCCATTCCTTGTTCACTCTTGTAAGTTAGTAAAGGAGACCAACTGGAAGGAATTTTGGACAGCTGGCAAGCGCAATCCAGTGGGAGCCCCTGCCTGTTTGATGTAACTCCTGACCGCTTGAAGGTGGAGCAAGCAGATAGTTGTGTGGTCTCCAAGGAGCTCAGAGTTGGCAACTTCAGGTATCAGTGTAGAAAAGATCCTGGTAGGGTTGCGAACCCAAATGCTGGTGTTTAGAGAGCTCCTGTGCAAAGCAGCAGCAGGAGGAAGTGAAAGGGGAGAACATGAGCTCCAAGAGGGAGCGGTGAATTGACGGAGAGAGTGCTCAAGGAAGGATATGTAAATGCCGAGCCATGAGAGATTGACAACAAAGAGCAAAGCAATTAGAAATGCAAAATTAGAGAACAGACACAAGCTACCACCTAAACAAAACCAGTGGTAACTCCTCAACATAATTGTATATGAATGGGCAATTTTCAGGTTTCAGCACAGATAGATCTCTTTTTGTCTTAGGGGAATTTCACAGAAAAAAAAAAACATGAAAAGTAATTCATATTCTTCTGTTCCTTGAGACAAATAGTGGTAGATGCAATGCTAAGGAAACTAAAGTGAGGCACAATAACCATTACATCATTACATCTACACACACCAAAAAAAAAAAAAAAAAAAAAAAAAAAAAAAAAAAAGGACATTCGCTACAATAGCTACAATACTGAACTGAAAATAGGAATGAGCTGACCAATAGCAGCTGCTCAGCCTTAGGGATGTGTCAGTGACTTCACATGCCTCACATGCTCAGAAGCATGTTTGCTAGATGCCTAGATGCCGAAGAAAAATTTTATGCATTCCCTCAATCTACAGAGGAGTCAGACTCTACAGAGGAGTCAGACTCCATGTGCCTTAATCACGCAACACCTTCCCTATGTGTGGACAGGCGCAGCTTTGCTTGGGTGACAGGTTCTGAGGGACAGTCCCATGTTTAGAATAGATCATTATATGATATTCTGGGACCAAGCAAAATTTTTGTTTTATAAGCTGCCACATTACTCTCTGCAGCATGTGAGGTTTCCTGAGTGACAGTGAGGAATTTCTGCAAAGACCAAGGCTGGAAGTTGAACACTATATGGCCACTGTGCTCCTAGTCATTACTCTTGTAAATGCATCACCACATGGCAAACGTACTGAGTACAGGCCAGGCTGACCTAAGCTCAAAGGTGTCACACCTTCAATGGCTGTGACATTCTTCTGTGTTATAACATCCCAACTGTTTTATAACCTGCTCCAAGTCCAAATGTGGCCCTCTGCTAGAGTTACCTTTTGTCCTTCTCCATCTTTTCTTCTCTCCCCACTCCCACTGCCATTTGACCTCTTTCCCTGCCTTTCTTTTTTGTTCCCTACAGTAAAGCCTGTTCCTTTGCATAGGTTTGACACCATCCCAGGCCAGCTTTCTGTGTCAAATTGCTGAAGAAATAACAACTCTGATCATCAGGGTAGTGGCAACCTATGATAATAATGCTTTTGGTAGTGCCAAAAGTCCATCATGCAAACCTATTGAAAAGTAGGAAAATGAGGATTAGGCAGTTACTGAATATGCCAGACAAGCTCCAGCAAGAGCAGATAAAATGGTACTCACAGATGCATGTTTTTTACCTCGCAAATTGTGTTAATACATTAAGTCAATACTTACTATGAGATATGAATGAATTAGCCCATTAGTATATTTATGCCATGGTCATGGTCAGATTACTGTCTCCTTTTACAAGAGTTTTAAAGCAGCACAGCTGACAATTATGACTGAAACTAATAGACTGCTTAGAGATGATGTAGAAAATTCAGACCTGCCATCTTCTGTGTTTGCTGATTTTGTGTGTACTCAAGCTGTTACCAGGGAAAAAGACATAACAAAAGAAATCTAGTGCGATAGAGAAGGAGAGGGGTTTGCATGAGCAACAGTGCTGAACAGGAATGAACTGGGCATGATGAAAGTGGGAGAATATGTCTAAGCCAGCTGGCACCAGAGGGAGAAAGCAGCTCCTCCTCCTGAATGCTTGACTGCGTTCAGTCAGCACTGAACTGCTTTTTAGCCAAAAGCAAATGCCAAAACTGGAGTTGAAATTTGGCCAAATACCTATTAGTAGCCATTTTCCTACTGACATAACAGCTGAATGTTCATAAGTGGGACAGCAGTTGAGCATTCTGGAGGAAAATTTAATGAAAAATGATGAATTTTCATGGTTGCTACAGAAGAGGATAGCCAATATCCAAGCATCAGCATCCAAAACAATGCCAAAACAGAGATGATTGGCTACAACATCAACTGTGGATACAGAATATCCATCATTTTCTTCTAAGTTTGCCCCAGTGCTCCACTAGTCCTAAAAATAATCACCAGTTCATTTTGCAATGAACTAAATGCTTCTGGCTTTCCAAAAATGACCAAACAACTTTCCAAAAATAACAATTAGAGACCAGTTCTTCCCCTGACTGACAGAAACTAGGAATTATGCTCATCTGTGGATTAAATGTGCACCTTTTTCACTGAGAATAGGGTTCCTCTGTGTAGTGGTGCAGCGCTCTTCACATGAGCAATTGTCAGCATTCAGCTCTCCATTGCACCAGGATATTTGGATTTCTTTCTATTATAGCTGCAGAAATATAACAAAATGGACTGACCAGTAGATCACTGTACTGATGAGTGAGGCCCTAACTGCTTGCCTTCCCCCTGCATCCACAGAAAGCCACCACGAAAGAAAGCTGAAGAGCCAGAAATCTGAAGAGCCACAAAAGAAGTCTGGAGAGCCAGACATGAGGTGAGCCAAACTCAGCTGGGAAGATTAAAGGAAGTTTATTGTTCATACGAAAATGAATTTGGAGAAATGTTCTATAAATACTAGGAATGCCATCGGTTTATTTTTACTGTATGTAAGCATATTCCTTCTAGTTCCTCAACGTAATTGAACTGGTCTAATCCCACTCTTTTTAATTTAATAGAATTATTATTCCTATTGCATCTCCCCTGCTGCTTCGTATCACTGCTGATTATTTATTTAGAAGCAGTAAAATTCATGAATTTTGTTTGCTTGCTTGCCAGGTACAAAATACTACAGAAAGGAGGCAAGTGACAAACTTTTTTGCTTACTCAACAGGGAATGCTATGGCTATAACATACTGTTAGATTATATAAAAAAGTAGTACAGATGTTGAAATGAAGCAATGATTTTCACATCTCATGGCCCAATCTTGCAAAATGCTGGTGTGGTAGTTTTCACAAAGAAAGTGGGATGAAAAATATGAATATAGTGGCAGTTTCAGTTGTACGACATGTTTTAGGAAACACTCAGGATCAGAAAGCCACAATTCTCAAGCTCTTTTAGTACATAAATGCTTAATAATTTTTCTCTGGAAACAGACTTTGCATAGCAAATTTAAGCAGATAGCCAACAGACCTTCCCTAACATCCCACTTCCCAATTTCCTATTCTCTCTCTCTTTTTTTTTTTTTTCCCTTTTCTCATGATTCATCTCATTTTTTCTTCCCTCTGGAACTTCTTTCCTGAGGGATTGGCTTATTAGTAATTTGTTCTCTCAAGGGGAAGATGTAGAGCACAGTACCAAAAGTTTCTATACATTTCATTCCTACTGAAAGCATGTAGACCTATCTCACCATGTTTGATGTATTGTCACTTTAAAATTTGTGTTTCAGAACAGTTCAGAACAGGGAATACCTATATTGTGAATGAAAAAAACTCAGTAGACAGAGTAAACAATTCTTGCAAAATGCTAAATGTTTATGATGACTTTGCTTCAGTTTTATAACCACAACTCACTTAAAATACATTAGACCCTTGCACAAACTTAAATATACAAAATTTGTCTTATTGTGATTTTTGAATATTTGATGATGTGCAGGAGCCATGCATGTTGTGAAAAATATGTACGAAGGTCTTGCATTTTCAGAAAGAATTACATGCTTTACTCAGGTGTTAGTACAGTGAGTGAGTCAAAAGGTGTAAATCATTTGTTCAGCTCCACTTGATACTGAGATTACACTATTGAGACTACACTCTCAGGCCTAGTCTCTAGTTCCAGAAAAAGGCAACCTTTATTTCCCACAGAAATGCTAAACTGCCACACCAGGAAAGATAATGGCTACACAGATTACTTGAAGGATATCTCATTACTTCCTAAAATGCTAAGCTTCGCTGTGTGAACTGTGTGCCTTTAGTAGGAGAAATGCACTAGCTTCCTTATTCTACCTTATTCCAGCAGAAATAAAGCTGCAAAATGAATAGAAGGCACTTCACACTCGAGGAAAGATATTATTGTATCATTAGGAAATGATATCCCACTGGTTCAACAGAAAGCCTCCAAAATTACAGAAACAAGAAAAGAAGAGTGAAACTCTCTAATGATAAGACTTACGGCTCCATGTTTTATTCCATGGGAGTATGTTTTGAGTACAAACATTTAAATGGCTATTTGTACCTCAAAGTTTTGTTTTATACCTATATAATGGGACTATTTAAAAATTCCTGCTTATATTCTTAACTTCTATGTGTGTGTGTGGTGTATACGTAAAAGTATTTTTGCACTGCATATATATAATATAGATATTGATATACAAATTCCCAGCCCCTAGTTTTGTACTATGCACTGAACATGCTCTTTCTCTTTTTTCTTTTTTTTTTTTTTTGATTGTAAGGAGATAGGAAGTTGTGAGTATTTCAGAACTGAGTAAGTACCTTCATCACCCATTCAACCTCATATTTATAATGGTGACCAGTCACCAAAAAGGCGGGGGGTAGGGGGAGAGTTTGCATGCACAAAGCATGTCTGACAAATTACAGCTGGTCCTGCACCCTCATTATCTCCATCAGTGAGGTATGGAAAGTAGCAGGATTTGTAATCTGGCATTTGTAAGGAATGATTTAATGTATTTAATAACATAGGAGCTTTGTGTAAAGTCTCTTGATCATCAATGCAGAGAAATGATAGGCATCCTACTGACAGCCTGGGAATACCTTACAGGTCTACTGTTTTCACAGAGTGTTATGAATGAGCAGTTACAGAGTAGTTTAATTTAAGCTAATTGGTCGTACAAGAGTTTTACCAATTCTTTAGTTAAACCAGAACACCTACTTCCAGTGTAGCCACTCTTACATGTAAACTCTCAGAAACAGTCTGAGGAATGTAAAAGCCTGAGAAGTTTAAACAAAGATTAAACAAATCATGAATCATGTGGATAAAAATAAAGGGAGGGGCTTGTGATATGACCCACATTTAGTCACTACATGCACAGGTTATGGATGAGTCTGTGCACACACGGATTTCTCACTTTTATTTTGGATCTCACCATCTCATCCTAATCACATTATGGGTGATTTGAGTTGGAGCTATAGATGAAATTTCTTTACTTTGCAAAGTAAAGAAAAGGCTGCAGATTGTGGAGGTGCTGTGCTTATGCCTGCTTTGCTCTTAACTGCACTGGATAGTCATGGTCACAGGTGAGCATGAATTGAGGAAATAAATCACAGAAAACATGTCTGGATGGAATATTTAATCCATGCCCTACCCCTAAGCATAATCAAATGCACTTAAAATGAACAATGGCTTTGAGACTTCTCTGGAAGGAGGAAAGGGATAATGAAAAGAGTTTATGGGCAGTTATAAAGGTAGAAATTTTATGTGGGGAGTTGAAAGCAAGGATTTGGAATATGATATACTCTGGGGACCCAAGGAAGAGGCACAAAGGTTGTATAATAAGAAGCCATGACAGTGACATTTTGGCTAAACTGAAAGAACAGTTGTCAGTGAGGCCAATAAATCTCTTCTCAGAGAAGAGAGAAAAAGTGATGTCATGGACAATGCTGGAGGAGAAAGGGAAGGCTTGAGGGGCAGTTCTGGAAATTCGGTTCTGGCAATACTGAAATTGAGGGTTGTGACGGCAGTCAATCCAAGGTGGATTACGCAGAGCACAGAGACAGATACTGAATTGACCTCCACTGTTAAAGACCGCGAACACTGGGCAGTTCCCACGGTGCTTAGCCTGTTGCAAACTTTTACAAAGACAAAAGTATGGCATCTGGTACACACGTGTGAACATAGGTGGTCCTACGCTATCCTTGAGATCTGAGTAACTCTTTTAAGTAACAATAATGATAGGATCCATGGAGAACAGGCATTTTGATTATGCATCATATTTTAAAGAGTCATTTATTAGTAAACAATAGAATATCAAAGTCTCATTTGCAATGGAATGTATTAAAACTGCCAAAAGTTGAAAAATAAAATCTGTAAAACAAACATTTGTCTTTGAAATTAGCTAGTTCTGAAACAACTCTTACAGGAAAGCAGGACAAAGCAGGAAACCAAAGAAAACTAGGAACCTAGAGAGAGGTGAGAGCATGGAACCAGACCAAACAATACATCACAAACCCGGGGAATTGAGCAATATGCAAATAGTGGTAATCAGCAAGGATAACAGGAAAAGCGTGATCAAAGCAAAATTCTTCTGATATGAATGACTCCTATGGCATGCTAGCAGTGCATTAGCACCCTGTAACTACAATAAAAGAGCCCCAAAGTAATTTGTATCAAAGAACAGCATGCAGAAAAGAAGAATACATAATAAAGTAACACATGGTAAGCAGGTTCCACCTCTTGCCTACAATTAAAGAAAGTAAAGAATGATCTTACTGAGATTTATAATATTAAAGTAAATTTAAGGAGGAAAAAAAAAACCAAAACAACCACCAAAATTTTGCATAAAAGAGCAGAAAACATCTGAAGAACTAGGAACATGATGAAGCATAGCAAGCCTCAGAAGAGCAGTGGAACTAATCAGATTGATTTCCTAGAGATCTTCTATATCGCTCATGTTCCCCAGTAATATAACCTACTTCCCAGGTTCTTATGTATCCTATCTCCAATGTCTTTTATGTCTCCTTCATAATTTTCTCGGGACCCAGCTTTAATCCTCCTGCATACCCTTGTCATCCTTCTACTTCACTTACAGTTGCTTCAGTAGCCTTCTACTCTCCCCCCCACAACACCCTCCACCATTTCTCTAGCTATGCTCCCCATCTCTTAAATCCTTCACTGATATCACCGGTAGGGCCTCCATTCCCAGCATTGCCACTTAAATAATTTCAGGTTACTCCCATTCTGCCTTGCAGAATCACAGAATACCTGAGTTTGGAGGGCGTATTTAGAGGTTGCCTAGTCCAACCCTGCCACTCAGAGCCAGGTCATCTACAGCAGGTTGCTTAGGTCCATGTTCAATCAGATTTTGAATATATCCAAGAACGAAAGACTCCATATCCTCTCTGGGCAACCTGTTCCAGTGTTTGACCATAAATATGAGGTCACATCCACTCTCACCAAAAATGAAAAATACTCTATTTTTTCAGTAGAATTAACCCTATGACACTCAGCTTGGTACAGTGTCCCCAGTACAGCTTTTCCCCAGTGTACCCAGCCCTGAGCTGCACCTCATTTGCCTGCTCTGAGTACCTCTAACTCCAAATCTCTGTGCTTTCCATCTGCCCACAGGGGCTGAGATGTCTTCTACAAAGTGCAGAGACCGAAATGCACTTTGCCATGTTCCATAGTGTGGTTGGCCAGGCTCATGAACAGCTGGCAGCCTTGGAGCTGCTTTGCACCTCATGTGTAGCCATCAACAGCTCAGCATTCACTGCCTTCCCTCAGCAACCAGCTAATAAAGTCCTTTCCTCTGCATAACCACCACTTCATATCTCTGAAGAGGTAATGTTAGCTTGACTTGAAAGTGGCATTGAGCTCAAAAACTTTTTGCAGGGTCTGACAAAGAAAATCCAAATTTATATAAGAGAATTAATCCTCTTCCATTGGCAATGCTTTTAAATTAGACTCTGCAGCTAGCTTTATATCCCCAAAAGCAGGTGAGAGGAGTTAGGCCTCCATATACATATACCTGGATATACATATACATATATACATATACCTGGATATAGGCTGCATTCAGAATAAGGAAGTAAGGCTAGAGATAGTCTGGTGACCAAAGGGATGTTTTAAGTGCTCATGACAGATATTATCATATCTCTTCTGCTGATAAATCAGGAATGCCAGTTAAAATACTTCAGAGACAATAATAAAATAATTTCTGAAAAAAAAAAAAAGGAGTAAACTTCAAAAGCTTTTCATTATACAATGTATTTCATAAAGAATACAGATGCTACAGTCCCTGGGAATTTTTGGTTTTGACTAATTTTTCAGAAGCAATACAAGATACAAGCAAGAGAAAAAAATATAATGCCAAATGAGGAATGCCTGATAAAGCAGTGAATGGCACTGAACATCCCTTAAGTTTATTAGTTACAGAGATCATTTTTCCTCCTCCCAAGCAGTTTTTAGAACAAGTTTCGTATAAAAATAGTTCATAATAAAAACATGTTGCCTGAGGAAAGAGTAAAACTCTTCTAAAGTAGCATCTGAATCTATGAATGGAATGAACTAATTTAATACCACTGAAATATATTGTGGAAACCAGGTTCCAGCTGAGACAAGTTTAGAAAAGCTCTTCCTGGCTTAGTATTTTGGCTCACCTGGTGGCAATGCCATAAGGGTCTCAGCTGGAGCCTCAGCTGTGCTAGTGTGCAGGACATACATTGGAAGTCCAGATGCCAGATGGGGGACTTTGCTAACTGCTTAAATCGTCCCTCATGGCTGGCCATCAGTTGGCAAGCACAGTAGTATTTCTACGTTAGTTTTATGCTAAAAAGCATGAGGGCAATGGACAGAAGACAAAGTGCATGATAACAAAGACAACCCAGTGAATATAAAGACAGTTGGTTTCTGTGATCCTAGGAGTCTTGATCTTCTTGGCATTGGAATCTGGCATGCAGTGAATCGCCTTTTAAAGACAATGTAAATAAAAATGTACCATATATATACTACTTGCATACACAAACACCTGTGCACAAAATATTAGCTAAAATATTGCAATACAGGAAAAGCTGTTGATATTTAAGTGCTTTGGAATCCTATTTCTAAGAAAGCTACACATTAAAATTATGACTTCTGCTGCTTTAACATTTTTAAGCTATCTTCAAATCTTTCATTGATTTAGGATTTAAATATACAAATTTATCTGAGAATCCAGCCTCACTTTTAACTTATTTTTTTGGCAAGACAAAAGAAAAAGAACAGATATCCTTGAAAGATATAGTTGTATAGCCAGATGAAGACAATTGCACAGCTAGAACTATCCACAATTATTTCAAATACAGGTCTATGCTCAACTGTCAAAATAAGTCCTAAAACAGAGCTAGAAATACCAATAACTTAGAGTGCACGGAGGGTCAGTCTGTTATATAATATATCCAGATTTTGATTCAATTGACTGATATGCTGATCCCTTGTCTAGTAAAACCAATCTGAGTAGTAGTACCATAACTTCTATTTCACTTTGTACAAAGTGACAGAAAGACCTCCAGTTCCACTGAGGTCTTTGGAAGGAGTGAGGGTAAAGTGAGGATTTCTAAACCTCACTTTAAGGACTTCATGGATCCTTCTGGTCATGTCACATCCATAAGGTAAAACAAAGCTGGTAATTCCTATCAACTTTCTGTAGGCAGATGGTGCATATTAATTCATTGTCAAAAAGCAGAAAAAAAATATACTTGAAAAGTTTGTTGTGACAGTATCTAAAGCAAAGTATATTTGCACACCTTTATGGCAACATTTTCCACCCCAGCCTCCAGGAAGGTTCACAATGCATGTCAGGAGTATTTGGGTTAGTATCTCATACAGTTTCCTTTTGTAACCATTTGAACAAGAATGAGAAATATCGGTGCCCTCAGCTTGTGATGACATTTGGATTGTAGATAATTCCAAATCTGAATATCAAGGTTCAAGACCTTTATAACTATCCGGGGGCATCTGTCTCACTCCCAGCTTTTAGCTTTTAGCTAAACAGTGTCCCTGTTTATTCTTTGTCCCAGGTTACTCTTCCAGAGAAAGTAAGCTTTTTTACTTTTTAAATTTAAGGAGTTTGAGTGTGTGTATGCATCTTTGAAATGGATTCAACCTTTAATTTCTGGTAAGCAATAGAGAAATCTTATAAATATGAACAGCTATCTGGAGCTCTATAAATTATATAAGAAAGTTAATCAAAACCAGTGTCCCAGCATGAAAATTCAGACCATTTTTAAGTGAAATTAGTAACTTTGCTGATAACTGGTTCTGATTTATGAGCAAAAAGCATATCATCATGCAGAAAAGAGACAAGCAATCCTCAAGTGGAACAATTAAATACAGATCAATTGTGACATAATGGCAGAACAGTCTTCCAAAGCTCTGGAGGTGCCTTGCCTTTCTCTTCATTAAGTAAAGATAATCTACAATTACAGTGTTTAATTATTTGCAAAGGTTCTTTGTACTGTAAAAAGGTTCTCTGTCTCTGTAAAAATTGCTATTCTAACTTGACTTGCTTTTAACATTTTTTTTCAAACCTCAGAGGTGAATCTTACCATCTTTCCCCATTTTTATGTGTTAAAGGTACCTTTCCCCCTGCCCCATATCTTTGTGCATGGTTACATAGCCCGAGTTAGAAAAGCACTGCAGCTGTATCCAGTGGGTCTACCTCCAGAGCGCCCTCAAGCCTGTCTTTCTACTCACGAAGATGCTGCAGGAAGGCCAAACGCCACCACCACCACTACTTGCTTAGCCTTCAGTAGCACACACCTCCTGAGACGGAGTCGCACTATATCATCCGTAGTCGGGATCTGCATGGCAGGACACACAAGCCTTGGGGTGCACCCTGCTATGCTCATAAGATCTCTGGGAGCACCACGTAGCCCCCTTCCTTCTCACACAGCTGAGATTTCCTCCAGAGAAAGCCAGGACCCAGGGGAAGATGGTTTTCGTGGAGACCTCATCCCTCTTCCTGCTTGGCTCTAACCCAGCAATACCATGAGGAATCAGCACATGGCAAACAGCAGTGGAGCTGCAAGGATCCCCTGCACCCTTGGGAAGATCCTGCCTCTCCACTGACAATACAGGGACCTTTGCATAACCAGGCTCCTATCATCTATCCTTACAGTTAGGTGGGATGGGTTCAGACAACCCTCAGCCAATGCCAGTCAGGTACTACACGTCACTCTTCAGCGGGGCTGCTTGATGCAAAATAAAACCAGGATTAATTCAGCCATTCAGAGTGACAAAGCCTATTAACAGAAAGCAGACATTCATTAGGAAACATGGGAAGATTTTATCCAAAATGACATTGTTTTGCAACCTTTTTACACCCTGGTACAGATCTTCCCCATAGCCATAGGCTGCAGTGAACATTGTATTCCTCTTGTTTAACAGACACTGAACTATTTGTTGAGATCTCATTTATGTACACAGCTTAGGAGATTTCCCTTTGTTAACACACATTTTCCTTTATTTTAATGCAAATATTTTTTTTTTCTGCTACAAGATAAAAGTCAGTATCAGTCAGTCATAACACATTAAAATTCCTCTGTATGATGCATATGTTTCCAAGAGTACCCAGAAATGAATTTTAATGTATAGAAGATTTGCATTTCTTGCTCTAATAAAGAGGAGCAGGAGCATAATCTCAGCCTTATCTTGATTTATACTTTACGGGAATGTACGTAAAAAAACATAAATACTATTACTGCAATTTTGTATCACATTTCATGCATATTTTTTGCTTCTTCTCAGTAGTGATTCGCAGTTTAATCTGCCTGCTGCTTTCCTCATGAAAGAAATGAGCACATTGCCATAAAATATATAGAATACATACCTATGAACATGCAGTCCAGCTTCCTGGATTTGGGGAAACAAAGAGATGTTTCCAAGCTTTTGCTTTACTACAGAGACGGGGGATGAATAACTTTGCTTGGTATCTTTAAAAGTGCTGATGGGTATGAAAATGTGAGCTGCATTCCTGCTTCATTCATATATAAAAAAGGAACTGAGGGGTACTCAGGAGCAGAAGGAAATGGAGTTAGAGGAAAGGGGCTTGCTTTGCAGGGTAAATAGAATAGTCTTGGGTTTGGGCATTGGTAATAACACTAGAATTAACATAACTAACCATCCTGCTAACATCCTGATAATGAAAAGCATTCTGGAAGAAAGGGAAGGGTTGTGTACATTTATTTTTTTTACATATAATGGCAGTTTATTTCCTAAGATTGCTGTTGGAGCAGAAACCATATTTCACATTAATATCACTTAATATGTTATTCATTGCCCTGGGCTCCAGAAATGAGCAGTGAATTAGGTCATGGTGAATAAATACCTATCAGTGTCCATCAAGTGACATTCCTCATCTCTTTTCTCCCTTTCTTCTTTTCATGTGGTATCAAAATCTCGTTCTGTCGGTTATCAGGCTGTACATGACAGACTAAACATTTGGGGTGAGGGGAGGGGTGGTCATAAATATATAGTTCCCATTACAGTCAGAGACAACCTCAATCGAAGCGTAAGGCTGATGTAAATCCCCCTCATTTTGATGAGGTATGTGCTATGTTTTGTCAAATGGGCATGTTTTAAATGACCCTGAACTAGTTACCTCTCAATGACATGGCACAGGGACAAAGCATCAGCGTGTGTAACCTGCCCCAGCTCTTGCACACTGCTTTACCCTCCCTCCAGCCCTTCCCATTGCCTGCACTTCAGCCAGATCTGATTTTAGCAAATATTGGCTAATAAACAACAGTGTCTAAAGCTGCTCATCAGCAAGCTGATAGTCCCACAATCCTCATTTTTGTAAAAAATGATCCCATTTTCTTTTATATCTGATGTCCCTCACCTCAGACAATTGTTGATATATTGCTATTTTGATATACGTTGACATATGGCTCCTGAAGTACTAAATAAGTGATTCAGGCTGCTGCAACAAAGTTAATTTATACCCTGCAGACACAACCTTGGCCCCTGCTGATGCCTGGGCTGTGCGCAGGTGGCACTCGGCTGTGCAGGAGGCCGTTTCTCAGACCTCAGCAGTGCTAGATAATGGAGGATAACAATACAGTTAATCAAAACCTGATTAGAGCATTAAAATTAATGGCAGAGAGTGGAGGGTTTTAATGATAATTAGGGGTTGGTGGCATTTTCCAAGTTTGTAAATCATATTTCCAGCAATTCTTTTAGCAATTATTTGTTACAGACACCTGGGCAAGAGCAGCGTCCTGCATTTAGCCTTGCAATAGTGCTGTATCACTTTACTGACTACTCAGATCAGCTCCAGGCTCACAGAGGCTCTGTGTTTACCTGCCCAGGGGTTGCTGTGCCCTACTCCAGGAGAGCATGGAATGCACTCTGTGCTGGCCATTGGAAATAAAACCTACCAGACGCTAGCAAGAAAAGAAGGAAATGGGGTCTATAGAAAGTTTTTAGGGAAAACAAAGATTTATGTTTGTAACTTTGATTAAAAACAAAACTTTTTTTTTTCAGTGTGACGTTTTCAATCAGCTGGTGAGGTGATATTGCCCTTTTTTTTCTCTCATATGGAATGAGAACTAGTTTTGGTGAGATGGTTTCCGAACAGGAACAAAGCCACTTTAAATATCTAGTTTGATACCTGTTACTATTTTTAGGGGAATGCCTTGCAGGCCTTCACCTAGTCCCTTCCATTTATGCATTTATACTGCTTTAGTTAAGACTGTGGCAGCACTTTTGTCATACCTATTTTATTTTCCAGAGTCCATGGGATCTTTTTTAACACTCTAATGGGGTCATAAAAATGTGCTTTGAGCTACAACTTATATTACAATATCTGCCTGGTCTGCCTGAAGTAGACTCATTTGACCAAATTAGGTGTCCCTATCCCAAATGAATGTCATTTTGGAATTCCACACATGCAAAATGTGAACACCTTTTACTGATTTGGAGAAAATTCTGCTTCACCACCTCTACGCAAATGTAGCGTTATTTGTTCTGTATTATTTAGGCAGGAATTTAATTTTTGCTGTAGCAGGAGTATTAATGAAGAATGTCAAAATCTTCTTCGATATCAACCCCAAAGGTCTCTTTTATTTTTTTTTTAAAGAATGTATTGGCAATATGACAGGGGAAAAACAGTTAGGAAAGTTGAAATGAATCAGTTAAAGGTGTGAAGTCAACAAGACCAAGTAACAGGACATTAAACCATCATGTGGCTGCTTTCACTCAGAAATAAAATGCCCTTAATTTGTGGCTTAATCCTTGAAGAGAGTCAACACAGGAGAGCTGACTTTACTCATTTAATTCCTGCAAATAACCTCTGTGTATTCTTGTGCAGTCAAGTCGCAATGAACGCAACTAGTGATTCTTCTTTGGAAGTTAATCTGGATTTCTGCAGATATTTCTACCACAAACCAACATTCTTTTTTTAAAATATTCCCAGACTCAAACTTTATACTTAGGCAAAGCTGAATTTTGAGGAAGAATTGTTCAAGACTTCTGAATCTGGTCTCCAGAACAAGATGAGTTTGGGAAGGGAGAAGTCCTAGAGTTTCCAGTTCAGTGAGGGTATGAGTTATTAGAAGTAGGAAATCAGATGGTAGACTTAACTAATGGAGTTGATAATGCTACCTGTTTAAAAAAAAAAAAAAAAAAAAAAAAAAAAAAAAAAAAAAAAAAAGAGTGAATATTGATTTTAAAAAAAAAGAAAAGAAGAAGAAAACAAACTGTAAGTGTTCAGTGAAAAAGAAAAGTCTGTTTTCTCTTCAGTAATCAAACTAGGCTTATTCCAGAATCTGCAGACACTGAACAGGACTCAGGGCTGTTTTCAAGGAGGAAACCTAAGTTCTGACTATGGCAGTCTACAGCAGTTGGATGTTTTCAAAGAATTCTTGCTTTTAAAAACATGGGTCAAGCACAGTATTAGCCAGCAAATACAGTTCTAGGAGAGATGTGCTGGAGATGTGCACATTCCCTCAAGGAACATAATTGTTGCCTCTAGCCCATTTCCATTTTGAAAAAGGATGGACTTCACTGATACCACTCCAAAAGGCTGGAGCCACCAAAGACCAAGGCATACGAAGAAGGGTCAGAGAGGAATAAGTGGAAAAGTTAACCATGAAACAAAGTGGTAAATGCAGAGTCAGTAGGATTATGGCTCATATTTTCTGGATGCCAGTTAGTGTAAATTGCTCTATTTAATGTGGCACACTGTAACCACAGGGAGCCTCTCTCTTCTACTGAAACTGATGCTGGAGACAATTCCATTTACAAATACAATAATTTATGCCGATGTGTGGCATCTCAGCAGTCTTTTCCATACAATATCTGAGAGTCTGAATAATTTTTTAGTGTCCCTGGAAATTATCTAGTGCACATGAAAAATACAAGGGGGTTGCAATTACAGCTGGGGTAGCTCTATCTGAGAAGTATGTTGCGGATAAATTGGTATTACTGCCCTTTGTTTTAAGCCACTGGACACTAGGTTTGGCAGACTGATTTGACAGTGTTTTTTTGTCTTTTGCCATGGATAATTTTTATCTCCTCTTGTTCCAAGAGCTAACTCTCTTCCTTTGAAGGACAATAAGCCTGCCAGGGTTCAAGCTAAGCTTCTTGAACTTAAATCCAGCATGGCTATTCCCTGACCGAATCAGCTTTAGCTTGAATTGTGTCTCTCTAATATTTCACACCGTTTCAATTACACTCCACAGCAGCTGAGGTCTATGTGAATTCTAGTGCTAAATTTAATCAAGTGCTCCTCCAAGGTGGAAAAGTACGTATCTTGGGAATTAATGGAAAGAGACAAACGAAATCGATCCCTGGGATCTTGATTCTGTCCACTCTGTACCAGAGGACATTCCAGAGAAAAGACCTTCAGTAGCAACTGAAGCCTGAAGTCGCATAATGTAGAAACTTAAAACTGCAGGGTATGAAACCAATGAAGAATGGTACACTTCATCTGGACTGTAGAATCAACAAGAATTTAATAAGTTAATCAGATCATCACCATTTGAGTGCACATAAATTTGAATTGTTTCCCCATTATGAAGTGCTTGTCTGTAAATTATTGCAGAGAAAGCCATTTTCAAATTAATGTTTGAGCTATTAGAAAATACAAAGGGCATTTTCATTAATTGGAGGCAGCTTTTCTTCCTCTCTCTTTATCATTACCTTTGTTACCCAGAATCAGTTTAGAGCTCAAATTTATTGATGTGTATGATTCAGTGGCATTATTTGTTTAGAATTTGTCTTATACCTGGTGGAATAAACTCATTAAGTGTAAATGAATTGTTATGTAGTCATCATCTGAAATGAGTCAGTGCCGTTCTCTGAAGTCATTACAGTGCTTTTGAACACAGCTATAAAAAAAAGCCTCTGTGAAGGTTACAGCTTTCTTCTCAAAGTCTGATGACCTTTAATATCCGCTCTGCCCTTGGGATAGGTTCTTGTTTAAGGACAATAAGACTCGTTCTTGAGCAGAAGACATGGACTCCCTCCTCTACTAGAGAACGTATCAGAAAGCCATGTGCAAGATGTTCCATATTCCTGCTGCTACAACACATTGTTTTTTACAGTGTATGAAAGCTGGAATCCAGAAAGAAGAACTTTATTTGGAAAAATAGATGCTTTACAATCAACCTTTTCAGAGATATACATGATATACAGCTCTTCCTACAACTGAGGACCTTCCAACCTGTAAAAATAGTAGGAAGACAGGGGCTTGCAGTTTGCAGAACACAGTGCAGTATTCCTATCTCAGTAAAATTCCCTACAGGAACAAAAAATCCTGTTCAGAGTTATAAATCCTGTACAAGAATGAACTGTATGAACTCATGAGTTACTTGGACATGACCCTCTCTTTTTAAAGGAATAAATGGCTCTGTAAGCTAAGCTTACGTGTTTCATATAAGCTATGTATGTTTCATATTTTAGATAAACTGATCTTTATCGTGATAATACACATATCATTTTAAGCACCTATTTCAATGTCCAATATCATAAAGACTTATAAAGATGCTAGAACAGTACAAAAATACAGATGAGAGAATTCCTATTCCCTTTTTACTGACAATTGCATTCTTTCACTGCACCAAAGGCAAATCTATATAAACCAATATGACTTGTTTCAAAGCCAAATGTATTACACTGCCGTTAGCATAAGCCTTCTGAAAGTCCTGCTGCTTGAGAGCAGTTTCACTAGGAACACTGTATGCTAGAAAACAGTATGAAAAGAAAATCTGTTAAAACTGACAGTGTCTAATCATCTTGCTCACAGCTATGAACAGCTCAGTTTCAAGACTTTTTCATCTAAATGGCCTTAATATATTTTGTAATCATGCTGTCTCTGTTTCTTTGCCCTGCTTGCTCAAAGCCTGAGTTCGTTTATCACAGGCCAGAGATATCTGCGAAGGGAATATCAGATGTTTATGGCATTTGTAATATTGCCTTCAGGCCAGTGCATTCCAAAATATGTTGGACACCCTCCATCTGTTTATTATGATGCTTGTTGAGTACAGGTATGGTGGAAACAGTGCTAACAGAAGATCTGAGCCAATGCTCACTGAACTCACCAGGAGTTTCTCTTTAAAGTTTTAGGTATTTCAGATCAAGCCTATAAACATGGTTATTTCACTTACGACAACTTAATAAGAATTAGTTTTCATTTCTTTTTTCTTAGTACAGGAATATAATTAAAGACTAAAGGAGACATTTGAAATGCAACCAATGAAACATTTGATAAAGCACAAGTGAAGTTCGCTTCAATTAGGAATGGAGAATTATGCTATACAGCACATTAAATGGCACATTAGCAGATGTAAATGCTTCCATCAAATTAAAAATGGTTAGTTTGCTTGTTGAATCATTTTTTTGTCACAGTGATTTTGCAGTTTCTTGGTTTTCAAAGGCACACAAAGAAGAACTGATTCAACATTTCTTCACTGCATGTTGACTTCTAGAGGTGGACAAATGTAGCTTTTCTGCCAGAAAATACTGGAACACTGCACCTCATACAACACGTGGAAGCAGAATAGATCGGAAAGGTCCTTTTGAACTGCACATGTCATTCCAAGACAAAAATATTTTAGCACCTAAAATTCTACCTTATTTTAGGTATATTTTGAGAATGACTTCAAATATTTCTTTTACAAATAAAACCTCTGTTTGAAGAATTCACCATCATCTGGAAGTAAGAAAAAGAAAACTGCAGAGCAGTCAAAAGATATTTATACAGTTTAAAGAGAGCAAGCTCAAAATGGGCAACCTCAACTTGGTTGAAAAATGCTGAATTACTCTGGGAAACCTGTTTCCCAGCAAGCTTTTCTGGGGAAAAATATTCCTGCGCAAAAACAGTCCTCCACTGCAAGAAGGCAAAGCAGGAGTAGTGAGGTCAACATGGCAAGTACTGCTGAAAGAGAAAGGGCTTATTACTGTGCCTCTGTTTGCAGTAAGTTATTTCTATTTAAAAAACAGGAAAGCTTTATAAGGAAGCTGATCCTCAGGCAAACTGACCTGCCAAAGCGTCCTGATCCCAAACATATCCACAGCCTTTCTAACCTCCATCCCAACCTCACTTCATGCAAGCTAAGTCAGAGTATTTGAACTTAACTTTCTACAGGGTAGAAACTGTGAACTTGCCAATACACCAGGTAATAATTTGATACCATAAGCCTCCCAGATGGATTACCTGGTCTTGCTAATATCCATCTCTTTGGCCTCTGAAGAGCATGGAGGGCTCTCTCTGACCGCTTTCAGGCAAAGCTTTCCTTGGTTTTTGAGGTGCAATTTATTATTGCAATTATTCAAAGCCCCAGCTGACAGGAAGGTCTGTGGCTAAATGAGTGGAATGTGCTCTGGAGATATCACAGTCTTTAGGCAGGCACAGGAAGGGAGAAAAGAATAATTGCTCTTCTCCTCAGAGCAAGAATAGTCTTGAGGCATCTTGGTGTCTAGTCTGGTTAGGTACCCAGACACTTTAGAGGCTCTAGACTAAAGTAACTTGCTGAAAAGCAGGAGAGTCTTAACAGCGCTACAATTTAAATCAGTTATCAAATTCAGGTCCTTAATTACCTCCCGAGTCAGGAAGAAGGACTGTGGTACTCAAGCTTTTGAGATCCCCACAGAACTGGATCATATCTATTCAGCATCCATCAGCCGGAGAAAAGAAAGGTCTTTTTTTTTTCCCTCTGGACCCCAGTGCTTAGCACTTTACACGTACCTATATTAGACGTTTATAGGCACTTTAGCAGTTACATTTTCAAAAGGGATATGTTTTTAGTAACTCTTGTGAGTGATTACTTTTCAGTAACTCTCCAGTTCCTTCTACAATTCTTCACTAATCAGCCCTGACCTTCACTACTCTAAGCTTGCTATCGTTAGGCATGACTAAGTGGGAGGAAGGGAGATGAGCAGTGAGAGTCAATGAAAGAGATGAAGAGATGAAGGCTGAATGGTCTTTGCTGAGAAGGCATGAGGAACTTAATAGTATACTGTAAATAAGGCCTAGCTGAGAATAAGTTTGGGTCAAGGCAACAGAGAAGGGACTGAAATTGGATGAGAAACCTTTGGAGCCCTAGGAGGAGTCAGTATTTGCCAAACTTATCCTTCCCATGTCTGTCCTTCTGCCGGTGACAGCAAATACTAATGCAGCCTCCTGACAAGATGTGTCTCAGTGCCTTCTGGTGCTGGCCCACATGAAGGCACCACAGATGGTGTCCAGTAGAGCATTATCTACAGCAATAAGGCTCCTGTTCCCCAAGCCAGGCTCGCCCAAGAAAATAACTCAGATGTCTCAGCACTGAGAAATGCATAGCCTAAAAACTGAGGCGCTACTCTCAAGAGCCACAGGGACAGATGGCACAGGTGTCCCCTTTCTCTGGAGCGGGTGAGTCGGTTACATGGCTCGCAGTGCCAGAGCACCAGCCAATGCTTGGCACATTGATGGAAAATGCTGATGAGACAGTCTTGCTGCAACCTCTGTTCCCATGAAACATTGACAGTGGTTTGTAGACCTGAGTTAGGTGTCTGTGGCTGAGACTCTCAGCCTGGAACTGTTTCCTGGTGTCTGACCTCTGCCACAAAGTGCTATTTGAATCTTGCATTATGGAGAACAAGCCCTCACCTATGGGTTCATGAGTGAGGCTCCTGCTTGTTTACATCTGCTTTTGTGCTCAGCCACACAGTTGACCAGCTTCTAGATGAGCCAGAGAAGGACCATCCTACCAGTCTATGTGAAATAGTGATGATTCTTATCTATGTTTCTATTTACTTTTGTCTTCATGGTTTTCTAAAGTTCCTTACATGGCTGTAAAAATGTTTTCTTTCCAAGTTATTCACTTAGCCAGCTTTGAATGAACTCACTGCATGAAGCATTTCAGTGGCAATCTTCCATTTTCTGGGAACTTTTATGTTCATTTGCCTTGTAGCTAAGTTATTTAGAAATGAGAAATGAAGAGTAAACTTATCTTTTCAAAAAGATCATAAGAGAGTTTTCATTTACTGATTTGAAGACATGGATTTAAGCAGCAGAAAAATTCTAGCAAAACTATACCTTTACTCATACATCTCATTCATCTCAGTGTGCAAAATTAGATCATTACAAACTCCAGCAGCTTAATCAAACAGCCTTTGAAACACAGAAACCTCTTGGCTTAAATGGAGTTAACATTTTTTTTTTTCCACTGCTCCCATAATGTTTCAAGTCATTCGGTTTTCCACAGAGTGCTCACTGATGATTATGAGCAATGAAGCTTTGGATCCAGTTATACCTGTGCTTCCATCTGTTGTTAGAGAAACCAATTCTGTCATAGTTACTTTCTTGTTAATGACCTACTTCTTGAACTCATTAAAGATAGCTGTTCTTCGTGCGCTCTTCTTCATCGGTGGTGTCACTGAAATAGCTACCTTTATATTCATACGTCCTGAGCACAGAAATTGCCAGTTGAATTATGTGTGTCCTGGGTGTTGAGCTGAAGAGGAAAAAACACATTTATCTTCTACAGCTTGTAATGAACTGACTCTCCAGTTGTTTAGGCACACCTTTTGACAGTGACTTCTGGTTTGGGAGTGTATTTTTATGTTCACTGGCATGTCATTAATGATGAGCTTACTTTCGATCTGCAGATTTCTGGGAAATGCATCCATGTCTAGCCAACTCTTGCTTTGTTTGATAATTTCCAGTTAAAAAAAAAAGTATAACAATACAGAACCCATCAGGAGATCATTCAATTGCATATTTCTAATTGTTTTCATGGATTTTAAAAACTGAAGTTGAGGACTTCTCAGAGGATCCTTCTCTCCTCCCATCATTTGAAGGTTATTTTTAGGTTACTTTGGACATTTTATATGAACTGTAATGGTGCTACACATTACCCTACTGCTCAAAGCAGCACTGTGTGGCATTTAAAACTCAGGAACTTGTCTTTAACATCCTTAGCAAATCTTATGATCCCAAGCACTATGAAAATATATTTCTTTCTCATTTTTATTCTCCCCAAAGCTGTAGATAGGTTACTCATGTGACTGTATCTTTAATCTCTTTTAACTCCATCCCAGAGTTTGTCCCTCGCCAACCTTCTCTATCCTTTGTCCACAGCACCTGAGCTTTTCTGCATGCTCCTTTCTGTGCCCACAGCTGGAAGAACGGGCTCCTTTTACTCTCTCTCAGCCTTCTGCCTGGAGTGTGCTGTTTCCAAAAGGACAGACAGAACCAGGCTGGCACAGGAATCTGGCAAATACAAACCCCACAGTAGGCTATGGCGAAAAGGACAACATGATGACACACTCTGTTGATCAAAGGGGCCCATATGTGTGTTAGGCAGCTCTCTTCCCTTACAACAGATGAACTCAGCACCGTGAATGCAAATCTCCCTAGACATAATCACTTTTGTCTAGTGGTTGATCATGGCAACTCCCATATCACCACTGCTCCATCACTTCATATCATATGATCAAAGATGTAAAAAATAGACAGAGGTAGGAAGATTATCAGCATTCACCGACCCTTTCAGACTGAAATGCAGTGTGCTACTTTTGTGACATGCCTTCATTAATCTCCTATTCCTAATAAAGCAGAAGGGTGAGACAACAAAAGAATAGACTGGTGACCGTTTTACATGATAGGGTGAATATTGGTATGTCCCATTTTACTTTTTGGACACGCTGATCTGTAATGCATAAGTAGACAGGAGCTGTCAATACTTTAACATCTGATGGAGCAACTGGAATGAGCTCTGCTGACTGGAATACCGTAATTGGGTAGCTGAAGGCATTTCCCCTCTGCAGGCAACAATGACAGGAGCATTTTATGTGATCTCTCCTCTCTTTGCTTCCTTCAAAGCAAAGAAGATGGTTGAAAGAAATATGTGTTTGTGACAGATTATAGTAATGTGACTAGGACTGTAATCAGTTTGTGTATTCACTGGCACATTAGTTGAAACTGGATGGAAATGATGGTAATGGTGAGGTTTGTCATGGACACTTGATAAAACATTTCAAAATAATAAAGAGAACAAAGCTAATTATGATTAATATTTATTTAGTGTTCTCATTGTACAGAAAGTATCAGCTGTTACTCTTGTTTTTATTCTTTTTTTTTCCTTTTGCATTTGAAAGCAGATAGTCAATAACAAAGCTGGAATCAGTCCAAGCCAGATACATATGGTTAAAAAGCTATATAATAAAAGGCAGAGATAAGACCTTTCATCACAGATATGCAATGGAAAATCCTAAGGAAAAATGAAAAAATAATTTGATGTCTCTTCTGACCACCTTAATCTCCTTGTGGAGATTGTGCTTGTTTGACCTAATCTAACTAGGTTTAGCTCACTTTGTTGTTGCTGGAACATATTCCTTCGAATGCTAATACGGGTACATACGCTTTATTGATACAACCTGCATCACTATGACAAGAACGCCCACCTCTCACATCCTGCAGATTGTTTTTCTATTCCTTATTCTTTCTAGGTAGACTCACTGTTTTCTCTCTTATTACTGTACACCCAGGCTTCACAAACAGTATGACAAAAACAATCAAAGAGTAGATTGAAATTTCAGTAATAAGCCAATGAGCACTAAATACTTGATTATTTGTTTTCTTGTGAATGACAGTACACTATTTCAAACTGTAATAGCAAACAGAAATGAAAAGCGTTCTTTACCTGAGCTACCTCTGTCCTCTCAAGCCTAAATAACAGTAAAAAAAAAAGCACTGTGCATGTCCTAATCATTTCTTATTAAAAAAAAAAAAAAAAGAAAAAAAAGACGAGCGTGATTTATTCTTTAGTATAAATGTATGACCTGAAAGCTTTCTTGGCATCTAAAATCCAGTGCCTTATGAGAGCACTATAGTCTGAGAAGATCTAGACCTACCTTATGTGTGTTCTCCCATCCTTCCAGTTTAGAGGCTTTACAGCACCTACAGCCTTAAAGAAACATGAAAAAAATAAAAAAATATGTGGATTCGCTTCATCACTAATGCCATTAAACTGGCCTGAACCGAAGGACAGCTTTTCTCTAGGCACAGCCCAGGAGTCCAGAAGGAGACTGGGAAAGTGGCACTTTGAGTCATTAAGACTTTTCTCGAATTAGGAGGGCTGTAGCAATTTAGATGCTGTTCAGACCATTTTTATATTTCTTGGAGCCTATACAATGCAGGAATGGCCTAAACCAGAAGATTCTCATTTGGACATCTAGCCACTGAGCCTTTTTGTGATGTGTTTTCACTCTCAGTGGCCAACTTTTTCAAACAGAGTTCTGGGTAAGTTACAGATCTCTGTAGGTTGGATCTTTCTTGGAAAAACTCTTTGGGATGATCCCCTCTGCCTAAGGTCAATCATGTGTTGTCCCTAAAAGGACCACATTAATCAGTAAACTCACTCTTGCTAAAGCACCTGTACTGAAGCATAGGGCACACCTGACCTATCCCTGGCTTACCTTCTGGATCATCCAAATACTGGTCCAGAAAGCAGTTCTCATAGGTAAGAGAGGAATCTAGCCTCTTGTCCAGTGCTGGTGCTGCTACACATCAGGAAGGACACGAGGAGCCAGCTGCTCTGTACAGGGCAATGTGGTGTGCAGAGTGCTCCAGCCTTCCCACCACTTACAAACAGACAATCTTGGAGATTTACCTATATATAACTTAAGATATAGTTATCCAGTTCAGCACAGGAAGTAGAAAAAGCACATTATGGTTTGTCTAGATAGCTTACCCATACTATTCTCAAGGAGCCAAGTTTTTCTAAGTATTTGGGTGAAAGTCTTCAGATTTTGGACCAGGTAAGCAAGCTCAATTCAATCAAAGGAAAAACCAGCACAGAGTAATATAGGCATCTGTGGAATTGTAGAAATACTCCACTTTCATCTTTATTACTTTTCCAAAGAGAAAACTCATATCTGTAATGATCCTGCATATTCAGGCATCAACATTAAACTACTGAGAGAAAAAGAGTGCATGGAGAAACAGCAAAGGTCAGCGCTGGGTTTATATTACTTTTTGATTGTAGAATGGCACATTATGCATTACAGTTCTGTTGCACCTTTGAATACCGGAAACATTAGAGATTTTGGAAGTCTTTTCTGCTCTGAAGATGGAGATACTTCAGGAAATTTTGTCTTATACATTTCCTCATAATGGTCTTCAGGCTTGAAAGACTCTGCTCAAGCTATTGATTAGCTTCATAATGTTAATGCCTATTAAAAAGACCAAACAGCTGCATTTATTATTTTTGGTCAGGTTGTAAATATGTACATCCAAGAATGATGACAGGCAATTTAGTAAATTAATGGTGATTGGTTTTAATTTTGCAGTGTTTACATTTTCTTCAGTTCTTCATAACACTGTACAGCATAATCCTCTGTGGAAGCTCCAGTCTCTTAGTACTACATTTCTTTACTCATTCTTAGTTGAAGACATTTAGTGAAACTACTACTAATAAAAAACTCAGCAATATTCTTCACTACCCCAGCGATCACAAAAATTAATAATCTCAGACTGTCTGTATTCAACCAGACACAGCAAGCAATGCAAATACAGTACAAAGTCTATCTTTACATTTATTTGCAAATGTGTATAGATATGCTTCATATAAATTAATCCTCTATTTCATTATAAGGAAGGAATTATGTCTGTGGTCAAAAGGGTGGGGTACAGTTAATCTGATTTAGCACAGCATGTGAAAAATTAATTGAAAGTCAGAACTCCATAGTGTTTATTATAAAGTAATTTCACACCAGCTCAGGATTAGCATGGTAACAGGTGACAATAGGTCATTACTATGTTAATTGAAAGACAGCATGCTTTTGTTAAAAAAAAAAAAAAAAAGAGAGAGAGAGAAAGAAAGAAAGAAAAAAACAGAAAAGATAGTGAGAAACTGAAATAAAAGGAAAAAATATTAAAATGGAATATATTATCTAAAATTGGGCTGTGGTTCTGTGGGACATGTCCTAGGGAGAATATATCTTCTGGAAAGAGCTGTTTGGCTTTCTGGTGATAACCTTTCATTGTTCATCATGCCATTAAGCCTGGCATATGTTCATGTGTGTCCATCCCTTTCTCCACACAAGTAAATCTGGCTGTCTTTCTTTTCACAGGAGCAGGCTCTATCTCCAAAACAGTGTTCTGGCATTTCGAGCTTGCTCACATTGCCCACTAGCTCAGGTGTTTGGAGACAAAGGCAGAGCATGAAATAAGTGGATTTTTACCTTCCTTGCTCAAAGGCAGCATGGGCCCAGGCAAAGCCTCTGGGAGCCATGCGATTTTGCAGCAGCGTCTAAGAGAAGAGAAGACTCCATTTCATTCCTCAACAAGATTAATAAAATAAACCCACTTTCAAACCACCAGTGGAAAGTAACCTGTCTCTCTGACAGCACGCATGAAGCGGAGGCAAGCCTCGTCCTCCATTGAGCTGCTGTGCCATTATTCTGGCTCCGAATGCGACCGGATGCCACCAAGCCCTGCTCTTGTCCTGCTGCGAGGCATGGCAGATACAGAGGTGGAGGCATTGCCCATTACGCGCTGTTCTCCGAGTAAGCAGTCCTGAGCCGCCTGCTTCAATCCAATCTGGGAAAGTATTTGCCCATTTTATTTGCCTAGTAGCGAAAGGTGTTAAATCAGTTCTATGGGCAGATCACTCTACAGGTCCTCCTGTCGGCAGAATACAAAGGGCACAATGTGTGCTTGCTGTAGGTGAAAAAAACTCTGTATTAACTGCAGTTCCACAAAGGGACCTTCACTAATGGCATGTTATAATTTAAACAAGGATCCTTTCTGAAACCAAAATAATATGACTCTATAATGAAGCTAGCTGCCTTGCTCAAGGTAAATGGAAATTCAGAGGCGCAGCTGGGACCTGAAAATGGGAAACTGTGATTTTATTTCCAGGAAGAAGAATTTAACCTCTTCAGATACCCTCATATAGTCTGATGTATGAGCTGATGAGGAATGTGACCTTTCTGCTCACCCTTCTTCAGAAGAGTTTGCAATCCAGCCTGACACAATCTGTTGTAATATGTTAATTTCCATGCAGTACTGCCACAAATACTAAGTGTGATCCCCAAGACCTTTACATTGCGGAATAGAACCCTTCCAGACTTTGCTCTCGTCTCAAAATATCCCGATTAAGGTGCCTACTTTTCTAATAAAGGTCAAAAGAAGGGAAAGCATAAATGTTCTTTGATTATTTACTACAAAGAGAAGAGCTTAGTTAGAAGACAGTGCTTTTGCATTCAGTGCACGGTATGGCATGATGTGGTCTACTGAGATAGAGAGCAAAAGAGAAATGCCGGTACAGAGCTGATCAAAACCTTTCATCTGCAAACTTGAACAGTTAGAGAGCTAAAGGAGTAAATAAGTCAATAAAAGTTCCCCTGGAAGTAGATGGACCAGGAACCTGCTAATCACCCAGTCAAAAAAGCAATATAGAAGTGTTTACACATCACCAGTAGAAAGAGCCAGGTTGTAAAGACACTAACAGGGCCTCAGGTCCGACTATGATGAGGAGATAATTTTTCCTGATGATAATAGAGAGAGCAGTGAAGTGGAAGAGCAAAGGAACAGGTTTCTCCCTCCAAAGATAGCGTTTTAAAAAATACACTAGGCCTGGTCTTTGATTCTGTGACCGTGACATAACTATCACTCAAGACCAACAGCTAATGGTCTTATTGGCTTTTCATACTTTTTTCATTCCAAATCTGATCAAGATGGTAACTGTTTTATTCTTGGAGTTAATTCCTTCAGGTAATAACTCTCAGTCAGTTTTACAGCAGCAGATATGGAGACAGGGACATTATGTAACTTGCCACAGTAGTACAGGCACCCCATGGAAGAGCCAGCATCATCACTCATCAGCATCATTTGCTGTTCTGTGAGTGTTTCTTCAGTTTAGGATGACTTTCAAGATTAAGAGATTAAGAACTGCTACATTAGAAACAAAGTCTTTTATCTATTTGTTTATTTTTTTCCTCATCTGCTTCCCAGCTGCAGGTATTTGAGCAGCTAGAGGGGTATCAGCCCTTGGAAAGGGCAGCAGTGGTGCTGGTTTCTGTTGAGGAAAGGCAGGCAGCTCAGCTTAAGAACATCTGGCCCAGCAGCATAAGAGGAGCAGCGTGGGGAACAAGCCTCAGCAACAGATAGTTTAAAACAAGGAGATTCCCTGTCTCCAGGGTGGTACAACCACCCATTGCTGACTGTGGCAGACAGAGAAGCGCCTTTTCACCATGGGATGGTGTGTGGGATGGGGCTGCGACCACACACTTCCCAACCATGTCTGCAAGCTCCGACCTCACCAGTGGCCCTTCAGCAGCACTGATGTGTCCTGCCCCATTAGCCCCACTCCCCTGTTTCCTCTGCCCACAGCAGCGCAAGCAGAGGCCTACCCACCCCCAGCTGGGGTACACACGCAAGAATCTGGTTATCGAGGAATGAGAAAATGAGCATACATTGGGTGGGCTTGCAAGCAGTGAGCCACAGCTTAGTGGTGGTAAGTCAAAGTCCTCATTTCCCCACTCAAGCATTTGAGTTATGTGTCTCTGCTCTGAGGATATTTCTCCCCCACGATCGCTTTTGGTTCTCAGGACCTGCATCAATCCATCTGAATTGTAGGTGGCTGCACTGCAAAACAGGCCCTACTTACCCCCACCTTCATGAGCAGAATACACCTGGCTCTGCGAGCATATCCCAGTTCACTAAACTACTGTGTGGATCTTTCCCAGGGGGTTGCAGGAGAAGCTGTCTGACCATCTGGGTGCCTAGGGAGCATTATTAACATTAAAATAAGTGATACTGAATTTTCCTTTGCCTTGTTCCTTTGCTTTGAAACAAGGACCCAACTTCTCATTTATGCACCCAAGGGGCAATGTTCAGGTGTGCTGAGAGACTTTGGCAAACAGAAGACAGCATTAAGGACCCTAACACATGGTGTGGGGGGATTCTCCCCACAACCTGCAGGTCCTCTGCCATTTGATTTTCTTTGAAGAGGGTTGTTTTCTGGCCAATGCACAGGAAATGCATAATTATTACAGGCAAAATAAAGCTGAAGGAATTTGAGATGATATCTACACCACTGCTGTTTCAGTGTGCTGCTGATCTCCTTTTTGGTATGTTCTATTTTTTTTTTTTCATGGCTTTATATGAATATGCCAAATATGTATACTTTATGTATGCCTAAAGTGTATACTTTACAATTTACAAGAATATACCAAACTATTCCCCAAAGTAATCTTTCCTAATACATTTTTTCTCTTCTATCTTCCTTTGTTTACTATTTTTTTTCCTGTGTTCTTTAGCATTAGCACTTTTATTTTGAACTCCAAGGTCTTCAGAGAGAGGACTATGTCTTCTCACCTTTCCGTGCATCATAGGGACTCGCAGCCTGTGGTATGGTTTGGCCCTTTCTCAATGAGCGATTTGTTGACTTGGTTTCAGCTCATTAACTCACTAAGGAATCTCTTCCACTGCAGCAGTCTGCAGGACTGGAATCACCCATACTTCAGGACATGTGTGCTTTTCAAAAAACTCTGTGAATTTCTGAAAGGATGCCTCAGAAGGCACAAGGAATCCCAAGGAACTGCAGGGTTTGCTTCACGGAAAACGAGCATCCTCTCTTAGGACAATGAAATTTTGTGTGTAGCATTGGTGTTCTGGGATTCATAAAGGTTATCAGACAGGCATTTATAATAAAAGATCTTCCTGCTTTTCCTGGCATGCATTGGGAAGATGGGAGTGTTATCAGTCTGACATTTCTGTCAGAACTGGTATTTGAACCACTGGATGATTCTGACAAATGCCACCGCTGTCATCTGCTGCTCAGTTTTAATTATATCTGACTGAAGCTTTCAATGGCAGCCAGCAGAAAACTTAATTAGTTGGTATAAAAGCTGATCTTCGGAGTTTGAGGAATCCAAACAGCTTTGCAGCGTTCCTGTAAAGTAGCTGCCATTTTTAGTCTGACAGTGCAAGTCATAAGAATTAATGGTCCCACTTATAGAAAGGAAAAACAGAGAAAGGTTTACAGGAGTATACGTCAACAAAATACCCCACTGCTGCCCAGGATATGTCAGAGAGGTGACTCTGTGCCTAAGAAACTGCTGTGCTGGCTCACAGGTAGGTTTAAGACAAATGGTAACAGAATGAAGACAAAATATTGGACACTCACAGCAATATACAGCAAATGGAAGTCTGTTACCTTGAAAAGAAAGTATACATTTATTCTTCAGTGGACTGCAAGCATTGCACTATTTGGATAGACTGAAAGGCATTTTTTTTACACACCAATGCTCTGTTCAAACAAGCTGCTGTGAAGAAAATTGCATTAACAATTTATACCACCTCTATGTTTGTTTTCCAAGTATTAATATGACTACATTTCTGTAGGATATCCTGAAAAAAAAAATATTGGTAAGATACAATGTCAAAGTGCTAATAGGATGCAATTAGAAATTAGCATTGCATTCATGCTTGTCTGGAGCAGGGGCGTGGGGGGGAGGACACCCAAAGTGCGTTGTTTTGTATCAGAACCTCCAGAGCTAGAAGAGTGGCTCTGGACATTTAATCCAACCACACTACGGGCTGGGAGAAGATTGGTTTGGCCTGGCCTGCCAGGTTGCATAGTCTGGAACTATGATAATGGTAGCTGTGATCATATCTAGGAGGATATTGCAATGTTTGGTGAGACGAATGGGCTGGATTTCATACACAGATGCGTCGAGCGCTCTGCATCTGTGAGGTGCAGCCAGGAGCCAAAGTACTCTGCCACTTCTACAGCAGCCGCAGGATTATCTGCTTCTGTCATCATCTTCCGCACTTGCAAACTTTGCAGCTGTAACCCCTCACTAATCACAGACAGACGACAGTCTCTGGAGACTGTCTAGTCCAAACCTCTGTTCAATCAGGGCCACCCTAAAGCAGGTTACTCGGGACCATGTCCAATTGGCTTTGAATAACTTCAAGGATGGAGACTCCACTACCTCTCTCAGTGAGCTGTGCCAGTACTCAGGCACTCAGGCACTCTAACAGTAAAGAAGTGTGTTAAGAAGTGTTTTTTTTTTTTTTTTTTTTTTTTTGCTTAAATGAAATTTATTGTGTTTCGATTTGTGCCTGTTGCCTTTTGTCCTGCCACTGGACACACTGAGAAAAGTGGATCCATCTTCTTTACTCAACACCTCCTCCATCCCTCCTCCAGGAGTTTATACAAGTGATAAGATCCCCCGGCAACTTCTCTTCTTCAGGCCAACAGTTCCAGCTGCCTCGGCCTCACCTTGTATGTCAGATGCTCCTAGTCCTTAATCATATTTGGCTCTTCACTGGACTTGCTCCAGCAGATCCATGTCTTCCTTATCCTGAGGGATCCAGGACTGGACCCAGCTCTCCAGCTGTGGCCTTATCAATGCGGAGCAGAGGAGAAGGATCATCTCCCTTGACCATCTGGCAATGCACATCCTAATGTACCTAGCAGGCTGTCGGGCACTTTGCCTTAGACTGTTAGGTTTGAACTGAATCAAATTCAGCCGTACGTTACTAGGGCTAACAAAGTCCGTAACACAGAACAGATTCAGAGTATCTTAAATAAATTCCCAGCTTCCTCAGTGCAAATATCAGAATGATTTTAGTGTACTACCATGTTCTCAAACATTTTGGCATCACCAGAAGAGTTTTCTCATCAGCACCTGATTGGAGTTACACTAGTCACCACTGTGGCATGGTAAGAAGTTGATGCGGCACCCTGGATTTTCTTTGTCATCCTCAACTTATGAGGCTATGTGGGGGTACAGTTTGTATGGATTGGTTAGGAATCTATCAGGATCCAAGGCCCAAAGAGCTATTATTTCAAGGATGAAATAATATAAGTGCTCAAAGAAATTATTTTTTCAATAGTATCATAAACTTCTATTACCAGTTGCTTTGTTCATTTAGTTGAGATGTACAGCAGTCAGGCTCTGCATAATGATATGCAGATATATATATATTGATATTTATCTGCATACATATCAATACATAGTGAAATTTAACCTCTCCACATCCATGTATTTCCTTCTTACTCTTCATGTCCCAGACCTCAGCAGTTCCTGGAGAGATTTCTCTGTCTCTTTTATGGCTATCTTAGTTAAAAACATTTTGGTCAAAATCATGAAGAGTTTGATATTTTGATTTTTGTTTCACAAGTGAACAGCTCTGAACCTAGCAGAACACCTGCGAAGGCAGAATGAAATAACTTCTGGTTTGCCAGGCATGATATTTGAATAGAAGATTTTTGTGTTTGAACAAACGGAGTCTTCACAGAAACAGGGCCCTCAGCACCAGCAACTGGAAACACTAATGGTTTCCAAGATATATGCTAGTGCAAAGGTGCTTCCTTCCATGCCTCCAGCTGTCTGGAGAATGCACAAGCTCCTTAGGGGCCTGTGGTGAGTATCAGCAACCTCTTAGACTTTGTAGAAGGGTTATATAATTTTATTGCTTGGAAAAGCACGCAGATAGAACACAGTTCCCTAAGCCTCAGTGCATCTCCAGCCTGGTTTTCTTTGGCAGAAAAGGCCTCATTTGGTTTCTGTAACCCTTTCTTCTTGACAATTCCCCATGTTCATCTGGAGCGGAAACCCAGTCCTTTTGGAACTCTCCAGTTCCCTTTTTCATCAAATCTTCTAAAAAGCTTCAAGAGGCGATGATAAGGTCCTACCAGCTGTTTTCATAATGAGGATTATGGGCCATTTCTGGTTTGTTATTTAGAGCACAAAAATTTCACTGGAAGAGAGTTTAATTTGACAAATCATACGAAATTTCCTGCTCACCTTTATGTTACTAATCCTTAGAGTTCTTGCAAGGAGGTGAAAAGAAAAAAAAAAAGAGAGAGATAATTCAAATAAGCTCTGTATTCAGGCTGTGCTTTGAAGTTTTTCAAGACAAGTTCAGTTCATCGCACTGAATTCATGGATTGCCACTAGGTAGGATGCACAACTTCTCAGGGTCTCACAAGCTTTGGTGTTTTTTTCTCTGCATTCCTGCACTGTCAGGAAGCAGTATTATTTCTTTCTCAAGAATGCAAAGCTAGAGTTCATAGAGAATAACTAAGTTAAATTCACATCTTTAATGTGCCAAGGCTTCAAAAAGACCTAAGAGCTGAAATGGCCATGTGGCCTAAGGGTCTTGCAAGCCAGGATGGTCTAGCTCAAAATGCAAGTTGAGGATCCTCTTTCCTCCCGAACAAGCTCATGCAAATGCCTGTACTTTATTTCTGCAGTGGCCTCTTATAGGCCTGTCTCCTGGCTCAATAACGGCATCAGCGTTTGCGTGTACAGATCAGCCCTTTGGCTCAGCCCTCACTCTCCATCACCTGGTAGACACAGTTATTTCAGTATTATAGGCCCATTATATTATGCCAAATGTATATGGTTAGTATATTAGCTAAAGAGATACAGGGAATAGTCTGCTACCTTTAGTGCAGAACACATAGTGTAAATGTTTTCTGCTTTGAAAAGTCTCACTGGTCTTTCCTTTGTGAGTGATTGTAAATTGCTTACTGGAACCAAAATGTCACTTTTTCTTAATTCTTTCTTAATTTTACCCTGGAGGTGCATAGCAGAGTTTGATTAAATTGCTTTGTTTTGTTCTCTATCTGAAGGAGACACAAGAGTCTCTCAGCATAAGCATTCAGGAGCCCCTGGAAAAAAAAAAAATCCCAGTTACTTGTTGTCCAAACCTGTTTTGAAAGTCATTAATATACTTTAAGATTTTTATATGTGTGTGTGTGTGTGTATATGTGTGTGTATATATATATATATATTTTTTTTTTTTTCTTTTACTCAGCTAAAGCCATCTAAAAATTAGATACCCAATCTGGATTAGTTGGACAGGTTTCCTCTACAGGTCTTTTTTGCTAAAGAGGGTAATATCTGTCTTTTGAAGGTGTGTCCTCTTTATTGCAAGGGTTAACATAAACTCTTAAACTAGGTGACTGATGGTCACATCCAGATATGATTATACTGCTTAAGTAGGATTAAGAAATTAAAATTTTGTGGAAGAATTTTGCAAATATTTATTTCTTTCCCAAATCTTTCCAAGGCTCCTGCTGAACATCTGCTTGTCTGCTTCTCTGTTAACAGCAGTGTAAAAACTCAAGGCAACCTTGCTTTTTTCACAACAGTAAAAATGGTGAGGCATTCAAACTTGCACTGAAAACTGAGATGAAGTGAAATGTGAGACATTCTGTAAATATAAACCCTTTAAAATAAAATGATACAAATGACATAAAAGTATAAAAATTGTTACGGACATGAATAATTCACTTACTATGGCGTGGTGTAAGTCACCGACTAATGTGTATTACGTGCCATTTAATAGTGGATGTATCTGAAGAAATATGGAAATTGGAATACTTTAATAACTTTCTATATGAAAGATGATGAGACTGCCTAAATGATTAAGAGGAAGATATGTTATAATGAACTAAAGCCACTCGAGTGTAAGGTAATTTTAATTCAAATCTCCATCTGCTTATGTATAATTAAGACTCATTTAACAAGTTAATGCCTAACAGAGAGAACTGATAAGTTTGGTATTAAAGAGCTTAAGAGAAGTAAATTAAACTGTCGAGTTTGAGGAGTCATCATTTGAATTCCCTGCACCTGAACCAAAACACAGTCTTTCAGGGGCATTTCTTTACCCTGACCATGCAACCAAGCACCAAACTTGAGGAAACAAAAAAAAAAAAAGGGAGGTAAAATACGTGATATCCCTTTTATATTTTAACTTTTGATATCATGTCAAGACAGGAGTTTGACAGTATCTTTGCTGACATGAATATTTATGCTGTTCAACCTGCTTGCTGTGTAGAGTCTGTACACCATTATGAAGACATTTTGCATGCCATCAAAAATATTTATGCATTGCAGGAATTGCCAGTGGGGTTAAATAACCTATGAAAATAAGAGGGCTGCCTTTGAAGTGCAAAAAAGTAATATTTTATCTGTGGTAAATTTCATGTGATGCTTAACTTTTCATTTCATTCTTTCTTAAGATACCTTTCCTGCAAGGTCCAGTAGTCAAAACAGTGACTTCAACCTTTTTATCTTTCATCATGCAATTTTAATTCTCTCTTTTTTTTTTTTTTTTTTTGGTCTTCTGTCAAGATGAGAGTTTCCTATATTCACTTCATACTTAAAATTCTCTGTGCTCTCAGACTTTTGTCACTGGAGCCAGGTATCAGCTTTGATTTGTTTGTAGCTCTCAGCGGTAAGTTATAAGCTTTCAGGAATGTATTGGAGGAACTCCATTGGAGGAATTCCATTGTGTCCCCTATGTTTATTGCAGTGTAGCTATTTTTAACTGAAGTAACACAAAGTATGTTAACTGTGAGATTTGATAATCAGCACCCTATCTCAATAAATGACTGACATACATAGAACATTGGTGCAATATTTGAAGCTTACTGGTTTGTTTCTAGGTCAGGATAGACTGTTAATTCACTTCAGCATCAGTCAGGAGAACATAAAAATTAGGGATGAATTATTTAAAATATATAAAAGGAAGAGTACAATCAATGCTTTACTTTTAAAATTGAGTTATGGGAAATGGAACTCCTTAAAGTCAATAAAGTAAAATGTTTCTTTTCGTACATATCTAAAGGCTAACATAACTTAAAAACATTTTGTAGCAAGTCTTTTCATTACAAAGCATTTATACTCATATGCATATGCATGTCACCGTGCATCTCAGAGACAAGTGAGCATACTTTCTAAAGGGTTTTATTTTCCTCTAAGGCTTAAAAATGCGCTCTGCTCAGGGAGGTCATCACAGTCATTCAGCAGAGTGAGCTCCTGGCAGCGCAGAAAATGTGTTGGGCCAAATCATCTAAACCTGACTAAAGATGGAAACGTAGAGTTACAGTCAGGCAAATGTGTCATCTCCTGGACCACAAGGCCATTTCTGCCTCTTGAGATCCCAGAGGGAACCGTTTTGTGGGTGTCTTCATATCTTCATCTCAGAAAGAAGCTTTCAATAAGGAATATCACAGAATTACAAACTAATTGGTTTGGACTTTATTCTCTGCTCTGTCCCTCCTCAAAGTGTAGTTTGTGTGAAAAGCAGCACATAAATCTGTATGTAACTAACTCAAGTGTCATTTTTACTTTACAGTTCATCCCATAAGTTAACATCGGGCCTGTAGGTCCTTCCCAAAACCCCAGTTATTACACTGAGGACGGCATATGACACAGTCCCTTCCTTGGAGCTATTTATCTTGTTAGTAAAAATCTCTCTTTTTCCATGTCAATCTAATGTGGTTCATTGGCCAAATTCTTCTTATTATTAAAGTAGAGAAAGAATCTTCACCTACCTAACCAATCTTTACAACAGCATAATTCTATTTTATTTATTTTTTTAACCTTTCTGGTGTAAAGGTTTTGAACGGCCATGTGATTGTTTATTCCCAGGCTTGAACCCAAATGCTGGGATCCCTAATAGCCAGGGAAAGGCAAGCTGCACACAGCTCAAGCCTTCCAGGGGCAGCAGCCAGCCCTGTGCTCCAGGAGGACGTAGCTGCTCCCTCGGTCAGCAGCTGCCCATTGGGCTAATCACATTATTTTAAGGTTAGTGACATCTGTATGTGATACAGGTGTCTGTATCTAGAAAGTGGAGCGAGGAGCTTAGCCTCACAAACGCAGCCGTAGGCACTAAATAAGAAAACGGGGAGTATTTAAATGGAGAAATGTGCTTCAGAGCAAAGGCTTGTTAAAAAAAAATTGCTTATGACCCCTTAGTAATAACCTGTTCTTCTCTAGCAGGAATTTGCCAACCTTTCTTTCTTCTAGAGAGGCACAACTCAAGGTTTTTAACAGCTGTTCTGTTCCCTTTCAGCCAGTCAAACTCCACTCCATTTTCTATGGGTTCCTCAAGGGCATTTAACACCCTGAAAAAACAGTAGGTCCATAAAACGAATATCAACAGAGCTCTTAGCACATGCATGTTCAGGATTAGAGGTTTCTAGGGTGAATATTCCACATAAAACAAGGCTGGAGCAATTCCAAACTTGAATTTAGGAAGTTTTTAAACACAGAAGCCATGTAATGCACCAAGGGTTATGTTTTGCAATTTGCACAGAAATATGTGTTTTGAAAATAAAATACTAGGTAAAAAAGAAGAAAAAAAAAACAGGAATCATATTCCTAATGAACAATGCTAATGTTGCTGTATCGTCTCTTCCCTTTAGTCCCTTACAGGACAGTGCATTGAGCACAGAGTAGATTGCATCTCTGATTTCACTTCTCATGTAGTACTATCAGGTTTCTTTTTTTTCAGGATGACAAACTTATATAGTAAGTTAAGTTTATTGTCATGGATATACTAAAAATATCATTGTCCCTCTAAGGATACTCACGCTGGAGAGGAAGATCAAGGGAGTGCACAGATTTTAACTTCATTTACAGCGAGCAACGCTCCTAAAACATCTGACAATACTTCTGTTCAGTGAAACAAGAAAACCCTTTTGACAAGGCCACCTTGCTGGCTTCACAGGAAAAATTATCCCCCCATTGGTCTCAGCTGGGCTGGATTTACCAGGACTGGAAAAGAGGCGACAGGAACATTAACTTGCTCCCCAGCAGTGAAATGCGTGGTAACAAACACACCTATGCCGTTCTGCTCCCCTGACTTTCGCTCTTTTAGACCAGAGCTGCAACAAACCCTCATAAGCAGGACCTGGTCTTGTTCCAGTTGGAAAGCAATTTTTAGCTTTATGCTCCTTCATGGGAGAAAAACACAACAAAACGGTTGTCTCACGTCTTTTTTTCTTTTTTTTAAGATTTATGACAACGTGAAATATATTTTGTCTCTTCTTTTTGAATGTGCGTTAGTGTTAAATTGCTATTTTCATCATTAAAAATTATGATATTTTGGGAAAAAAAAATATATGCAGGAATAAACAGCATGTGGGATGCCAGCCTTGGATTTCACGGATAAAGGACTGCTGGTACAAGGGCAGGAAATGTCCCAGCCTGCAGAGACACCAGACGAGCACGGTGAGCAGTAAAACACTTGTCTGCCATTTGGCCCCTCTGAAACACGGGATTAAGGGTTTGGTGGGGACATGCTGAGCCCAGCGCACAGATCCCGGTGTTGGAAAGGGACAGGCAGCTGCAGCCGGGACGGAGCTGGCTTAGGCATCCCTCCAACTGGGACGGCCTGTGAGCTCCGGGCTCTATAGCCTAATAGTACTCCTGCAATATTTTGGGATATTTTTTGCTTATTGTCAACCTAAATCCTTTCAGTTTTGCTGCTTTCCCACATAATTATCTAAAATGGCAGTTTAATCCTTGTGATTTTATTGCTTTTCTCTCCCAGACTGAAATACTGCTGTATCACCTTTCAGATGTCCCTTTGCCCCTTAGTCATTCTGACAGAAGATCTCCTCAGAGTTGGACGCATTTCCATTTACAGCCTCTTAATCCATCAATCATATCTGTAAATATTGCTTCTTTGTTTCTGTAGTTATCCTTTATTACTAGAAAAAGGCACCAATTTTGGTCGTTTGGCCAAGTAGACATGGATTTCCCTTACTTTATTTTGCAGTGATGAAAGAATGGTATTACATTTTCTATTAATGCATTTTTGTCTGCATTTTGGTGACATACATAATATTTATTTTGAGAGGAGCCCTGAGTCATGATTTAATAATCGGGAGAAAATAGCACATACCAAGTCTAAGGGGAAAGCATAACAGTAGCTATTATCTGGAGCTGATGCCAGTTGAATTCTGATTAGATATGAGACCTGCTTTTAGAAGCATGATCACTAGATTGTAATAAGGGAAGCAGTGAAATCTTTGTGTTTTGATGTCTCCAGAAGAAAAATCTGCACCTTTCGAGCAGATTTAAATTACTCAAAGACAATCTACCGGGTCTGCCGGGGGAACATCTCAGTAAACTGCCCCTTGTTAAACATGACGCAAGATTATACCACCCTGTGATGTCTTCTGGCCTTGGATTCTATGATTTTCCAACTTTAACAAAAAGTATTTTTCAGTGAATATGAATAGCTGTGTGTTATTCATGAGAGGTGTTTGACTGGCCTTACCTTGAGTCCAATATGGGGAATTTTCTGATTATCAAACTGTAAATTGTCAGTCTCTGAGCACTCAGCGAGTAGTGTTCTTGCAGTATTTACATGCCTAGAGATACAGAGAGTACTGCCAAATGCCTACTGGTGCCAAAAGTGATTTGAAAACAAATGACTGACTTCCAGGAGAATCAGATACTTTGGAAACGCCACACTGTGCCTCTGTGCATCCTTAAGCACATCTTCCACAGCCTCAGGCTAATGGACTTCAGCACCTAATCCTGCTATCCAAAGAACTTCAGTCAGGTGGGAACCAGTGAGTCTCATACACACAGCAAATGAAAACAGAGCTATGGGGAAAAGACACCAGCTCGTCCGGCAGCCCAGCAGCAGTCACTGCAGTGCGCCACCGCAAGCTGGGCTGCAAGCAGCAACAGCCCAGAAGATGTTTCAGTGCCTCTGCATCAGGGAGACACAAGCACCCTGTTAGGCACCTTGATTGCCAGTTGCCTTGTTATCTAGTCCTGGACAGGTCCCATTGGGGCATTGAAACACTTTGATGCACCTCAGCAACAAAATTAAATACTTATTTAGATGTCTTTCATTCTCTATTTTTTTCTTAATTCACTTTTTTTTTTAATGAAAATAAAGAGCCACTGCTAGTTTTTCTTGCATCAGATTTTGCTCAAAGTTGGCCATGTGCTCTGCTTTGTTTTTTTATTGCAAACTCATCTAGGGAAAAGGCACACAGTAGCTCTTTGACAGCTACTATATCAATCGATCACTGAATCAACTAACAACACCTATTGTCACCTAATAACAGGTGAGAAAATTCATAAAGTTCATAAAGTCCCTAATTCATGGGAACTATTCACTGGAATTGTGTACTATGTTTCTGAAATCTCTATCTGCTACACAAATCAGGCATGGTGAAATAATTCATTCTTTAAAGGCAAATGTTTAATTAAAATCAAAGAAGTCTTGACTTTTTTTTTTTCTTAAAGATAAGCAATAATTTATTTCTCTTTCATCTTCACAATTATCACATATTGCCTAGCTACATGACCAATGCCACTACATAACACAGAAGAATTGCCCACCTACACTTTACTTGGACAAATACAATTGCAATTTACAGGTTAAATGTACTGTACAATGTGTTGTTGGAAAAAGGTCATTCTTATCTATATGATGGAATGTGGCATATGATCTCCTAACAGATGCAATCTAAGATGTAACACTTTAACAACTTCTTAAGCCAAAGATACAGTATAAAGCATTTTGTTTTGGTATTGTATTGTTAGTAAAGTAGAAAAAAAGAAAGCTAGAGAAATAAATCCAGATCTTAACTTACAGGATATGTATTAGGTTAAGAAAGTAATTGGCTTCTCCATTTTTTTGTTTGTTTTGTTTTTCTTTTTTTTTTTTTATACAAATGATTAATATGAATATATTGCAGGATAAAGAAAGACTGTCAGGTAAAGAAGGTACCGTTATATGAAAAACAAATGAAAAATTACTTGCTTACAAAACAGGGCAAACTATAAACAGTCACAAAATATATAAAAATGCCACATTGAACGAGGCAATCGTACTCTACCTAAACTGGTAGTACACTCTCTGAAAGAAGTTGTGTTCATACAGTAGTAACTGATAGAAAGGCATTGTGCACTCTTGTGCCATCTGGAGATTTAGCACCGTGTGTCATCAGTTCTTGTATCGTCATCCAGTTGTCCAAGATTTTCTTGTTTCTCCTCTTCATCATCTTTTTGTGACTCAGTTCAATAATGTTAATTTCCTTTTTGCCCTCATTGCCACTCTGTGGACTTTCCTTAAGACACTCCAGCCTGCTCCGCATCATGAACTCCCGCCGCCTCCTCTGCTCCTTAGCTCTCACCAAATGCTGCTTCCTCTCTTCTTTGCTCCAGTAACGGCCCATCTTCATTTCACTCATCGTATCATCATCTGTCGTCATCCCGCTGCGCTCCTCTTTAATTTTTAAGGCACGTTCCTTCAGGATTCTGTCTCGAACTGGTCTCTTTGTGATATACCTTGTCCCATCACTCCTTATTTTCACTTTCCATTCCATCTTGGGCTCTGCACACTTCTGCGAGTCTTTGCACATGCTCACCAGGCTGAGCTGGCTTTGGGCATACTCTACAGCAGACTTCTGCTGGATCAGTTGCATATAACTCTGATAATGCTTTGCATGAGCCGGTATATTCCCATACCTGTAAGAAGAGCTGTGATATGGAGACAGGTAGGGAATGTGCTCACTGCTCTGCTTTTCTTGGTCTGTGAATTTTCCAGTCTCTGAAGTCAGCACTGTATCCTCGGCAGCACTGTTTTGCTCAGTGACTTTGGTTTTGGATGAGCTTGCCTCCCTGATGCTTTGTCCTGAGGACAACTGGTTAGCCGCGATGGTGCTCCTCAGGTTTTTCCTGTTGGTGATGCTTATCATCCTCTGGAGGGAGTTATCGGGGGAGCGCTCTACGGTCAGTGGAGTGCTCCTGCAGCTTTCAGCTGTGTTGTATGCACTGGAGCTGTCCTTGTCAGACTTCTCGGGGTGCTCCATAATATCATCCAGTTTGCCTCTTTGTACGTCGACACTGGTGTTATAGTTCCTAAACCCTTCGTCATGTAAAGCCCAAATGTCTCCGTATTGATCCCTCACCTTTTGAAGCCTGTGAGCTTGCATAATACTCTGACATTCGAGTTCGATATTCCTCAGCTCCTCGTTGAGCAGCTGCAGCTCATGCTCCACCCCATCTTGCTCCCTTCTGTTGCACTCTATCGTGCTGCTTGAGTAATACACATCATACTCCCCGTGGTTTCGAATCTTGCACTTCAGTTCCAAGAGCTGCCGAAACCTTTCACATTCCTCATCTGGGTTTCCTATGAAATCAGATTCAATGTATTCTCCAGATACAAAGCTTTCATTGCACTGGAGTTCAACGCTTCCTAAGGTGTCTTGGCTCTGACCCAGCTCCCGTTTGCTCTGCAGGGTGGCACTGTTCTGCTCCTCAGGTGCATTTTCTTGCTCTGAGCTCTCATCATTACGCAGACTTTCATCTGTAGGTCCCACCCCACTGTCCTTCTCATGGTTGTTGGATGATGAGGTTGCAGTGTCTGTAGTGCCATCTTCTTCTTCATGTTTCTTTGGCTAAAATAATGAGCAAACCAAAATGATTATCAAATGCAGACCCATATTACACGAGAATATTTTCCAGCTCTGTTTTGCTTAAACAGCTGGGATCTGATTTAAGCTGAATTAAAACAGAACGCTAAACAGCACTCCTAAAGCTCATGACTTTTAAACACTTCTGAGAGTCATGCTGTGGTGGCCATACTGAGTGAAACAGATGAAGGGCAACACTAGTGACATATCTTCTAAAGTCCGGAAAGAAATATTCCCCTCTCTAGCTAAGCCACCTCTTTGCAGTGTTTAAAGATAATGATCTCCAGATGGTGCACTGTTTTTGATTCTGGATCATGGCCAGGGACTGGTGGAGCTGAAATCTTGTCAAACTTGGAAAAAAGCTTTAGTACCTGTATCATAAAAAAAAAAAAAAAAAAAAAAAAAAAGCAGAGCAAGCAGCCAGTCGAACCATGACTCTAGCACAGTCTAAGAGAGTGCAAAGCGACTATTTCCATCACCAGGGCCTTTTCATTTTAACCAGTAAACTCCTTGTGTGCTACATGAAGACTGGCATGGCTAAAGCATGCAGAGGACTAGCCCTTTCAGCTATACTTTCTATGCTCCTTTCTTCCACATCTTGCTTTCAATGATCTTTTGCTAAAGATTCTTCATTCTGAATTCTAGGATTCTTCTCAACAGACCTCTGTATTGCATCCTTGAGGATCATTTTTGTTCCCTAGCTAGAGTTTATGTTCCTTAGAAATAAAAATAGCCTTTTACCATTAAGTGTAGAACAACACTGCGTGCTTGCCATTGGCAAAATGTCAAGCTTTGAGGTTGTTTTTTTAATTCACTCTCCACTCATTGTACCTAACCTATTTATATTCTTTTAATTGAAAAAATGTGAGGTAATACTTCTCTAAAGGGTGCAAGTTCTTTCTTTTTCAAATTGGATATGTAAAAGCATTCCTCCCTCTTCACCTTACTGAGCAATTACTCAGAGTGCACTTTATATCACCTGTTCCCCAAACATCTAAGTGCACATAGCACCAACCAAATGCTTTTTTTCTTTTAGAAGGTATAATTACAAAATTATGTGTAATAGGAGTAATAATCACGGGAAAAAAAGGTACAGTGCATCCAATGAAAGGTAACAAACTCAAAGAGGTCATAATAAATCTCATAATAAATTCTTTTTTTTCCCACTTTGACAGACAGTAAAACAGGATGAAAATGTGTCTCCTGTCTCCACTTCTCTCCTCTTCAACTTGGATTCTGTGATAACACACACTTCAACTGCTTTTCTTTGCTCAGTTGTTAGGGAAAAACAATGGCCTCGTCTTAAAAACAAAAACAACCTGGAAATGCAAAGTAACAGTGGAATAAAATAAATTTTGAATGATCTATAACACCAGAAGAATTCACTGTGTGTGACAGACTAGTTAAAGATCTCTGAAGGGTTGTTTTAGCAATTTCTCAGTCTCAGACAAGGCATATAAAGAAAAAGTTCTCTTTACAATAATAGTGTACATTTTACATCCATCCTTATGCACATACAACATATGATGATAAAATATGCAATAAAAATATGCAAAAATTCTCATGCAGTGTATAATTCTCTTGGCAGTAACATCTGTAATCTGTCAACCGCTATCACTCACTCTCCCCAAACAGAGGAGAAATTTAAACATCATGAGAAGCAGACAGGGGATACTTCTTATTCAAGAGCTTATGCAAATATTCTATGTATATTGATGTTGTAGGACCAGATTTCTTTGGAACTGGATTTTGATTGTGCCATGGAAAAAGATGAACTTTCATGAAAAACCTGCTAGTTTCTAAAATTTACAGGTATGCTTTTTTCTCTTTCAGATAGCCTCTCAGATATGTCTATTTATCCATTTAAAAACAAAGGTATCTTGGCTTTGCTGAAAAATGGAATATAAAGAGCAGTACCAACAGCACTCTGAATAACTTAAGCTAATATGGAGTTTCTCTACACTTACCATTTCCTTCTTTGTTTACTCAGCTAATACATTACTGTGAAAGAGCATAAGTCACTTGGAAGACTTTTTAAGGCTTTTGTCTGAAGTAGATGCAGAAACATTTTAAAGAGCAGCTGGAAGAGTGGTGGGAATGTAATGTCTTCCCACACTACCTGCTTTTCAAGAGTTCCAAAATTTTGTATTTTGCAGAGAGACAAAACTAAATGTCTGCAAAATTCTTCATGAAATCCCGAAGTATCCAGAAAGCAGCCCAGTGGCCAGGACATTCACTGGGAATCCGGGAGACCTCGATTCAATTTCATATTTTTCTAGGCCACCTCTTCCATGTGAGCACCACTATGTTAGCAATTCTGATTCCTTCTTTGACGTCCTTTGTAGCTGCTCCTGTTTATATTGACCTCTGTCTCCAAACCTCTCAGCAGAGAAGGGTCATCTATACCCGAAGTGACTGCACCAGCCACTGCACTGCGCAGCTCCTTTCTCCCTTCTCCAGAAAATGCAACTTAGAATCCTAGAATGCTTAAGGTTGGAAGGGACCTCTAGAGATCATCTAGTCCAACCCCC
>VZSV01000004.1:10291059-10312967 GCA_013398735.1 Nothocercus julius
GTCCCCAGCCTGTACTGGTGACTGGAGTTATTTTTCCCCAAGTGCAGGACCTTGCACTTGTCTTACATTTACACTTGGAAGAACAACTCTGTGAGATTGGGAGAGCCCTGCTGCAAAACGGCCATTGAGGTGGGCACCTTCTTCAAATGCAGGGCTCCATCTACACTAGGAAATGAGGAGTCCACTCTCCGGCTTGAAGGGTAAGTGGCATAGCTCAACTTGCATCCATATGATGAAACTCATCCCTTAAAAAGGGGTGACATCCACACAGTATCAACACAGTTACTTAGCTTCCTTGAGCTAAGCTGCATGATGCTACCAGGGCTTCCCTTCTTTTCTCCAGCATGGTGCTGCATCATTGAACAAGTGTATGTGTGGGCACCACTGAAAAGTCTCTTAAGGTATCTATTTGCATCTTTAGGTGTTGAGAGGGACTTTACAGTTTGCTATCAACACTTTCAGAATTGGTGATTCTTGTTTTACACACCACTTTTATCAACAGTTTAAATTTTGCTCTTTCAAATTCCATTTGATCTGGACTGTATGAACAGAAAATAGCAAAGCACATCTTTCCTCTCTGCTGAAACCCAAAGGCTGGGATGCATATGACCAGATATAAACACCTGTCATATGGGCACCTAGGTGTCAGGGAGTCTTGGCATTCACATTCTTCTCATCATAAAGTAGACATACACTTTTAGTTAAATCCTTTACCAGGATGTGAATACAGGTAATTAATTCATTTATGAAGACTGAAAATAATATAGGCATTTATTGCAATTTAAGTTTTGGGGATGTATTTCAAAAAAAAAAAAAAATCCACTGTGACTCAAATAAGAAAAGCCCCTTGCTTTCTCTTTAGCAAAGCTCCTAAATGTGTGCAGACTGAGAAACCTTTTCCAACATGAGATTATTTTAATCTTATTTTGAAAGCTAATAGACCTAATCAAGTTAAGTGCCTTTTGAAGAACAGTCTCCAATGATCAATGCGTTGCTTTTGTCAATGTTATCTATTATCTCTTCTCAAACAAAGTGTTTGTTTTCAAACATACATTGTCAATCTCTTGCACAATTATTTCTCTTTGAAATACCAAAGGGTTCTGTAGGCCTCGTCTTTGCAGCGAGAATGCAGATAATGAGAATGTGAAGCTGGTGGTGTGTACAATCAAGCAATAAATGAACCTCAAAAGATTCTGCATTTCAGCTCCAGTAAGCATTAATGCCTATAAGAATGGCTAATCTTGCAGGAATTCAGGCACTGTCTGGTCTCATTTTACAACTTTTGATGTGTATTGGGGCTCAAGACCTAGACTGTCACTAAAGTTTGAAAATAGTGAGATGCAGTTGAGGGTTTTAGTAAACCTGGGCTCGCTGGTCAGTCTCTGATAATGAAAGTGAGATTGACCACACTTACAGGAACTGCCAGTCTCCCCAGTACTGGTAGTTACAATAATTGGTAGGCAAAATACGAGATACTCAAGCCATGGGGGAAAATAGGGATTGATTTCAATGGTGCACTAAAGGGGAAAATGTTCTTTTGCAAACAGGGCTGTTCTTTCAAAAAAGGCCTCTCCCAAAAGAGTTTTTCCTCCAGATATTTTCTTTACATTTCAGCTGTGAATTATTTTAATCAATTCTTTCTTAATAGGTTTTGATATATTTCATAAAACTGATAAGAATTTCTGCATGGGAAATGTATGGTATTCTTCTGAAAGTTATCTGTGCTTTACAATGAACAGAGAGGCTCTAGCGGGGAAGGAATACAAGAGGTTATAAGTAATGGAGAACTACATTTTCCTCTAGGTTTCCTGAACTACAGAGAAGCTACAATTCTTGATTAAATTCTATAGTGACTCCAAAACCACATGTAAAAGATGACTATCTACTTAATTCTTTGCCAATCTTCTATTCTAAATGCTACAGTTATTCTTCTGTGACAGCTCACAGTAGAGGTTAAAATGGCATTCTGTAAAACAGACTCATATTTGGAAGGATATTCTGCTATAATGTGCATTCAATCCAGCAGCCTGAGAGATTCACGATGACAGATGATCACAAAGCCAGAGGACTGTGTTCTGGTTCACAAAAATTATGGCTGGCACTGGGGTGAAATCTCTACTGTCAGCCAAGGAGCTTGAAGCTCTTGAGCTTGGATACTTTGCAGTAAGAGCGTTTCATCGCTCCTGTTGTATTACATGATTCATCTCAGGAAACTGCCAAGCTCTCCTAGCTTCTACAAGGAATAAAGAACGTAGTTTTCTGACTTGCTGGGTCACTCCAACAAGTCCAGAAAAGCAGAAGCTGCCACAAATTACGGACGTCCCATTACACACCAAGCTGCATTTGACTGTTTTGATTACTCAGCAGAAGGGCAAAGAAATGTCTGGCTATCCTCGAACTACTTCACACAGTCCAGCATCAGACACCTGCAGAGAGCAAGTAACCGTAATTTGTTCAAGCATGGCGCTCTCTACATTAGTATAAAATCTCAATGGGGAAGAAAAAACTCAGTCACTTTGCAGAACATCAAAATTCAATAGCTAACACCATCCAAATCCCAAATTCAGCGAAAGAATGGATGTGAAGCAATTTCAGAGGCTCGGCATGTTGCATAAAGGACTAAAAGGGGATTGTAGTTAGATATGCTCAAGAACTTTCCTCCAAAGTGGGGGTTTCTGTGAAAATATTATTGTGCAAACTTAAATGCTTTGCAAAGAACAAACATTCTCTCCAACAGAAAATATGTGGATGCTCAAGACAGCAATTTTGATTAAGAAAAGTAAAAAGACACCACTTCTGAGCACAAAGCAGGAAACAGTGCAGTACTTGACACATTTACCTGGGAAAATGAGCTTTGGATCACTGCCTGAAAAAAGGAGTCATAACTGAAAGGCTGCTATAAATTCTATTGCAAGGCTCCCTTAAACTCTGACCAATGGGCTATTCTACTTTGTGCAAAAACTGTAACACTTGTAAAATGAAGGATTTGAAATCTGATCTACCATATTCTAGATAAGTCTTACTAGCTAGGATATTCTGTCAGTGTCTCTGTCCCAGTGAATATTTAATTTATGCAAAGTGAATAGCTTTACCAAGAGATGCTACTTAAGTTTATTGACCAGTGTCAGGGCATATGGTAGGGAGGGGGCAGTGAATGGACTAGACAGGTATTCAGGTCTGCAGCCTGGACAAGGCAGTGTGGGATTTGGACGCAGGTCTCCTAGGAGGCAAGTAAGTTTCCTGTTTTTAGAAGACAGCTCTCAGTCTCTCTCCCTCTCTTCACGCTATAGAAAAATACCAGTGGCCCTGCTTTGGAACTATTTAGGTTGGGAAAAGCAAATTTAAGTGACAAACTTATGTGAATGGAGAATGTTTCTATGCAGCTCCAGACATGCAGAAGCCAGTAGATGAAGTTGGATTTTATTTCCTCACCTCCAGTCAATGTGCAGGCTGACAGATCACCTGGTTCAGTTGTGAAAAATGTCACATATCTCCCACAGTAAAGTACAACAGAGGAGATCCTTCCCTTGATGTCACTGTACAGCTGAGGATACACATGTATCTTTGCCACAGTCATATCACTTACAGCACATATGGGCACGTAAAAGTCAGGGCAGTAGCAAACTGAAACTATCCTGCGGATATGCTTAGTGGTCTCCATTAACAAAACAGCTGACCAATTCTGTGCTGCTTGTGTAAGAAAAATCCACTTGTACTACTGTTCCTCCACCAGCATGCCTGTTGTTTGCTTTAACATCTCTTCCCTCTCGTTTTAAGGTAAGATTGCACACTCTGTGGTGCAAGGGCTGGCTATACCTTGTGTGTCTACAACAAGAAGCGGCACTGGTCCCGGTTTGGAGCTCTAGATTCAACTCTGATACAATCTATTAAGAATAAAGAATGACATAAAATATAAACCAAAAACACTCTGGAATTAAAAGAGGTGATGAGAGCTCAGCAAAAATGAGAAATCTACACTTCTAATCTCACAGCTTCCTAGGTTTTTTGTTAACTTGTCGTATCTGGTCTAAGTATTTACTGTTCTTCTTTCCTTGCCTACGGCGTACTGGTGCTTACAGCATTTTAGAGACAAAGCTCTATCAAAGCCTCTGATCCATTTTACAGTGTACCATTTTATTCTCTATTAATAAAAAAGTATACCTAGTAAAATTTCAAATGATACATTTAGTAGCAGTCCTACCTGCTCCACCTCATTGGCTGTGTACTGCATCGCTTCATTATGCTGCTCTTCCAACATCTCTAAGTTTAACTCCTCTAAGAATTCATTCCTTTCATCATCGAGCCACCCTTCCTCCAGCTGCAAAGAATACATTAGTACATTATATTATGTTAGCAAGGACGCATGCTAAAACAGGGTAAACCCAAATGGCAATGCTTGACTAGTTCTTTTTATCATAATGACTCTCTTCAGAACGCGAGGCTGCAGGAGTTCACTTCTCAAAAAGGAAAAAGGAAAAAAAAAAGGATAAAAAATGGAACTCTCATGCCTTTTATCCTTTCTTGAAACAGTATGACTGATTTTCTCTCATAATGAAGGAGACTGCACAGCACAGACATTATTTCCTTTCAAAAGGTATGAAAGGCAAAGCACATAATCCTGAAGCTGTCATGTTCATTACCTCCAAGAGCCCAGCGCTGAAAGGACAGGGGAGTTACTAATAGGGACGTGAGACAATTGGGCTCTTTCCTTTAACAACCCCTGCCCCAGTGCTGTGCCTGGGTGCCAGGATCTCAGTGGAAGCCTTATTTTGTATTTCTATCACAGTTCTCTCATTGATCTGCCAGGTAAACAAACAAACAGGAAAAGGAGCCTGAATGAGGCAGTGACTTGCAGAGTGCCTGGGAAGAAGTCTTCTCTGCTTGTTTCTTCATAAGGTTAATACAGTGCTTTAACATTTGGTGAACATAACATTAAAAAAGGACATGAGGGGACACTAAGTTTTCCTGGCTCTACATCCTTCTCATCTTTCTAAACTGTGAAACTGGTGCATTTGGTCTCAAACCCTGCTCTTGCCATTTTGCTCACGGAGCACACGTGTGCACACGGCATGCACCCATTTGTACTGGTAATCCCTTGCCAGGTGGTGTGTTGAAAAGACTATGCTGGTCTCTGACACTCCTGGCCTTAACTGAAGGAGACGTATTGGAAAGAAACATTTTCTGTTTTGCCACTGGTTATGGCATTAGCAGAATTGCAGAATCGCAGAATCACAGAATCACAGAATGGCTGAGGTTGGAAGGGACCTCTAGAGATCATCCAGTCCAACCCCCCTGCTCCAGCAGGGACACCCAGAGCACGGGGCACAGGGCGGCAGCCAGGCGGGTTTGAAGATCTCCAGAGAAGGAGCCTGCACAGCCTCTCTGGGCAGCCTGTGCCAGGGCTCTGGCACCCTCACAGCAAAGAAGTTCTTCCTCATACGGAGATGGGATTTCCTGCGTTTTAATTTATATTCTTTACCCCTTGTCCTGTTATGTTCTCCTTTCACGTATTTATACATATTAATCGGATCCCATCTCAATCTTCTCTTCTCCAGGCTAAACAGGCCCATATTCTTTCCTCATACAATAGATGCTCCTGCCCCTTAATCATCTTTGTTGCTCTAAAGCAGCGTGACAAAGAGACGGTAAAGGGTGCAAGTCCCAACTATTCAAAAGTAAGAGCATATCTTCAGGCAGCAAGTGGGAAGTAATGTGGGCCAGCACCTGCAGCACAAGCACCACTTGATCAAAGCCAACACAGCTCTGGCCCACAGATGTCAAAATGAAAAATTAAACCAAATTAGCAAGCAGTAGTTTGAAGCTACCCACACAGTATAAACAGTGATTGATGCTGTGTGGTACTTATAACTGCATATTGGTAGGACATCACTCTGAAAGTTTCTCTCACAAATTCTGATGTGGTTTTGCCTGTGACAATTAACTCTCTCCTCTTATAAAAAACAGAAACCTTCCATAGTTTTCCTTGGCAAAGCTATCTTCCAAGTGCTTGGGATTGTGCTTAATTCTTTTTTTGTTGGCATTTAATTTTTATGCTTGTCCTTTAAACCATCTTAGAGGTCACCAGTTTTGTTTGTTTGTCTTGTTCATTTTTTTCTTGAAGAAAGGAATCAACGGAGTCCTTCTCTGCCAAAAACTGAGCTACTGAATTTTCCATAATGGAGGAAATTGCAGGGCTTAACAAATTTGGAGTATGACCACTTGGGTAAATCTTCTCCAATACCTTACTGAAGGGAATTCTTGTGTTACATTACAGCATTTAGAATAAAAATACTTGGCTTAGAACATACATCCATGATACACATTGAGCGTACTTATACCATTGTGAACACACATGCCTGTGCTGTTTGTTTGTATATTAAACAAACCTCCTGTGCTCTCCTTCAAAACTTAATTATACATCAGTATTCACTGCAAATAAATGATCAGAGGTGTCCCTCTATGTTACTGAATGAATATGCTCAGCAGTCAATCTTCAAGATTGCAATACTGCTATTACCATTTTCTATCTGAAAATGAAAGCCTCCTTAATCTCATTCTTCCTTACTATCAGAGTCAAAGCAACACAGGTAGCTGAAATCAACTGTCTGAGGACAACCTGATTTCTGAAATACTATTGCTTTTTTTTCAGTTTTGCATAAATATGTTCTTAGAACACAAAAAATACACTAAAACTAATAATAATAAAAAACAACACCCAAACACCAAAGCATTTCTATACAATGAAAGCAGTGCCCACACAGAAGCTATACCGGTAGAGTTAAATAATTCCTTATCTTATATTGATATCTTTTTCATGTTGATCAATCTAAACAAACACAGAGAGTGGCCTTTTCCTGGGCAAGAATTTTGTAAGTAAGTGGGTGGTTTTCTGTTCCCAACTGAAAAATACAGTATTTAGTAAGAATCCTAAGAGTATTGTTGAAATGACTCTTTCAAAACTTCTTCAGATTTCATGAGAGCTTTCACAATATAAACTGATGCCCAACTTTGTTTTGCTGTATTGTATTACCAGTTTTATGGAAATTGTTTATATTGCTGAAAAAAAAGATAAAGGAAATGAATGCTGAAACTGTGACTCTTGTATAACTCCTGTAATAAAGTAGAGATTCCAAATGTCACTGAATTACTCTCACTCAGTTTAATCTATAGAGAATATGCAGCTACTGAGGCTGAGACATATCAGATCAATAGCATGAGAGACAAATGGCAACATAACTAACTTTGCTTGAACTGCTGGCAGATGGAGAGAACAGTGACAATATAATGTCTCTTTCATTTTGCAATGGGTTATAAACAGAATATAAAGGGAAGTACAGATAGTACTCTTATTTCACTGCTATCTCACCTTTCGCCTGGTGAACAACCTAACAGCTCCCTCTGCAAAGATATAAAAAATTCCTAAAAATATTTTTAAAAGCTTTTAAAAATGCATCTCCCAAGATACAACTTGTTATGTAGAAGCAATTTTTTTCTTATATAAACGAAAGATAATGAACAATTTTGGTTGTTTTGAAAACAATTAGAATCAGGCTTGCTGAATAGTACCATAATGAAATTCTTACTATTAATGCTTAAATGAATAGCTTATGTGTCCACTTACAAGTGCATAAGATAAAAAGAGCCATCACGAATGACGAGCAGTATGGTGTAAGCCAATATAAATGACAGAAGTAAGTATGAGAAATACATCCCCAGAATGAAGAAGAAACATTAGACAAGTAACATGCACTTTTCAAGTGTACTTTGCTAATAATTACTGCCATCAGCTGTTTTTGTATATCTACTTGGTCTATCTGCTGCAAAAGGAATTGCTTAGCTTTGGGCTAACAAGCCCTAGTAAATACCACATTATTTTCTTTGTTGGCTAGGGAAGAGCAAAGCTCTGGAATTATCTTTTTACTTCTTCTGTCAGGAACTTTAGCATTGCTATCTCTCAGCTGTTCTTTACATATGGTGACAGTGAATGCACAGTATAATGTGGATCCTAGCTCAGTGCATCTCTTCCATCTAACCTGCATCTCTGGTCTCGCGACCAGCAATACAATTTTCTTGCATTCATCGCTGGAGAGCAACGCCACTGCCTCTTCCCGATTCTGGACGTCTTGGCCATTTATCTAGAAAACAAATGAAAGTGGCACATTAGTTTCTATTTCCACAAAGCAACATACAATAAAGGGCAAATATCAGCTCATTTGTGGTGAATGTATGGACAATGAAGCTCACGCAACGGGCTCGTCTTCAGCCCCTCAGTGGTAAGTGCCTACACTCAATTATGCGCTTACTGTAAGAGCTGTATCGATCGTTGAAGGATGGCGGACATCAGAGGAAGCAGTTATGTTCATAAATGTCCAACCTGCGCCCTGGTAACATACATCTAGCAACACAATTAACCAGCCCCTGACAGGTGACGTTCATCTTTCTCCGTTCAGAGTAATGGAAGTGTCACTCTGAGATAATAGTGCTGGTGGAAGCAAGACTGGTAATACTACAGCTGAAATCAGTCATACTGTAGGCTTGTAGAGAGCCAATTAGAGAGCTACAGTATTATCTCTCACCAGGCAATACTTACAGGCCACTGCTTATTGCTCTCTCATTTAATCATTTTATATTTGTGTGTCCAGCTTAGCATCCAGAACCACACAACACTCATGCATCCCTCCTACAAGGGGATAACCAAAATAAAAGTAGTTCCCCAGTAAGAACGTGCTTCTCTTGGTATCTTTCTGCAGTTTTGTCACTACGTTTAAACAACTGCTTTCATGACTACATCGGACCAAACACATTCTGTACTGTCCAAAAATCCTACACAAGGGAATTAAATTCCAAACACAAATGATGTTCTCCACACGTATTCAGTTTTGTCCAACTTGCAGCACAAGAACAGGGTTATTTTCAATCTAGCAGCAAAAAATACACAGTCTGTTTGAAAAGAGATGAGGACAAAACTGGAAGACAGAAGAATCTGAACATTTGGAGGAAAATAAAATATCACCCAATATTTAGGTTTTCTGTAAGGGTTCATTTCCAAAGCAGCAGGAACTTGTTGGTTGCACAATACAGAGAGAGATGTATTTTTTTTATGCATGCAGGTGCATAGCCTGAACACCATGACTCAAAATCACAGTTTTAATTTAGATTAAAGAAAACACCAGTGTACCCTGACCATGTAACTGGCAATCAGCAAAACACTTGAGACACTTCAAAGATTGCATGAAGGGATAATTGCGGTCTGTAGGAGACCAGGCAACCATCTGGTAACACACAGCTGCCCTCAGCTGAAATGAGGGAGGAGACATAGACCTGTGCCCACAGAGGCACGGGGGCAGATCTTCAGCTCACGCCGACGCTGTCAGTCCGAGTGAGTGCTCGGGAGACGCGCATCCGCTGGGGCGGTGAGGCTGTGCGAGGCTAGTGAGAACGCAAACAACTCCAGCCTCAGAAACCTGAGGAAATGTGCTACGCTCTCATGAGCTAGACACAGAAGTACCCTCCTTCTCCTCCCAGCTTTAACCTAATGCCACCTGCTGCCCACAGAAAATGTCCCCACTCAAGGACCCTGCTTTCTTCAAACCTCCACAAGATCCCAACATAATGTCAGTGTCACCTTCCATTTCTCTGAATTATCTCATCAATAACAGCAGATAGAGGGTCAATACGTTTTCAGAGATGAAAGTAAACCCCACATAACTCTCCGAGTGTTAACTTTAATGATCAAACTCATAGCTATATATCAGTGCTGACATTAAAGTAATGCTCTAGACTACAAAGAGCACAACAGAATTACCTGTGCTTTCTCTCACCCTTGGAGTCTTTATTCACAGGTGAAATGAATTTCATCAGAAACTCAAAAATATTTGCCTGAACTCTACTTGGCTGTTTCACCCCAAATTTTTAGAAGAGGAAAGTAGCCAAAAATGAAAGTATCATTTTTGATGAGATGAAAGTTAAAATCACCATTGTAGCCTGTTTGTTTCCTTGATGGGTTTTCCTATTTATAATCATACCCTGTATGTATAACCCTGAGTCCCACTGAGGGTTTCCCTGCCCTCTTGCAGTAGCTGTGTGTGTTTTGTGTGGGAACGCTCTGCACTGTGAACATTTGCTACATTCTCAACCACACAGAGAATAAAGCAGCAGCCCCTAAAACAGCACTGACATTAAAACTTCCTTTTTGAAACACAGGCCACTTTGGTAAGCCATCTTGTAGATCCTATTGTGCTCAGGAGATTAACTAGATTCCCAAAGCTGATATCAAGGTAAGAAACACAGCTACAGCTTTTGGCAAAGTTGTTTCCTGTGGAAATGAAAAGACTGGATGGAAGGAACAGACTGATCTTGCAACAACCAGAAAGCTTGTGTGCCTGAATTAACGAAGAGCAATTACGGAGCTGTTTACTGAAAAGCAACCTGTCACTGCCAGTAGCTACTTCTGGGGATTAAGTGAAAAAAAGGTCAGTATACAAGGGAAATCAATTGGAAACCAGGACTAAAATACAACAATACAGCAAGAAGTTTCCAAATTACTGGTTTTGGTAATCGTTTCGTGATTTTGTCACTGAAACAAAATGTGCTATTCATTGCCAGTTCAAAACTGAAATCTACCACCATTCTAGCTATTTTCCTCTCTTTACAGCTAAACTGCCCTCCTTCCTTCCTCCAAACCTAACAGCTAGTCATCCTTGCTTACTGGCACCGTGCATTATTGCACAAACATATCTCGGGTAGCTGCAGGGGCAGCTTTCTACATGAGTGGATCAATAGAAACCAAAGTAAAAGAAAGAAGCCAACATGGTGGATTAGCACAGAACTCAGAAAAGTGAGATTTTAGTGGTAGAAGAAAGAAAATATTAACACAAATCTGTTGACCTCCCTTCACCATCTCACTCAGCATCATCCTTTGCAAAGAGCACATCTTTTGTACAAAAAGCCTCTTGCCACTTACGGCATGAGTAGGTTTTACAACAATTTATACAATCAGTGAATTATCAGAAAACGTCTGACACCCACAGCTAAGTTTTCAGGGTCCCCATTTAGCATTTCACACCAATATGAACATGGGAAAGATTAGATTTACTAATAAATGTGGCAAAGAAAGATGTAGAATATAAGGGCATGAGCCAGAACAAGTTTCTCATTCTCATTTTTCAGTGCATGCACTCTAGCTCCCAGCTATGTTAAAAAACAGACAGACATGGATTTTCTCATCGATCACAGTAACAAAGAGAACTATCTTCCCTCATTAGCAATCCATAGAGAAAATGGCACTGTGTGTTTACCTGAAGAGAGAGTTTAAGAAAACGTTTCTTGTCACATACTTGCAAAATGCGGTCTCCTTCACGGATCCGGCCATCTCTGGCAGCAATGCTGTTCGGATCAACCTGCATAGGACAATATTCAGTAACTGAACATGGAGAGATCTTTACTGGAAAAGAGCACATCTACCGATTTTCAAACAATACCATTCCTTATTCTATACAGAGACAGTTTATAGCCTTCTTCACAGTAGTGGTAGTTACCAGTGAACGTAGCGGTTCTCTGAATAATCAGAGGAGCATGTTTTAGACAAAAGCCTAATGACAGGGAGGGTTGGGAGCATGTAATTTTCAGATTAATATTTTTCTATGCCACCATCAGGCACTAGACTTCAGCTGCCAGAGCACTAAGAATTAATGACAGAATTCCTCTGCCTTGGAAATTCACTATGGACTTGATTTTGGAGCATCTGATACGGCTATAAAAATGTGTCTTTAGGACACAAAAAATGTCTTTAGGAAAGCAGCAAATTTACTTTTCTCTCACCAAAACATTTACTACTAAACAATTGTTTCAGTTATTTACCTGTTATTTCCTCTGGAATTCTGTAGCTCTCAAGGAAATAGAAAAAAAAAAAACCAACAAAGTAGCAACATTATATAGATCACTCAGGGATTCTGTATAATAGTTCTGTTCTGAGTCAGTTAATTCTGAGTTAGCTTAACTTAAATAGATGCTTAGGGCTCCATTAACAGTTTATCAAAGTCACTACAGCTCATCCCTGAGAAATGACCTACTGCTCACAGGGCAATTCTATCTATCACCTCTCACTTGATGGTTATCTTAAATCATTTATTTTGCCTCGTCACGCCATAAGCTATTTTTTCAAACCAAGCATTTGAGTTTAGCATTTGCTTTGCAGGTTACATCCTCTACAGCTGTTAGATATTATTTTCTTCTTGGGCATTGTCATAGGAAAAAAATTATTCTGAAGTGCTTAATCAAGTATAAAAGACAATATAATTACATTCACTTAGAGAGGTTTGAGAGATTTCCACTGAGCAAGAAAAGCAGCAAATCTTGGATATAATTTCATAGTGTATTAAAAGATTCCAGTATTTTCTTTCTTCTCACAAGGTGAGAAGATGAACCTACATAGCAGTGCTAATACATCTGTTGGAAGAGTTACTCTTAGGTAGTTTATATTAATTCTTTATTCTTCATCTGTCGGTGAGTTTCTCAGATTCTCTGATATTGCTGCTGGCCTGTTATTGAATGATATTTTTCACTCCTGTTTTTATGCAATCTGCTTTACTGAGATGCAGGAAGATTTTCTCTACCGTTCGCTCCATCCAGGAGCTTCAGCATATGGTACAGTGTGTCACGTGAAGGTGACAAATTGGCAATCCAGTGTATCCAGGACAGTCACCAGAAAGTTGGAACAGTAACAATGAGTTCTTCTGCCATGTTTTCCTGAGAAAGCCAAGAGAACCTGAGGATTCATCCCATCTAAGGATCCAGTATTCTGGCAAAACTATCAACAGTGTTAAGATAGGTCAGTCCTTCTGACACATCCTCCTCTCCAGCTATTCTCTCCACCCGACATTCCTTGTTTGCATACCATAACTGTAGCAAAAAATAGAACTAATAAAATAATGATTAGCCATTGTTCTGATTAATGAGAAGCAGCTCTCCTGCTGCAGGAGAGTGCAGCAGGGTGTGGAGCAGGTTTTCTCCTTAAAAATTCTGCCTGATTTCCCACATAAGGGCAAATTTATTTCAGAATTCAGACCACGCTCAGACTCCTTTGTACCTCCCTAACTATGATGTTGTAGTTAAAAGCATTCAGATTAACCAAGCGCACTAGTAATAATTACACGACTTGGGCAACATAATTTAAACTGATAATTTAAATGAATTGAAAGTGACACGGGCTGGCTGATGGCCGACATTGCCACAGCCTGGGCTCAGAGCACTTGCTCTTATTTTCCCTGTTGTGCTCCTTGCCTCCGCTCCGCACCCCTCCCACCATCCCGTCTTTACCTCGCTGACATAGATCCCCATGTCTTCCTCATCATCTGTTCTGTAACAGACCGTCAGCCCCAGCTTCTCTTGGCTGCCAATGCGGCACAGCTCCACCTCCTACAAGAAAACACACAGGCTCGCATGACGGCTTTTACTGAGGCTGGAAAAAACCATGTAGCGCAGTGGAATACCACGCCGGTGACACTCTTGCCCAGCCACTGAGAAGCAGCAATCTTTGCCCAACACGGTAAAATTTTACTACTGTATCTCAAGTTGCATCTTGGAAACAGGAAACGTTGGTTGCTACTGCCTAGGCTCAAGAGATAATATTTTCTGTATCTTCATGAGGAAAAAATACATTGTGAATTAAGAAGAAAATATCAATATATTGCAGATTCAGGATAGATAGAAACAGTTCAGCAAGACAGGCCTAATCAGAGAAATATGGATGTGCATTGATTTTGCTGTTTTATTTTGTTCTGTTTTGTTTTGCGTCTGGATAATAGAAGCTGACTTACAGTATATTACATAGACATTTTAGTCCCATCAAACCAAATATTGATTTATAGGATAGAAGACAGACTGGCTACACATCAATCAATCCATGACACAAGTGCCACTCTCTTTGAAGAGCAATCTAAGCCATAAAGCAAAAACACAGCCTTCCATTAATAGCATAATTCATTCCCTAGCCAGGTTAGGACCATAGTTTCAGTGTAGAAGCTGTTAGGTAACAGAAGGATGCTTCAAGGAATCTCCTGTGGAGTTGAACAGCCGTGGCATCCTCCTCAATTGTGAGATGATGCAGAAAACATATTTTTAGTGCCAGATGTCCCAGCAGTGGCATCTCATGAAAAGTACAAGTTTTAGGGCAGATGGCACAGTGATAACTACTACATACACCCATCTGAGTTAAGCGTCTTTAGGGTTTCACAGGGGAATCATTCACAAAAATGCAAAGCTGCACTTGGTTTGAATGCTGTAAAACAAATAATTGCAATAAATCCTCATGGATCCAATAACAGCGAGTTTTAGCTTGTTTGCAAATGTGAAACTTCAGCATATATTTAAAAGGAGTCTGCAAGTGACATTTGGAGCTTCGCTGCTTCTGTGTCTTATGGGCAGGCAAGAAAAGAAGAAAAGAGGCACATCAGTCCCTCACAATTGATTTACAGGCTGCAGCTCAGCAACTGAACCTGTGGACAGTGGCAGAAGACTTGTGTGTGCCACTGGTCCAGCCCTTTACTCAGACCCGTGCTTTGGTTTCCAGACTGCGACACAGAGCTTGTTTCTCCCTATCCCCCAGATTAAGTCCGCAAATGGCCATGGCAAGCAGGACTCTCTACCAACACCAACGGAGCTGTGGGGACCAGCTGTCAAAACAATCCAATTTACTGAAAAAAACCCCTGCATTTCACATACACAGTTAAACCTCTGAACCCAGTACCATTTTCTATTCAGTTCAACACATGTCATATAGTGCACTACTACGGCTGGTGACCCTGCTCCCTCACCAACATACAGATCTACATGGATTTAATCTACCCACACAAACTGTATAAACTTTATCCTGGACTTATGACATTCCATATTTTAATAAAACAATAAGAAAGTGTAAAAAAATACCATAAAACCTGTAATATTATTTAGTTTTTCTTAAATATCACAGGAACTTTAAATAGCTAATTGTGTGGTAATGAGTGGAATTAGTTACTAGCAGACTTGTTAAATACCAGGTTTCAGAGAAGAAACACGGACCCATATTTTATTAAGAGAATTACAGTGACCTGATTTTGGCACTGGGAGCGAAGTATATATGCTGAAGGGAGGCCTATTCAAAACCCATAATAATTGATACCTCCAGAGGGAAAGAACACTTGACTAGAACTGTAATATTAGGAAGGAATTACAGTAACAAAATGGCTTCAATTACAGCAACAAGGTACACTTTAAGGAATAGAGAAGCTTGCAGTCCCTTGGAGGCCTATAAGGAAGCCTAAATACACCATAAAGGACTGAGACTGGGACCTTTAAATCAAGGCAAATGAGGAGCCATGCACAGGCTGAAATCCATTGACTTTCATTGTCCTGCCGGCAGAGCCTCGGCTCTCCCTGCGCCGAGGTTGGACACAGACCCCAAGGACTGCTCTGAACATAATTTTTTCAGTCAGGAATGACCTTGAAGTTCTTGTGGATGATTTGTCTCAAAATGTTTGCTACTGTGAAGCTGTATGAATGTTTCAGGCTGTGAATGAACTGAATGTTCTTAGAGTGTGCTGTTTCTTTGAGCAGAAGAAAATGAACTATTTAGGGCATGAAAGAATGAAGCAAAATCAAAAAGATGCCAGAGGCCCCATCCTAGCAGCCTGAAAGGTTTGCCAAAACCCTTACAGGGGAAGTGTCTGGTGTATATCCAGAGACAAATCTCCACGGACTGCAGTGCACCTGGGCAGCGTGTGCATCCTGCAGTGGCCTGGCTTTCCTCTCCCTTGGTAACACAGCTGAGCTCCACACTCAGGGGTGTTGGGACTGCTACTCCTTTCCTAATGACTGCATGGGCAGAAGGCTGGTGACACCGTGTAGCTGACGCCATATAGCTGGAGATATCTACAACTGAGACAGAGGCACTCAGTGTTAAAAGGGACTTGTCCCCATGTTTTTCAAACTAACCAATACCTCAGTCATTTCTGGGAAGAAGATGAATGACGTCTCTTGGTTTGTATGGAAGTCATTTGAGATATTTGTTTTTTATCTACCATGTCTCTGCGCTACTAACCTTATGGCACCTTCTTCTTTTACAACGAACATGATATATTCACTTAGTATTTAAAAAGTCATGGCTAACATAATATCTCTTGAAAACTGAAAACCGCTTTGCATGAACAAACTCTGTCTTTAGCTAATTGTTGATCAGCATATCTTAAACAACTTCAACAGAGCAACAGTGATGCTTTTTGGTGTTTTCCTCCCTACTGGTCTTTAACAGCAGAAACACTAAGTTTGGCAGTAATGAATTTGTATGGATGTGATTTCCTTCTTTTAAATTCTCTTTGATACATACACTTAGGCACAAATGCACATCTACAGTTTCTTTTTCTTATTTCATGTTTTGGATTTACTGCCTGTGCATGTGGGGTCTTAACTTATTGTCCTCAAAATTTAACATTTTAAGAATATGTGAGAAACAATATTTGGGGGTTCACAAATTGTGCTGACAGACAGATGGTGAAAGGAGCAGGACTGAGGACAGAGCTCAGGAGCTGACAGCCTTCCCCTCTTTGGGGCACTCTGGGGGCAGCCGCCTCTCAACATGAACAACATTCTGCTGCCAAGTGACAGAAATCAATGCCAAATCATTAAATCTTTGACTTGCTTCTTTACTGTCTGTGCACAGAGCAATAATTCACTGCATTACTATATTGAAGACAATATTTCAAAGCAAATCATGTTTCTTTAAAAAAAAAACATATAGGGAAATTGCTTTAAAGACCAGCCTGTCTTGAAAGATGAGGACACAGATTTTCAAGGTAGCCCATTTCTCCGTGGAAAAGATTGCAAAGCGATGGAGGTTATGCTCACAAAGGGCTGAAAACAACTTATATTGTTTATCCTCTGAAGTGATGGAGTAGTGGTTGTAGCCTCTGGTTCCTGGCTAGAGGCCATCTTTCGCTTTAGGGATGGAAAACCAGTTTACAGGCTGTCAGCCTCAGGAGACAAAAGATGAAACAAAGATCTGTCACCTCTTTGAAGAGGAGAGCTAGGTTAATGCTGTCATTTCTTTCAAATGGTAGAGAAGTAGTTTATAAATGTCATCAACTGGGTTGTTGACTCTCTAGAACTGATAAAAAGAGGCTAAGGGCTATTAAAGGGGACCTTGTAAGTTTTCACCACTTGGTTTTAGTGGGTCTTTCTACTAAAAGCTAGATTACAAGGGGTAAAGCTGCTAGTCTGCTAGAAAGCTGACTGCAAACCCTCCAATAACTGTCCTTGAAGTCTTCTGTCCTTGAACTGTCTTTCAAGGGCAGAAAAACCCCTGAATGCTACACACTGTGCCTCCATAAACTGGAAAACAGATTACCACCTAAGAAGGAAGTCAGTAACGAAGGATCTTGCCTTACCCAGAAGATGCTGGTACAAGTTACTCATCTGACGATACCTTGCTGGAATAACTGCATGAATGAAAGCTTATTTTCCTCCATTTCCCCTTGGCAAATAAGGCAAACAAAATGTACAGCCCAATGCAAGTTGGTTGCAATACACACTAAGCTCATGTCATTCTCACCAGTCCATCTGCAACTCCTGTTCACAGTCTATAGAAGGGCTTCTGGTGCTCAGAGGTGGCTGACTGGCTCTGAAGCTCAGGATAAATTTGAGACATGGTGTGGACCTTGCCTAAGAACAGGGAAGAGCAGATTTGGAAAATCCCAGTGTGTCTCTGCATGTACAGGACAGCAGGCGTTTATATAGATTTTAGAGATTTGCACATTCCAGCATGTAAATCTAACTGTTATTAATGGTAACAGCTGTAAGGGACAACTTCATTAGAGTGAGAAAAGTTAGTTTATCTGATATCTACAGAAACTGGAAGCTGGAACAGAAATAGGGGATAATGTTATTTTTGCTGCATCTGAACTCCTATGTTCACAGGGACTGAGACAGCAAAGAAATTGATGCAATAGAAAGAAATGTAAAAAGGAAAAAAAAAACACAGAACAAAAACATTGCCATAGCAAATGACAGAGGAAGAACTTGTTGCCAAAAGTAACTGGTTGGAAGATTGAGAAATTTTCTGATAAACCACTGGCTGCATCTTAGATGACTGGGAATATGTTTGAGATTCTTCCCTATATTGAACTTTCCCTGTCTTCTCAAATTCATGATCATTTTGAAAAACATTTGATAAAATATTGCCCTTGAAAATATTTTTTCACAATTTTCAGAAAATATTTTCTTTCTGTAAGACAAATTAAAGCTTTGACTCATCAAAATTTTTCCAACCATTAGCATTTCCTGATGCAAGTTCAAAAAAATAACTAAAATGCTAAATAGAGACTTAAATATTAACAAAGTTGTACAATTTAATTACAGATCTTAGAAACATAAATTTGGAATCTATTTCCTGTGCAGCTGTAACTGCTTTCTGTGGTCACATCATGTAACATTTTGTGATCTGTTTTTCTCATCTGTAAAGAAAAGATAGTTGTGCCAACATCAGAAGGGTGGCATAACAAAGGAATAAATGACTACAGAGTGCTTGAAAGACACTGTAGAAATATTGTAAATACCCTATGCCCTTATGGTATTCCCTTGCCGTCTTTATAGCAATTGTTGCACACGAGTAAAAGGACCAAGAAAGACTATCAAAATTGTAATAGCTATTGTGTTCTCTGCACCTGTACAGTATATCAGGGTAATGGGTCCCATGAACTCTGGTAACACCATTAGAGGAGGCAGTATCGAATCAAATACAATATAATATTTGCTGTGAAATGGATGGCATGCAATCATTTCAGCTAACATTTAAGTCCTCATTACAAAGAGAAAATAATCTCAAAGACTAGATATAGTAAGATTAAAATACCAGGTTAATTTTGTTCAGTGCTACTCTTCCACACAAATGCGATATTTCAAAATGTATGATTTTATTTCAGAGTGTGTATTTTTACAACATGGTAAGATGGAAGACCCCAAACACATTGTGTTTATAACACACTCAACTAGTTCAACCCTTAGCATTGACCAGCATATACTTTAAAGCTTTTAAGTCCATCACCTTTACAGTAAAAGAATGTCAATTTATCATGCAAGATATACATCACTATAGCCTGGTCTGTAAAGCCAAAATGCTGTGCTCTCTTCCCTCTCTCTTTTGAATAAATCTTCTGAATGGGAAAAAAAAATGAAAGGAAAGGGCAAATTTTGTTGTTTACAAGTATGCAGTTGCCAGATTTTAAATAAGAAGCCAATTCAGCAGTATTTTTGCAGCTTTCAGAAAAAATAGGTGCCCATGGGCTAAAGGAGAAGGGTTCCTACTTTACTGGAAAAAAAAAAGATGAAAAGCTGCCAGCCCGATGAAGCCCTTGTGTGGTGATGCAAACACACAAGGGCTCATGTACAAATGATGCAAAGGAGTTATAATTTACCTTCACTCCCAAAAGTATGGAAGAGTACAGCAAGGCTCAAATCTCTAAGATGGCTGACAAAAAAATTTTGCAAACAAAATATTTTGCAAAAATATAAAGATTTCTGAAGCAAGAGAAATCAGAGAGAGACAGGAGGTCCCTTTGAATTCAGCTATTTTTTTCCATACCATGGAATGATTATTAGATCAAAGTGAGATTATAAATTGTTACCAGTTACTACTGCTTAAATATAGGAAAATACACAGAAAACACACACACAAATGGCTGTGTGTTATTTTCACAGCCGTCCAGAATAAGACACTTATCATCAGTTAGTGAATTACTGCCCACCACTAAATTGCAGTAATGTGCACATATTCTGAGACAACTCCAAGTGTGAAGTGAAACACCTTTCTTTTCTACTCCTTTACAGATTATCATCAGGCAGAGCTCCAGACCGTCTACCCAATTTATCTCACGGCTAGGATGACCTAGGGTTTGCAAATGCTAAAATTCCAGGGTTCAGCATACGATTTTATGATTATGTCCTTGTTTTCCTCCCTTTTTTTCACAAGTACTTGCAAAGTGATGTCTTTCTATAGGTTAATTGTTTTCAGTTGTAACCTCAACTGTAGTTTCAGAGGAAACTGAAATTTACTGAATGCAATGAATAGGCTCAATATCTGGTGATTCAAGGTGAAGGAATGTAATTGTTGCAATAAATTTTAAGGAAAATAAAAAAAAATAACAGTATAATAAAGCAAAATAAATAAAAAGAAGATATTTTATCTTTGATTACCTACAGTAATATCTGAGAAGCTATTTTAATATCCATCTTGCTAATAGCATAATTGACAGAATGATTAAATGAATGAATGAAACGGGAAAAGGCCAAGAAGACAGTGCTTACAGAACAGTTTACTGAAGAATTAACTGAGAAAACACATTAAGTTCTCACTTATTTTAATATACTGCTTATGCTTAGAAAAAAAATCAACCTTTCACCCATCTGACTCAGCTGCCCTCTTCTGAAGCATCAAATAAAAGTGTAGAGAGAATAGATGGGCTACAGCCATATTAAAATTAAGATTCATTCTCTGGTATCTTTCTGTATCGGCATCTATATGGGTGAGATCAACTTCTAACTTACATGCACAGCTGAGTTTTGGCTGCTCTTCAAACTTTCAGAGAGGGTTACTATAACAAGGTTGTCCCAACAAAGGCAGCTTAATTTTATCTGCTAGTGGTTTCAATAAACCATAGGAATCAAGAAGCCTCATAATTTGGTTAAGTAACCCCATCCCTGTTGTTCCTGCCTCGTCATCAGGAATGTTGTGAGCACTCAGGTCCTTGTTGGGCAGAGTGCCAAACACCAGAGCATCCTGTCAGCTTCTCACTAGTCTCAACCTCATTCTTCTTGTCTTTCCTCACATGATGGGGCGCAAACACCTTATCCTGACTGCCAAATCACAGGTCATTCAGTTTTTTCATTTCTGTAATATTTCGTCTTCATAATCCATCCCACCATTAGCAAATAATTCTGCTCATTCTGCTCAAAACCAAAATAGGACAAAGGGAACCAGAACTTAGCCCTTCACTCTTCTTACAGGAGCAGGTGGACAGGCTATCATCTAAGGAGCTCTTTGGAGGGTGAAGGGCTAATGGTGCAGCTTCTGAAATGAAGAATTCATCTCAAAGTCAGATGTGAGGAAAATGGTATTACAGGTTATACAAAAGCATATGTTGCAAATGAGTGCGGGTCTAAAGCAGAAGAGAGAGTGACCTGGGTTTAAGACAAAAACCATCAACAGCAAGGTAAACATTGTTCATCTGTCTTCCTTTTACAAACTCATTTATTTCACTTCTGAAATTTCTTCATGCAGTAGGAGATGTGACTGTCACCTACAAATGATCAGGGTACATATAAAAGGTAAGACTATCCATTTAAAACAGAAGATTGACATTTCAAACAAGTATCATATTTCATCTTTTCCAAAACATGTTTCCACTCTCTCTTTGCTAAACAGAGCCTTTGTTTATTTGCAGTGTCTGTAACAATGGACAGAAGTAATCTGACGAGATTCAAAACAGAGATATATAAATCTTAGCATAAATAGAAATCAGTTCAACCATCTATTTTGAATGTGATGCATTTTTCTTTTTATCATAGAATCATAGAATCATAGAATCATAGAATGCTTAAGGTTGGAAGGGACCCCTAGAGATCATCTAGTCCAACCCCCCTGCACACGCAGGGTCACCTACAGCACGGGGCACAGGACTGCGTCCAAGCAGGTTTGGAAGATCTCCAGAGAAGGAGACTGCACAGCCTCCCTGGGCAGCCTGTGCCAGGGCTCTGGCACCCTCCCTGCTAAAAAATTTTTCCTTAAGTTCCTCTGGAACTTTGGGTGTTTCCATTTGTGGCCATTACCGCTAGTTCTGTTGGTGGTCACCACTGAGAAGAGGCTGCCCCATCCTCCTCACTGC
>VZSV01000004.1:10313614-10345438 GCA_013398735.1 Nothocercus julius
CCAAGGACTGACCCCTGGGGACACTGCTAACCATGGCCCTCCAACTAGACTCTGCACCGCTGATCACCACCCTCTGAGCCCTGCCATCTAGGCAGTTCCTAATCCACCTCACTGTCCACTCATCTATCCCACACTTGCGGAGCTTGCCCAGAAGGATGCTGTGAGGGATGGTGTCAAAAGCCTTGCTGAAGTCGAGGTAGATGACATCTACCGCACTATATGTCCTTGTACAGATGAGGGAAGTCTGTGGTGCCTTCAATGAACACATAACAAAGTCACTTCATTCTAAGGTACATACATTTTATGCAGGTTTGGGGAGTGTTAAGTGTTTAATTGGTTACTTGTGTGCGTATGTGGAGGGGAGAGACTGTATGTATGTTTACGTACATGCATCTTGCATGCATGTGTATGTACATATCTAAGCAGTGCCAGACAAACACCTTGTAGAATAGTCTCCCTATGCAAGTAGAATAGTTCCTTTTAAAATAATCCCCCTAGGCAATCATCAAACAACTCACTCTAACAGCATGACTGCACAAACCCTTAGAAATATGTTGAGAGGGAATATACTGAAAGTGAGAAAGAAGTGTTAGATGACCCCAAAATTTACAATACCAGAGCAGATGACATATACAGCCATCTCTGGATTCTACTTCTTAACGATAAACCACATAGAAGACTATTTATTCATAATTGCAACAGAGAAGTGGCAAAAGGAAAGAGGAATTTTCAGTTTGATGGAAAAACTTTTCTGTTATCAGCTAGATCAGTCAAACAAAAAAACCCACTTCCCTAGCAGCATCTCCATGATATCTATGTATTTAGGGTGGGCTACGGTAAAGAAAGAGCTTGGAGGAGAGATTATATAAAGGAAACACCTATAGCTGCAGCTTTCTTAGTGTACCAATAAAAAAAAGATTCCACCCTGGAATCCTTAACTTCTCCAGAGTGAAGGGAAGTTATGCAGCAGAAAACCAAAGGTTTCATAGGTATAAGAACTACCATAATGCCATCAAGACTTATGTTCTCTTGCTAAAAGGATTTTTCGGGAGATATATTAATGCCTATGTAGGATACGCAGCAAAAGTATTCAGTGTGAAGTGTTGTGCAATGAAACTACCTTCCATCTCACCGGTCAGTGCAGGTCATTCTATTGTATTATTTCCCCAAAGAATAAACTTGTATTTAAATGTTTATAGCAAATTTAATTTACAAACACTGGCTCCTTCCACTGGGAGAATAAAGAAAACTTCCATCAGAAAGGCAGAGCTCTGAACTTCACTTGGAAAGTAATGAGCATCACAGTATTTTAGTAGTTTGTGTTTAAGTCTTAGAACCCATTCTGCTAAATTTCTAAAGAGAATTTGTCTAGTTCAATATTTCTTTTCTAAAGCTACTGACATTGACTTTTCTTTATGAAAATAATGTAATGAAATAGGTATTCTTCTTCCTAAGACTCCCAGCATGCTCTGTTATGCAGATTTTACATAGACTGACGCATCCACAATGTACTTGGAGGCTATTTGGATGGAAATAGAAAAGCTATGGAGCAAGACAGAGCTAGCCTAGATGTAAACAAGCTGGAACTGCTGGCAGCTGCGCTGTTACAAATAAAATTGCATTCCCCACTGTCTTCTCACTTATCAATTTTGACAGAAGACTCTTCTGACTCCTCATAAACAGCATCGAAAAGGACAAATCACATTGGGTGTCAGATTTGCCAGAATGGATTTGGTTGGTAGCTTACCACAAAGAAACAGCGGGTTATCTCCATTCCACATGGTGGGGAATAACAAAGCTCTGTCCAAGGGGTGGGGGCTCTACCTTAGAGGATAAAGTATCATTTAATCCTTATTTTCTAAAGTCTGGTTTAGATTTGAGAATCTCTAGTGCAAGATTTGTTTACATCAAAGCAGAAAGGAAAAATATCAGCAAGCATTTCTCCAATGTATCATTCAAAAGCAAGTACAATGGAATGAGAAATACTTTAAAATAGAACCACTTTCCTGCTGATGCCTGCTTTATAGCTACCTTTAGAGCCACATGCTGCTTTGTGTCTAGATGAATGCTCCCGGACAACAGGATACTAAAGAAAATGACACCAGTGTAAAAAAAAATAATAAAAAAAAAATTGGGAAAAAGAATTAGTACGCTGATATATAGACACCTGTTAATAAAACATCACCTTGCAATTTTGGCAGAACGTGGTTCTGCAGTTTATGAATCATTTGATAACAAATAAGCATCATCACTGGATATGGGACTTCACACTATCCTTGCAGCTCTGGAGGGTCATTCTTTGCTGCGTACTCTAATCTAACAGAAAAACCAAGCAGTGGAGTAACTTAAGGAACAGCAGATCTGCCAGAACAGATTCAGGACAGCCTGATGTCTGATGATCTGTAATATTATGATTTGCATGAGCAGAAGGAGGAACTCACCCAATTATCAACGGAGATGCCTGAGGAATGGGGGCAAAAAAGAGTTGCTCATTAGATGGGGGGAATGGGCTGGGCTGGATGAACTACAGAGCTGAAGTATGAATGTAAGAACTCCTTAATGAATCCTTTGATCACTACAGTACGCACAAATTTAGCGTTGCAGTGGGAGGAAGGTTCTAAGCATATGGGGATGAGATAAACGCAACTTCTAATTCTGTAGGCCGTGCAGGCTTGATGTGTCCTTTCTAGCGTACTTTTAAAGGATATTTTAAGCCTTGAGCTTAAAGACACATGGTGGACTTTACAGGGAGTGTGTCACAAGGATGTCAAAGAGAAAAATAAAATCTTTACAGATTACAGACTTCCTGGCTAAAAAGGCTCAACAACTATCTAGCAAGTCAGTAGTCAAATACCCACTCAAACCTGAGTTAACACGAATAATACCAAATTTTCAAATCCTTGCCAAAAGGTAAAATCAAAAAAATCAACCTTTATGGGAAGAATTCAACAAGAAGTACCCTAACCTCACTAATAAAAATAATTTTTAACATGCTCCTGTTATTGGGTTCATCACACTTACTGGGAGTAGAAAGTCCTCAGCAAACAGGCTGCCAAATCACCAAGATAGCTTATTTTAACATCTACCCACAAACACCGCCTCTTTAGCTAATTTTCATTCCATTATTTCCATGGTCTTACTTCTATTCATAACTCTTCTACCTATTCATTAATTCTCTTTGTTTCTGTTCTTTTCCCCTGATAAAATATCAATGCCAGCCTAATAGAAATACTTCATTATATAAATATGATTTAACTGTGTATGTTTTCACCTGCTTGAGTCCCAACATCCCTTTTTACTATGTTCTGCACTTGAGAAGACTTTTGAGCAGAGAGATTCATGATAAACTGCTTATATACAGCATTTCTCTACAATCACTTTTTGTCTTCACTTTTGGTCAATGGATATGTGAAATTGAAAAGGTTTGAGAAGAATGTAAAGTATAATTAACAAGCTGAAGATATTTAGCTATGGGTGGCCTCCACAGGTACCTTCTCACACAAGTAATTCATAATTTTATGGCCTCTCGGCTACACATCAGCTATATAATCAAACACCACTTCTTTATCACCTGCAGAGTAGGCATTCTCTGCAGTTTCTTGTCTTGGCTTAGTGACATTACTTGGAAAATTTAGTTTAAACTCGGAAAACTTAGGAATGGGAAAACCCATGACATCAATGCTGAAATTGCTGAAATCTTTGCACTGACTTCTTTACATTTCTGTTTGCCATTCAATGCACTGGAGATTGAAGTCTGGAAGGAATCCACGACTTGCAAAAGCTCTTGGCACTTGGAACACAAGCTCTGAACATCAGATTGGCAGATATATCCCCCTCCTTCCATGAATGGCCTCTTTGATTCATGGATGGACCTTCTCAGGAGAAGACCCCTGAAGTGTTTGGAATTTTCCTGTCTGTAATGTGTAAAAGCATTTGAATCTGATAACTTTTAAGGGGTAGAGAAAAGCCTACTGAAAATAAGGATTATGATAAGCTCAAAGACATCAAGCCCTGGACAGATAACTCATTCTCTTCCAAGGAACACATACACAATTGCAGTTTCTAACCTGACTCTTCTGATTTTATTACAGCCCCATAACATCTCAGAGCTCCTGCTAAAGTGCAGCAGGTACCTTTCCTTCACCTATGAACTTTAGATTCACTAAGTCCAGAGGTTTATGCAGTTGCAGTATCTCCACTTCAAATCAACTGAGAATTAACTTTGCATAACAACCTTTCACTTTTTATGAACAGTTTCACTGATAGCTGGCAAAGTCATACTTCATTTTTGTTGTATTTCAAAAATATTACTGCCCAGCACTTTCCTCTGTAAACATCATTATTACTGCTGCCTGCCTGCTCTGGGCCTGAAGTGTGTCAGAAGATTTATATGCTTCATCAGCACTTTCTAAACATCCGGGCAGCCAGTCGAAATGGGGAGGCATAACAGATGTGCCAACATCTGCTCCAGCAAACATTTATCCGGACAGCAGAACATGTAGCTGTAGATTCAAACTCCTAACCAGTTACAACTCCGCACATTCAAGCAGCCTTGATCTACAACTGTGCAAAAGCTATTTAGGAATATTAATTAAAAACAAATTGAAAACATAATTTTTCAATTTTAGACAGCTGTGAGAAATATACTTTCATGTGCTTCAGTTTATGCCTGTCAGACACAGCAAATGCAAATACAATGAAAAGGACAAATTTAAAGCTGAGCCGGGAAGATCAGAAAATCTTAGAAAGAACTAAGCTAAAATCCCACCTCATCTGCACTCTTCTTTACTCTGAGATCCACACATATTAAAACACAAATAGCTAAAAGATGCAAATTGCAATCACATACATGTATCTATAAAAATCAGTTCTGATCACTTCATGTGCTTGATTTTCAAGCACATTTTTAACTCCCTGGCACCAAAGCAAGGTCTACGAGCACCATATCCATGCTGAGTTTCAGCTGTTCAAACTTCTGTCACACATGGAAGTGTCCCCCACCCCCAAACACATACTAGCAGAGATGGAAGAAATCATGAGATGCAATACAAAGCAAACTGATCATCTGCTTTTCTGATGCACAATACAGTTTCACCTGTACAGTTTCACCTGCTCACCAAACCATGCCCTCCAGGAATGACTATAGCATTCTCTTTGAAGAGCTGCCTCATTAAATAAAAAAGCAAACTTCCAGAGGAAAGACCTCCCCTGCTTTTTTTGATTTCTCTTTTGAAGACCCAGCATGCATAATACCGAAACCCTGTTTAAAGTCCATTTTCTTGTCAAAGGTTCCCATCTTGCTAGGGGGGTTTGGTCTTTGCTCCTTCTGAAGTCCCCAACATACTAAGTTTTAAAACACCGACATTGTAACAATAAGCTGGTTTACATGACTTTTAGGCTATTTTTAAAAGAATAAGTAAAACTAGCTATTTTTCCCCTCTTACATGTGTATAGCTGGATTGCATGACTCTAAGACATAATACATGAACTTTCAAGCAGCAGGCATATGAAAAATAACATTATTAAAAGCCTTCGAAACATTTTTAGAATAGTTTCACTGTAAAGCATATACAGAGGTGTGGTATAATGGTATAAAAACTGTCTAAACAAAACATGTTTCCAAAAGAGAAGATTAATAATCCACAGATTACCATAAAAAAGAAAACATTGCAAGCACCTTGCTCTTACTTCTGAGTGAAAAACACACACCATATGTTGTAATGGTGCCCAGCAATAAAGTGCTTCTGAACTAAGCTCACTTTTCTTCATTTTCTTGGAAAAAACATAAGCTCTGACAACACACAGGAATTTTTATTAGCTTTCAGGTGAAAAGAGAAGTAACCTTGTGTTTGTTTTATGAAATCATGAAACAAAATAAGTATCACTGACTTGATATATTTTCCCCCAGGTTTAAAACACAATAATTGGTAATAACTTTGATAAATTTGCCCTTGTCAGTGTGTGTCTTTTTCTCCCCACCGTCGCATGATGCTCTGCAGTTGGGGGCACAATTCAAGCTAATAAATTGGGATATTCATTATCTGAGGGAGGGGAGATGACAGCAACTTCATCTGCATTGAAAATCAGAGTTTTGCGGTGAGATGTCCGAATACATTCAAAATTAACAAAGAAGTATGGCAGAAACTAGCCCTACGTCCTAAATGATCCAGTGGCTATCAAGGAGGATGGCTAAGAAAAAAATACTACAAGTACAGCTGCATGGGGTTTACTACTGCCAGTTTTGTCACTGGCTGACTTGGCAAGTCACTCAATATGACTGTCCTTAGTCACACCTGCTTATGAGTAATATTACTGTAAAAATTCTGGACCTAGTACTAGTGAATGACTTCAGTGGAGTGAAGTTTAATTAACTTGTACTTGAAAAGTCTCTCTGAGATTCTTAGAAGACAGGCAATAAAGTGAAAAGATTTTTCTTTTATTACCATTATTTTGTTCATTTGCTACATTGCACACAGTTAGGCACACAGTTAGGCTGGAATCACGTATTTATTACTGTCTTTCTCTAAATTATAGTGATTTACCCCCCAGGAGGTTTTACATAAGAACATCAATGAAATACACTGTATTCTACTGAAGTGGGCCAAATGCATGCTGAAAGAGCTCTATTTTAATTATTACACAGTGTTATTCAAGAATTACATGAAAAACAATGCCTATGCCAGTTCTCCATTTTTAACAGCCCTCGTTCCATTCTTACAGGACGTCTTAGCTGTCAGATAAATCATGAAGGTGTTAGGCATTAGCAAATCAGGACTCCTTTTGAATTAAAAGGGAAAAATCTTGAAGCATGTTTTCAAAAGTCCTGAATGGTGTAGCATTTTCATAGGTCCAACTAAAACAACTCTAGTAATCTATTTACTAGCCAAAAAGACTGCCTCAAAAGCTTTTCAATTAATCTTTAAATACAGTCTTCTTCTCTACATTTGTGCAAGACAACTGGTAGGAATGGCAAAAAACAACAATCATAAAGACTCTCCTAAGCCACCAAGACCACAGAGACACAAATGTACCTGTTCACTTATGTCACTATAATTCTTAACAGCAGGTGTTACCTTAGATTAAGAATTACCATGAAATATCTGAATAACCATCTCAGTAAAATGCATGTATACTATGGGGTTTGCACTATTCAGCCCTAATCTCCAGGCAATTATGAACTGCTGGTCTGAAAAAAAAGGTAGGATACTAAACCCAGGTTCTTTAAGCCCTCTCTGACTGCTCTGTCAGATCAATACCTCCCTCCTCCATCACACTGGCAGCTGCATAAGATAAGGCACGAGGTGAGCAGTATCTGCTTCTCCATTAAAAATCTACACCACATTTACCAGCAAGTGTTTTCACCTTTCCTTTACCACTCCAATCAGGCCTAATTACAATGGAAGATGCAACCTTGCTCATGACTTTGGCTCCTCTAGGCTGCAACACCTATGTCTCTATTAGGATTCTGCCTGTATAACATAGCAATTCTTGAAGCGTTTTCTTTTACATTATATCTGGTCGTTGCTGAATTTGAAATCTGCCTCTTATTTGCTAAAGGCTCTTTTTTCCTGATTCATCCCAAGTCATAAGAGGTTCAGAAAGAAAGAATCCAATCCCAGTAGGAAATACAGAAGAAAAAAGCACAATCCAACAGTAAGCCACAAAGGCATTATAGTAGCTCTGTTCATTCACATCACTGTCACTTTATCTGAATATGCCTGGAACTTGGCTTATGTGATCTCTGCCAAAATAGGTTTCTTTTTCTCTCTCTTTATCTCTCTCTCTTTCCCCCCTTAAATTACTAGATATAAAACTTGACTTAATAGCTGTAACTAGAAATTCCACGATGCCTGGTGGGAATCCATGGGAAAACTCATCTCAGAAGTGTTTTCCATTTTGTTGGTTAGTTACACATCCATTTTACAGACTAGTTGAAACAGGGAACAAAACAAAAGAGCCTGGTTTCAGTTATCAGAACCACTGGCAGTGTGCACACAGAAGCTGTTTTCAAAAAAAGCTGTTTATTCAGGTGTTAGCAGTTGTAGCAGGAGCTCCAATTGCATCGCGACAAGTGCCCATAATGCTCGCACGGGGTCTTTGGAGGCTATCACAGCCCTGAAGGGAGCTGTTACAGACTATCAGCTCAGTAATCCTTGTGTTAAAAAGGCCCTAAATATGTATTTACAAGATAGACAGATCTGTATGGTTTATTGCTTAAATAATACATGTGTTGAAAAGACCTTAAATACGAATTTACAAGGCAGGCAGATCTCTCTTGGCCTCTTACAGCAGTGCTGGACCTTTCAGAAAGTCACTGGACTCCACTTTAGCAGGATCTATCTACACTCACATTAGCGCCTCAGTCCTCATGTACTTATGTGGTCAAGTAACTTCACCCAGATCAACAGCTTCACTTGGGTTACTAATGTGAATAAAATTACTCCTTTTTTTTTTGCTTCTGAAGAAAAAAATGCCAATAAAATTGATTAACTTCAAAACTGTTATGACACAGAAATAGGAAATTCAAATTTGAGGCTGACATACCAACCTTCCTTCATCATGATGGAATGAGTGTTACTGGAATCCAAAATCAACATGTCCCCACTAGCTAGAGCATTTGCTGCAATATGCAGATATGGCAAGAAAAGAGTGACTAAAGGATAAAATTTTCCCCAAAGGAGTTTTATGGGTTCAATGAGGTCTACATAAAATGTTACTTATGGCCAATTTCTCAGGTCTTCTAGATTTTCCCTCTTCAGGCTGCATTTTCAGTCATTTGAGAAAAGAGTCAACAGCATTGAATCCAGAAATGCTCAGGTCAAAAGGAAGCTTTATTAACTTCAGTGGGTTTGGATCAGACAAGTGATATCTTAAAGGACTAATCTACATTTACGGTGAACAGATTTGTGAGTGCAAATTCTTATCAACACATTTACATGATTGGCTGTGCATAACCATAAATTAGCACTTACATTCAATGTCCATACACGCGCACACATTTATTTCCTTATTATGATTGAAAATCTGTCCCTTGGGACTGCGAAGTAGAACATGGACCTTAATACTATTCTTTTTTGATCTGAGGTGTCAACGAGCACTCAGAATCGGTTGCTCTGGTTAGGAGGTGCTATTGGTGACGGAGACAAGCATTTTGCATGCAAACCTCCTGATTTCCAGAAATCCTGTTTTACTAAACATAGGAGCAATTGACACTGCAGGTGTGCAGGTGGTTTTGTGACATATACTAGCTTCTTGAGCAAAAGATGCTCAATGGTTTCTAACACCTTAACTGAAGAGCATCAGGAATACCATGTGACTTCACATAGGGTCTGCTCAACCCTTAGCAGCTTCCCCCAGGTTCTCAGAGAGATACTATCAAAAACTGCCAGTGTCATTTTTACCTAAAACAGGAGTTGTTAGACACAGGAGGGCTGACAGAATAGGTGTCATACCACCATTCTCACTCCAAAAAAATGCTAATGCTGGTGGACCACTGATGTGGTTTCCCAGTCTCTTTCAAGCTATGTTGTTTTGATGCATTTACTTGTGTCTTTGTCTAAAAAAGAGCGCAGACACAGTTGGAAAGACTTTTAGACAACTGCACCGGAGCTCTTCATGCACATGAAGAACAAATGAATTAAGAACAAATCTCCCTCCAAAAAAACCCCTCAATTACAAGAGCAAATTTCAGCCTACTCTTCCTCATATATCCAACAGCAGTAGACATCTGACCCACTGTTACATCCCGTCAATGATGGCTACTTTTGCTGTCTGTAGGAAGCATTCATCTAGAAATAGGAATCTTTTTCTGTCTTAGGTTTACAAGGTTTCAACAACTGTAATTCCCCGGAGATATCAGGTATCAAAGCAAAAAATAATCATGAAATCATGAAAGCATCTTTCCTTGGACTTGTTGACTAAACCTCATTACCTAGTTCTGCCTAGTTTTAACGTTTTATTTTCATCTGGCCCTCTTATTGAAAGGGAATCTCCTCAGACAGAATAGGAAGGACCAAACATTAATGATATTTTCTTTTGTCCGGCTTTGTTTTCACAAGTCTTTGTTTTTATGATATCTTATGATATGATTTTTATTTATGACTTTGTTGCCTTAATTTCTGCTTGCTTGCCAATGTCCCAAACTAAGTATATTATGTTTCTCTCTTCTGAATAGTAGATTAAGGAAGATATTTAAAATGTACAAGTTCATTAATTTATTTATTCCTATCTAGCACCGGTATCCTCTTCTTGCAGGGAAAGAGTCTCACTGTATAAAAAAAATTCAGAGCCACATTTAGCACAGATTTACTGTAGCCTGTTTTAGTTCTCTCCCCTCATCAATATCAAACAGCATGATGCACATGATGTAATTCCAGCCACACAGTGGTCACCCATAGCTAGATATGGGTTGGGTTTGCCCCTGAGTATCTTTGTTTGTCTTTCAGTGATTTTGACTGCAAATCCAACTGAGCAGTTACAAATTGGTCAATTCCTACTTAATCTTAAAAGCCCTCATGGGTAACTGGCTATGCCAGAAACACAAATCTTTTGGTCTTTTTCCGTCAACCCTCACTGATGCTGGCTATGACCTCTCTCTCTATATATATACACCAATAATTCAAATTCTGTTTAGGACATGTTTTAGGGCAGCAGCAGTGCCCTCCAATTTCTTCACGTTTCCAGGCATTTGTTTAAGCTATGGTTTTTAATGGAGTCTAATGAGCCTCCCAGGGAGTTTATCTTTCCAAGACAATTGGCTCATCTTTGAGTTTATTGAGCTGTGACAATCTGAGCACAACCCACTGGATTTTTCTAGCTTACAAATGGAGAAGAGGACTCTTGGGTCTAATCCTACCAAATCCACTGGCAAGCTCAAGTCCATTTCCCTAAGGCTGGATATCATATATGAGCATCAGGTCTCCTTCTTATGGCAGTAATTCAGTTACCTAAATTCCAGTATATTTCTGTAAGCAAGATCCAAGTTGATGAAAGCTTTCCAGGACATCTCATTTCTTGGAAAATATTCTTATCTACAGCATGACAGTTGCTAGTCATCTCATATCTTCTGCTACTACAAACTCGAAATTTCCCAAACAAGCTTCCTGATTTGGCTGGGTATTTTGCAGTTGTTAGCTCAGAAACAGTGTATTTTTCATCTACAAATTACCTTTGCCTATTTCTGGGAAATTTCCAGCTATTTCTCTGATTATTTTTCTGCTGTCTATCCTGTTTTTATCTCTTTTGAAATCTCAAAGATTTTTTTAAATCAATTTAAAAAATCATTTGCCATAGAAACTGGCAAGCCCCTATTTGTATCCTTTCAATATAATGTGAATGTCAGCCTTCAGTCTGGAAATTGCACCACAATCCTGATACCATATAGTTTTTTGGATGTATACAAATAGTTAATGTTCAGACCAGAAAGTTGCTACAAAGAAGAAAACAATTTTAAGATCAGGGAGCAATGATACAATCCATCTTCCTCACAAAACATAATAATAATAATCATCATAATCACCATAATAATTCCTATTCTCCTAAATACAGAAAATTAAATGGTATGAGACAGAGAAGGATCATAGTTCTAATCTTCTTTCATCCAATATGCAACCCACAGCTTTCCCCTCAGGGGTGGACGAGCAGAGCTTCTGCAGTATCTGTTAAAAAAGACTCGGTCAATTCTCCTATGTGGTTCACAAACACTAACGTTGGTATATTTGTGGGACCAAAAAATGTCAGAGGAAGGGTGAGATCAAGTAGCTGCTGCAGGACAGTACACTGAAAGGATTCTGACCGCACTGAATCACGGTCTGTGTGAGAACCCCTTCTGCCACTGCTCCTGCAGGTCCACAACAACAGCTAGCAAATCCCTCTTGACCCTGTCCTGTATGAGACTGTTTTGGAGGGAGATCCGTGTCTCCGGGGACAATGCTCTCGACTGTTTCAGCTACCTGGTTAATAACTACAAAGGCTCTTAAATGATAGATAATAATTCCAACTAATGACTGATCTAAGCTGTAAGATTACCACAGGCCTACATTTTGGGGTTGCATTTCATGTCTAGAGCTTGCTTTATTAAAAGGGTCCAAGATGCTATTATTTCTCCTTTGAAAATCCCTTATTTAGGAGAATATATCCTCTCCTGAAACAAAGCTACATAGCTCCTTTCCTATTTAAATTTCACATGAAACATGCTTTATTTCAGTCACTCAGTGAGTTTGCCTTGGGCAACTGAATCACATCTGACAGCAAATTAATGACTATGATGGTGTGATTAGTAGCGATTACAGGCAATGGAGAACCTGCCTGAGCATTTACCACTGTCATAATACTTATGCCACCTATTATTAGGGATTAATAATGCTCATAAAAAAGGACATGATTCCACTGTTATAAATTTGGTGTCTGTTAGTATTTTAATATCTCACTAATATTCTGATTAAATGGTAAAATATTATGGCATTTTTTTAGATTTCTTTTTTTTCCAGATAATTACGTTACTAATTTATTTGAATATTACCTGAAAAAAAAAAATCTGTTACAGGCAGGAAAGAAGAACTGTAAACAAAAACTTGACAGAGAAGTTAAAAATTGTATTAATCATGTGGAATCAAAATGAAACCTAAGCTCTGAGACTCTTGTGCTATTATATATCACACCAAAACCCATCTGGGAAGGAATAATGATTTCACTAATCCCCAGAAATGATTTTTTGAAGAGTTCAAATAAAAGTTTGCTTGTTCTGATTGAGATTCACTAAGCAGACTTTATTTGATTTTTCTGCTTCCTGGGGGAAGAACTTTAGATTCCCCAGACTGCACAAAGAGAAGAACAACGGACCAAACTTGCAACAGAGCATCCTATCTGCTAAAGACAAGATAAAAATGAACACACTGCGTATTTGCCAAAGCTTTTCCCATTCGCTTCATTTCCAAATGTCAAGCAGTTATGTGAAACCTTTAAAAAGGTTTCTTTACATACTGTTAAGGTAGAGCAAACAGGAGGATGAAATATTTTTAATCTTGTATAAAAAGATATTTAATTATTTATAATCACTCATTTAAAATACAGTGGCTTGAAGTTTTGTAAAGACTAAGCACTGTTTAATAACAAAAAGGAACCATCTGCTTCTTGTGCTTGTTCCTAGAAATATGTTGTTATTGGAAGATACACTATTAGATTTTGAAATAAAAATCTGATAAAAAGCAGCATTACCAATCACATGTTATCATTTTGGGAAGCTACACAGTGATTTTCCAGTGATTCAGGGAGATATCCACCCTTGTTGCTAGAGAATACATGAACAGCAGAGAGAGACTTGTGGCATATAGCACGGTTTCTTATAATCGCAACACTTACAATGTCAAATGTCACAGAGCAAGTAATAGAAATCATATTAATTCTCAAAGCTGTAGTCTGTTCTTACAAATAACACACACCCAAGTATCTGTAAGACTGATCCCTAAGACATGAGAAAAAAAAGGTCAATTAATTCTTAAAGTTGGAAGGAAAAGAAAAAAAAAGCAATTAAACTTCCAGTTACCGTTTTTTAATTTTGGAAGTATTAAAACAGCAAAAGCAAAGCAGCTGATCCTCAGTCCCCACCACCCAAAGATGGTATATGTGTAATAAGCTTCCTGAACTTACATGTAAAATGTCAGGCCAGTGAAACCTGTGACACTAGACAGGAATAAAATAAAATAAAATAAAATAAAATAACTCGTTGGTGCTAATATTTTTAAAAAGGTGTTCCCACTATTATTTTTCTCAAAACAGCCTGTTCAGCCTATCAGCTGTGCAAATACCATATCTGCAAACACAGAAAGAAAGGCTGCAGTGTGCCAGTGATCTTACCTCATACTCAAACTCCTCTGCTCTATCTGCATCAGCAGGCAGGCTGGAAAGATATTCATTACCTTCATAAAATTCATGCTCCACTGGGTGAAGAGAATGGCAGCTATGTGGAACAAAGCAGTACAACAAAAGTAGATGAGACAATAGTTTTTTTTAAATTAAAAAATCATGAAAAAAACTTTTCTGCAGGTTCCTCATCTCTGGAATACTACTATGAATGGTCTGATAGTTTGAAGGAAACAACAGAAGCAAAGAACAAGGACTATTTTCTTTTCAAAAGATCAGATTCATGCTTAGCTCATTATGCTGGGTTCACTTTTTGTCAGATTTTACTAACTGCAATTTGTCAAAAGGGTCTGTTCTGGGCCAAACTACCTAACAAGGACATTTTGGGATTCCTTATGCTCATAAACACATATAACTACAGATTTGTGTGTGGTATCATGGCCGGGGCAACTCACCAGATATCTTGTTATTAACACTTTAACTTCCTTAATACAAAATCACCAGGCTCACGAATTTTTCATGAACTCACACAAAGCAACTTGCACTATTCTTTTCTATTAAAGTTACAACCAGGTGGCAAAATGCATTTGAGGGTTTCTACACTTTAAAATATCAGTAAACTGCATGGTTGCATGGGTTTTTGGCACAAAGACCAAGGTATTTAAAATATGCACGTAGTAGGCAAAAGGCTGATCTTGGATCCTCAGATTACCTGGATACCAAACATGCAGCACCTAGTTTGCTTCACCTCAAGCAGAGGTGCAGAGGTGGAACTCTTCCTCATACTAAGGGCATGGGCATTTCAATCACAGTAGCAAGCTGTGTAGGATTATCCAATAAAACCTTAAATATATATATATATATATGTATATATATCTCATGCTTTAAGCTTCACAATAGTAAGTGCTAGGCTCTACATAGAATTTGGCCATGTTCTCTAGCTCTGAAATGATTATACAGATAGTTAACCTAGAACTTCTAAAAACTGAGCTACCTCAAGGTGAAAAGCAGCTTATACTCGACCAGTATCAATCCTGCAGATTTGCAGCATGCAGGGAAATGAGCAGAAGAGCTCTAGGGCAAGGGGAGCTAGAGTGGGAGTGCTACAAGGGGAGGGCAAGGATCAATCAACAGAGGTGGTTACTCATGCAATGGAGTCCAGAGAAGGAGAGGACTAGTACCTATTTTTATAAAAGACTCCATGCTGATAATCATATTCAATTCATTTTCAGAGGATATAAATTCAGCTGATGGATAAAACTGCACTGACACCTGAATGGGATAGTGTTTATCAATGATATTTATAATTTATTTAAAGTGTTCCTGAGATTTTCTCAAGAAAAGTCTATTGGCAATGCCTTCGTTACATAGGAAAACAACAAAAAAAGACAAACCATACCTGTCTGAAAGTAGAAATGGGCAGATATCAGGTACTGGAGGTGTGGAAGGCCTCAGTTTTGCCAGGGCCATAATGTGCTCGAATGTGATGTCAGTCTGAGTGCTAGCATCCACAAGCTGAACATCCTGAGAGCAACCATGAACTTTGCTGACTGGGGCTCGTCGTAAAACCTGAACTACAATTGGCTCCTTAGCATTACGGAAAGCTTCCACTGCCTCTTCGTGAGTGGCCTTGGAGAGATCTTTCCCATTGACCTACAGAAAAGCAGAAAAAAATGTTCCAATGTTCTTTAAACACAACACAAAGAGTACATAATTTAAAAAAGACATTAGAATTACCTCTCAAATGATTTTATTCACCTTGTAAAACATATAAAAAAAATGAGAGGCGCCTTTTATTTCCAACGTCAAGATGGATGGTGGCGTACAACTGGGATAAAGGTTTTCTGGCACAGTATTGTTATTAATGCAGATGTCAATAAACATGTCTAGGATGTCTAAACATCCTAAACAAGGCCAGCTTTAAAAATTTTATCACTTATCTGCTATTTCCATTATACATTCACTAAGACTAGATATAGGAAAATTTGACTAACACGGTCCGTTGCTTTTCTTTTAAGGAAAGTGAAATCTAAATCAAACAGAAACTGAGGAAATTACTTGTTACAAGCAAGAGATTAAAGGACAGGAGACAGTTGTTGACAAGCAGCAATGTTCTAAATGTCTATTCAGATGGCATAGCTGGGAAAATCTCATCCCTAAAATGAGAAAATTGTGCGAAAAATGCAGCATATTTTGGCAAAACTAAATGATTATGATAAAGTTTCTTCCCAATACAACTAAATCAGCAAACTCCTTTCAGTATCAGTTGAGATGATCCTCTGGTGGAGTGGAGAAACTTCATTTTCTACTAAGAAATGTGAATACCTGAAGGGTACTAAAGTCTGCCTTTGAATTTATTTCCAGGGAAAATCTCCATACGGTGTATAAATCTGAAATAGGACTGCATGCCAAATTCATGCCCAAATTAACTTTGTTGTATAGACGATGATGTCTTAAAGCTTCTGCTTAAGGAACTAAGTCTCCAGAAATGGGACAGACCCCATAAGTGAGCTTGCACTGGTGTCTGCAAATATTGTCCGACAACAAAACTGCATCTCTACATCACTCTTTCGCTAAAAAAAAAAAAATCTTGGACTTTTCCTATTTAAAAAAAAAAAAAAAAAAAAAGTACACAGAGACAAAAACACCAGCAAGCTCAAAAGACCAGGCTAGAAACTACCTGAACATCTACAACTGAAAAAGATTAGAACTCACTATGCTGAATACCTGGGATACCTAGAAGTGCCATGCCAGTATGGCCTCAACTGTGATCAAGTAATACAAATAGCAATTAGCTTAGTCATCTAAATGTAGTGCAACATATCTACTGTCTCTTTAATGACTGAGGCCATAATTTTTTAGCATTTTATCCTTTAAATTACAACCTTATGAATAAGTTACATGAAAAGATATCAGAGATATATAAGAGGAAGGGCCAGAACAACCAAAACCAGGTTACACTGTAAGAAAATCCAAGAAATTCCCCCTAGGAGAAATCTTTTGCAAGTCTTCTCCGACCACATGTGTTAAATTGACAGAATGTTCAGAATCAGACACATCTAATACAGACAATTGGAGATATAGCTTAAAGCTTGAGTCTTCTAGTCCTTCCTTCAGTTCCACTTGCTTCAAAATCAGAGCTTATCAAGGGAAGAGTTTTCCATAGTTTTCAGTTTCTGCAGTTTTCATATCAAGAGTGTTTTACAGGCCTGAATAATCTCTAAGGTCCTAGGAACACATTTAGAGAAAAAATTATTTTCTTTCTTCTGAAATGCTTTTAATACTTATAAAAATATTAACCAGAGAAATGCTTCTTCTACTAAAGAAAAATGCTTGGGAATAAGCAGCATATTGCACTTTATCGGATTTTGTTTTTCTTCGTCAGGTAGAAAACACATAGTCCTTCTGTATTACAGCTGAATCAGGTGGTAATAGTTGGCAAAAGAAGACCATTTTACCACAAATCTGCATCAGATTTGCATTAAAGCAAAAAGATGTATAGATAATGCTGAGGCCTACAAAATAAAGTATTAGATTTTTTTTTGAAAACCAGAAGCTCTTTTTATTCACATCTGTCAATATTTATCATTTATTCAGAGGGAATATACATACATTCATAATAATGTCATGTATTCTGTTTCGAATTCTATTTCAAAAGGATAATAATAGTTTTAAAATCACATGAGTATGAAAATATCACAAAGGATACCCATTTCCATTTATCCTGGCAACATATGGCTGTTACCTATTTTCACTTAAATGCACATCTAATTTAAAGACTTTAAAAACAATCCATCCTTTATATTGGTTTCTTATAAAATACAACACTTAAGACACTCAATACAAGTTTTAATTATCACTTGAAGTTCATCAACACACTTTGTCAATTTGCAAAAAGGTCACCTAATTTATGAATGCTGCCTTTCTAGGGAGAAGATCTATAGCTGAATTACTATATGCTGGCAGCTGTCCTGCCCACTTGGGGTTGGGAAGAGGGAATGTATTTTAAAATCTAAAGCCAATAGTACAGATGGGTTCAGGAGCTCTCTACACTTAGGTTCTTTAAGGTTTTTCTGCCTCCTCCATTATCTCCCATCTTAACATTCATATATAGTTACCCTGGGAGCTATAGACTGTTGAGCACTTATTTACAACAAGCCACTTACAAATTCTTAGTGGATGATTAAATAAATTCCTTGTCTCAGAAAGGTTACTTTCAGTGGAATCTAGGGTGCTATTTTAAGTGGAAAGAGGAATCAGTCACTTTAAACAGTCAACACAAAGACATGGGAATACATTTGTTGTAGCAGATGGGCTAATTAATCCATAAGCAAGTTGTGAATGTTAAGTAAAGAATATATCTTTTCTCATGTAAACCATACTCCCGCCCTGCTTGATTAAGCTTCTGTTTAATGAACACTCTCCCCCCTCTTTTGAATACACTGCAAAGTCTAGGCCACTTGTCAACATCTCCCCCAGAGTGACTGGTGGCCACTGCCTGGACCCTGGCCATCCCCTTTGGATGCTTGCTCCAAACCCAGCCACGTGTAAAACGGCTTCAGCATCAGAAAATAAACAAGCAAACAGGCTTTGTCTTTGATGCACAAATCAACTGACACTGGCCAACTGCCATTTCCAATGCCAGCACCACTGCATAGAGATTTATTCCTATATACATAGAGGTGAACAGCAGAGGAGGAAGAAGAGATAGAAGGAAATAGTGAAAAAATGACCACAAAAAATGTAGGCAAATTGTCTTTAGGTTATCTTTGCAATTTGTATTCTTTAAAAAATAATAAATCAGTTCTTGAACCAAGACTATTTGCTGGATTAAATGCTTGTGAATTAGAAATCATAGAATCATAAAGGAACCTTTGCAGATCATCTAGTCCAACCCCCCTGCACATGCAGGGTCACCTAGAGCGTGCGGCATAGAATTGCATCCAAGCGGGTTTTGCAGATCTCCAGAGATGGGGAACCCACAACCTGTCTTGGCAGCCTGCACCATGAAATAGCTTTGTCTTCAAATAATTTTCTGCTGTTGATAATTTCTGTTGGCATTGGCCAGAATTAATGAATCAAGAAGACCAATGTCAACAGGCATCTCTGTAGTCTTTATTACCCCCATATTAAGTGAAAGGAGAGGGAAAGTGAAAGATGCATAGTCACAAAAAATGCAACAGTCACAAGGTTTGTCACAACTAAAGACACAATCTCTTGTCTTCAGAAAAGACCTGGCACAGGCAAGCAAAAGTTTAAGAGTTGCTCTGCTGAAGTAATATCATTGGAGAGCCTACATTTAATCAGAAAGGACAAAGACAAGAACAACTGGTACATACTGTTAAACCAGAGACCACTAGACACAAGAGCTTCCAGAGAGATAACAGAGATGTTGCCCGACATGAAGATGAAGTTCACAAGGTTCACTGTCCTGGGAGATTTCAACATCCATGCAGAAGATGCCTCTGACCTGACAGGTGCTAAATCTCTTCTCATCACTGTGGCCTTTTCACCTCCAATCCCTTGGTCCAAATATATCCAGGCAACCACACCATGGAGCGTGTCGTTGGACTGAAAGTTGGCAAAGAGGACCAAACACTGTCCCCTAGTTTGAGCAGTGCTTCTTTTGGACAGGGATGTGAGCACTCCCTGAAGAACTGCAAGAAAGATGAAAAATAATAAAAGAACCCCCACCTTCCTCCCAGACTTAAGCGTTCTGCTGTTCCAAAAAAGCCATGAGCAGTGAGACCTGCCAGCTGCAACATTCTCTGGGCAGTGAAGCAGAGCACAGGACGTTGGACCTATCAGTAACACACGTACTGAAGATGACACTTGAACTCCTCCGCTAAAGCAAATTTGATAGCTCATCTACAGAAATGGCATTCAACACAGCAACCTTCCAGGTTACAGCTCAGTACCAAGCTGCATTACTTGAGCAAGTTAATTTGAAATGTATCAAAAACAGTCATTACCCAATACCACTATCTCAGTTAAGGTCCAGGCAAGTTCAATAAAGAGACAACTCCTATTATGCCAGTTAATGACATTGCTTTTTCCTTAGGCAGATGAGTTAAGCAATGCCTCTTCCCACTTGATCCTTTGTTGCTGTGCTCACCAAATCTTGTCTTCCCTCCTAAAAGCACCAGAGAGACTGAATGTGCAGGCTCTGGCTGCTTCCTCAAGCTTAACCAAAGGTTTTTGATAAAAATTAATTTGCCATTATCTGTACAGATGAATTTTGTCCTGCTTATTTGATAGGGTAGCTGTTTATACTGAATAGGCACAGACAATGCTCAGCACCCAATGGCTCAGCCAGTACCATTTCCATTTCCCAGTACCTGGCAGAAATCTACTGAGGCTGAAAAGCATGTGCTAAACCTTAACCTAAGCAAGACACATGCTAAAATTTGGAAAATACAGAGATACGCTTATTTCTCCTCTGTAAAACTTCCTTCCAGGGAGAGATTGCCCAGTAACTTCTCAGTGATATTGTTTATCTAAATAGCTACTGTCATAAAAAAGCACTCTTCTTCAACTGATCTGAAAACAACAGAAAAATTTGTCTCTCTGTCAAATACAAATGCCACTTCAGTATCTCTTTCTCCATGCTAAGGTCGATTTGTTGGTCTTGGCCCACTCGAGATATATATTTCAGAAAAACATTTGGATTCTACAGGATAACTATGCCCACTCCAGCAAGTTGAAAAGCACTATTGGGCTAGCAGCTTCAAACTGTGGCGAAAATATGCTGTCAGTTCCTGTGCTTCTTAAGATGGGGCTTGGCAGTCCATTTAACTAGAGAACAATCCCTCTCTCTCCTCACGGAGTGCTAAAGCAGTGCACAACTCCCAAAGATCTTATCAGCTCCTTCAATGTTGACCACGTAGCAAGAGTTCAGAAAATTTCAGTTGATTTTTGGAAAAAAAAAAAAAAAAAAGACTAGGACTTTTTTTGTAATTCTATTGGTTTGGGAAGTGAAATGAAAACAATAAATTAAATTTAACAATAACTGCTTAGTTGCACAGTGAGACAAGTGCTGGTAGACGTGAATTTGTGAGCAACCATTACTATCCTCTGGGAGTCCCTGAGTAGGCCGGGCAGATGTGTTGCTATGGGCATCTTTCTTGCCGTCTCCTTCAGCTAGTCTTCTTAGCCTCATTCTCCCTCGCTTTGTTGCCTCCGGTCCATCTCTGTTCTCTCCTCTTCCTGAAGCTTTCAGCTCTTCTCATTCTGGCTTTACCTTTCCCCATGGAACCTTTTCCCCCTCCGGTGCTTCCTTTTTCAATTGATTCTACTTCTCTCTGTTTTTCCTTTCCTGAAACTTTCTCCCCAAATACACCCCGCTGCCCTTTTGCTGAACCTGGCCTTTCCATCCGGGTGGGAATGCCATCACTTGTCATCGTCCCCAGTGACAGCTGGACAATTTGAACAATTTGAAGGTTTGCCCTCGACAGTGCCTCCCAATATGGATCCAAATGCTCTGTGAATCCAGATGGTGATGTAACAAGGCTGGAGAGTATTTACTATGTAAATTGCTTTTAATATTGACAAACAGTTTTTTTGATGATATTACAATTCTGCCTGAGGGCAATAAAGACTAAACTAGCTGTGGCATGCATAAAATATGTTAATACGTTACTTCTTGATATAATTAGATGATCATTTATTACATTAATCATTCCAAAGTTTTTCTGCCTTTTTTTTTTTTTTTTTTTTTAAATCTGTGGTTAGGACAATATATAAATCTCTCATGAGATCTACCATATACAGCAGCCTTTTGATGGTGGGGAAAAATAAAATCAAAGGCCAGTATATGTGTTCTGAACAAACAATTTTTATCTCTAAACCCCTGCACTGACTGCCGTATTCTCTTGTGAACTTTAGTCTCTTTGCTGCACCACAAGCTCGCTCTCCAATTTCTCTTCCAGGGTATTTTTATCAGGGAACAAGGCACTTCAAAAGGTGGTTGCCATCAAAGTTTCAGGAGATCAAATTAATGACAATCTTTAATCAACTGCAAAACAAGGAATGAGGCTGAATGGCAAATTTCAGGACTCTGTAAATAACATGTAATTACTTTGCTCCTTTCAGGAGATCGTGTTTTACATTTCACTAAAATAAATGTCTCTCTCTTACCTTTAAAAAAATCCCAAGGTTCCACGAACTCCATAAAGGCTGGCATCGCCGTATGAACGTTACACTTATCACTGTCATAACAATTCATCCACGTACAGATGCCTGAAACTCCTGGTCTCCTCCAAACTGAGTAGCTTAAAAAGATAGATGACTGCCTTCTGGCTAATTGTGGGAGTTCTTTCATTACTATAAAAAGACTTTTTATATCTCAAGTGACTTTATAAGCAGTGAATAATGAGACTTGAAGTCTTTGGAAAAGAGTCCACTGATCAAATGCTAGGATAACTTATGGGCACAGTGACCTTTTCCTTGGTGAGATACTCCAAACTGCTGCAGTTGGCACATTATTAAAATTCCCCCTTTAAGGAGCGCAGTTAAGCATAAGGCAGATTTTATTTTTTATTTCTAAATTCAATTTAAGGTAGCACAGAGAGAGCTAGAGCCCTCCCAGTCTGAGGACTCAATCCCGCCTACTCCAGCTGTGCAAGAGCAGGACAGATGGCAGCGAGAGCACCAGCAGCTGGCCAGGGCTCGTGGCATCGATCCCGACTCCAGTCGGGAGCGCTAGGAGTTTGCTCCCCCAGTGCTCGGGCAATCGTCGGCCCCAGCGAGGCGGCAGTTTCCTGCCAGCACGCCCACCAGCAAGTGTCTGCACGACGGGGTTTCTCTTACAAGCTGCGGCCAAGAGCAGCTGACAGTGCAGTGCCGTCAGCTTGTGCAGTAAGCAGCATTTCATTTTGGCCAAGAAGGTGCCCCATGTGCCCGGACAATGAAAACAAAACAAAACAAACAAAAACAACAAAACAAAACCAAAAACCAACCAACCAAACACAAACCCCAAAATGTCATTAAACCCAACATCAGTAGCAAAGAGCTGAGCCGAGTCTCATGCCTGACTGAGACCCTGGCCAGTCCCTTGACACTGTCACACATCTAACCAAACCGCATGTCCTGCTCTGACTTCAACCACCTAATGCACATGTTAGACTGCTCCCCAACCTCTGTTTTTAGTGAATGTTTTAAATGAATGTAAACCAGACTTTCTTTAACATGTGATTGTTATATCTGTTTTAACTGTCATCTTGAAAGAATAATTAAAAAAAGGCTCTCCCCATGTTTGAATTAAACTTGGAGGGTCCATTTCAGTCTTTTTCCACTTTTCACTCACACTGCCTTCACATTAATTTGATACTGTTGTTCTCCATTGATTTTCATGGCTATACTCCAGAAGAAACATATTGGCAATTTCTTCGGCTATAAAAATACTTGCAAAAATTCCTTCCAACTTTTTGCAGGACAAAATGTTTTAAAAATACTATTGACAAACTCATATTTACAGTGGCTCATCAATGGGGTCTTACACTGCAGTAGATTATGACGAAGTTTAATTTCATCTGACTTCTAGGACATAGCAATTTCTTCAATCTCCTTGTTTAAAAAAGAAGAAATTAGGAATGTTGAGGAACTGCTTTCTTGACAAAATTAAGGTCTTAGCTACCATTTAGAATTCTATCAGGTGTTTTTGTACCAAAAACTTCCTAGCAATTCTTAGGAACAGCCATTTTTTTCATGAAATATGCATAACAGCAGATGATATTAACTAAAGCATGTCTGTACACATAAAAAGCACGTATATGTAACTATACACACACACACACACACACATATAAATGCATGTATCATGGGTATATGATACGTAGGTTGATGGGTATAAATTGAAACACAGGCAGTTCCATCCCCATGTGAGGAAGAACTTCTTTGCTGTGAGGGTGCCAGAGCCCTGGCACAGGCTGCCCAGAGAGGCTGTGCAGGCTCCTTCTCCGGAGATCTGCCAAACCCGCCTGGCTGCCGCCCTGTGCCCCGTGCTCTGGGTGTCCCTGCTGGAGCAGGGGGGTTGGACTAGATGATCTCTAGAGGTCCCTTCCAACCTCAACCATTCTGGGATTCTGTGATCATGACTTTACATTTCTACCTGGTAATGATCTATTGCAATATCATGGAAATATTTTCAGTTTTTCGCTTCTAAACTTCAATTTCCACATTCCTTCTGAACAGGAAAAATGATAAGGGGTGGTGATACTACAGTCAGTTTAGTTTTTATTTATACCGTGCTACGTATGTGTCTTCTCTCGTCAGAGCTGCAGCCCCTTCCTGGCTTGCGATCAACTACTGCCACTATTTCTGCCCCACTGTTTCCATGTCTGTTCTTCCCTCCGGAGAGTCTCCGTATCTCTCTCTGCCTCTCTTCCTTCTTTCACCATTTCCTTTCTGTCCTTCTGTCCTATTTGATTCCATTTGCCTCACTGGCTTTTTGTACCCTAGCTGCTGTTCCAGCTGTGGGGCAGCTCTCCAAGGCCCTTAAATGGCCCCAAAACGTGGCAGGGAGCACATCCAGGGTTGGCCGTCAAGGCTGTGCAATGGAGCGGCCACCGCCACACATGGCCCGAATTGGAGCTGCCCCCTGGCCCGCCAGTGCTACGAGCGCCACTGAGAGCTCAGCAATTCTGCAGAGCCTCCATAGACATCCAGGGACAAACCTGGCCCTTGGCGGCATGCGGGCGGTTCTGCCAGCTCGCTGCTGCTGTGCACTGACATCAGATGGGGCAACTTAGCCTATGGAGCAGAAAGGATCTTTTAACATCAGGAACAGAGTAATTCTTTTTGTTCTGAGCAAATGAGTTATTCTTTGGTATCTAATAAGATTAGTTTACAAGCTTTTACTTATCTTATATATAACATTTTAATTAAAACACTGAAAAAATACTGCAATCCAGACTTTACACCTCCTACCCTTATCTATTTAGTTAAAACCTCCTAGGCACAGGGACTGTGTCTTTTTGGATATGTGCAATCTATCACAGACTCCCCAAAGTAGGGGCTTCTAGGCATTTCTTCCATAAAAATAATGAATAATATCTGTGCTGAGATTTTAAACGATATATTATAAGGGGACATTAATTAAAATAGACATGTTGAAAATAAAGTTTATGGCCTAGACAATGAAAGCTCTTTAACCATAGCACATGCTGGGGTACCAAGACAAGAGCAATTTCATCTTTGTTATTTCTTAGGAACAAAGTGCTATATATATATTTATTTAATTATATGACATTTCATAAAAAAGAAGATAGGTACTGGTAAAAGGTGGGTATAAGGCCCTTCACTTTTTATGCTGTACAGTTAAAAATAAGTGTTAGGTGCACATAAATGCCTGTCAACAGTATACAAATTATATACACAGCATTATTTTATACAGGTAGATAGATATATGTTCTGTATGTGCTTATAAAACAATGATCAAGTAACAATTGACTACCTAGAAATGGTAGTCAAAAGTAGGTCAAAACCAGTATTTTAATCCTGGAATTTGTCATAAGATGTCTGATATGTTATCGTGAGTTTTGCTTTTTAGAGTTATATTAACTTCAGCAGAGGCAAGAAGCCAGGTGGCAAAAATATCATATAAACTTCTAGTCAGAGAGGCCACAATATAATGTTGCAGTATGTTGCAGCATGTAGGATCTCAGTGTGTATCTTAATAAGAAGCTGGGTGTTTCTAAGTCCTGGAATGGGATCAATGTATAGTAGCCGGATGAAAATTTTGATCAAGTCAAACCCACTCAAAAACGCATCCCTGCATTCTGAGTTTGTCTTGGGCTCACTTGTAGGAAAGGTTGTGTAGAAAGGCTCATTTTTAGAAAAGTTTTCCTGTGAATTTAAAATCAATTAAGCTCCTACTTCAAAACTCAGAACATGCAGGACTTGAGAGTAGCTTTCATGTTACTGCTGATCAATATATTCTTTAAGAAAGCTACGGTCCTTTAAAATTTTATTGTATACTGACTTTACAAGCTGACACAGTAAAATGTCATAGCATAAAGTTACTGGTGAGAAGAACCGCATCTGAAAAGCAGAGACTGCCAATAAACTGTGAAATGTCTGAAACCAGTTCTAAATGGCAGCACAAACTCTAAACAAGCATTTCCCACCTGAGGAGAGGCAGACGAGCATAAATGATTCCCAGCAATCAGTTCTGCTATTTGAATTCATCCTGACACTTGTTGAGATGAGTCAAAGACACGGATCCATGGTAAAAAGGCCAGGCCACGGGGGAAATTTGGCAAGTTCCTACATCTGGGAGTGAACTACCTGACTGCAGGTCCCTCAGCCTTCCAGCCCGGTTCTTCGTTGCTGACATAAAATATTTTGTCCTCTGTGTTTCATGTCCACCTCTAAGATTCCCCCAAAAGGAAATTTTTTTAATTACTATTTGGCCAAGAGAAGGAGAGATTCCACTGGGAAACAGTCTGGGAAACCTTTCAGGCAGACAACTTAAAAATAAAACAGCACAGTTAATATTCATAGCATTGTTTCTCATTGTGACTACTTTGCAGTTAATTATTGATATTACGTTAGACAACAAGCAAAACATCTGAGAAAGAGACTGCAGGCTTCAAATTCTGTCAAAATTCAATATTTACATGCATGGGAGACAAACCTGCCCTTGATGGAGCTTCTCAGGTTTTTGTGGGAAAGAATTTGCATACTGGCCTCTAGTGCTTTCATTAATAAGTAACTAATGGAAATACCATCGCCCTCTATTATGTTTGTTATGATGTCGGCATGGAAGGCTCACTAAAAACAGAGTTAAGGTAGCCAGTGCTGTTTTATAGCAATCTTCCCCTCACCTCAGTAGCACCCTAAAAATCCTCAAAACCCAGTAAATTACAAGGTCAGGTACCCAGCCATGCAATCTTAATGTCCAGCTTCCCTCCTGAAGGCTGCAGTCAATGGAAACCAGCTGCAGGCAAGTTACTGCATTCAGGACACTGCACAGCTCTGCTGAGCGAGCGCTGCGGGGATTAGCTGGGGCAGCTTGCGATACCGCGACCTAGGGAGGAGCAAGGCTGCCCCACCTGACACCCTCCTGTGCGGTCAGAGCACGAGCTGCAAAAGCACCAAGAGACATTTCGCCTTGGGTCCTCTGGCTTGGAGCAACCACAGACTCTCAGCGGTAACATGGGAGACATGGTCTTATGGGGTAAGTGAAGTGGGCACCATGCACTTGGAAGGACAAACAAAAAGGCACTTCGGGAGTTGCCATTGACGCTGTGCTGTTAAGGAGCTACTTCTCTCCAGTGGATGCCTCCTTTCACTCCAGGTCCAGGCTAGGCTACCATTTGCCTTTAAAAATAAGGAAACCACTGCAACAAGACTTATCGCTTCCTTGGAAAAAACAGTCGGGAGCAGGGGCAGTAGCTGCAAGCTACACGATAGTTTAATAAAGTCACTTGCCTAGAAATAGGGCACTGCTTTCGGCATAGGAAAGTATGAAATCACTTCAGACTGTGAGATAGTCTAATCATCAGGTTATTGGACATTTTGGAAATCATGAAATTCTTTCCCACTTACTGAAACTGTAATTTAAAGTAATTAAATATCATTTAGCCAACTAACAAGCAGAGCTGGAGTTAAGGAGTTAGCATGGGTAGATGAGGGCTACTCAAGTGCTCTTCCCTCCTGAGGTCTGTTCCAATTAAATGGGTACAACAGCTATGTTTGCAAATTTCTGAGCAGTGGAGCAAATGAGAGAAATCCCCGATCTAGTCTAAATCTCCCTCTTATTACCTCATAGTTACTATGCATTCCTACTTTATGACTAATTACAGTGTTTCTCTTTTTTTCTCCTCCACCTTCTTCCCTCCAAATTTAGCCTTCTTCTCCTCCTTTGCCACACCTTTGGGTTTCTAGGTAAACTGGACCCACATCTTTGTGTTTCCATTGCAACCATTAGTATTTTAGAAGACATTAGACATATCATTACAATGTGGCAGGTGAAGTTTGCTGGTATTTCTGCAAAGGTCACTAATAAAATTATTGAATAAGATTAGCACAAGGAAAAATCCTCCTAGAACTCAACAGCAACATCTCGCAGCCTTTTGTTCCCTTTTTAACACTACTTGTAGATTTTCCTCCCGAGTCAACTCCATATCTTCCTTACAACTGCTCATCTAACTCTTTCTGCTCTGGTTTAGCTAATATTTTGCCTTATAATGCTACATCGGCTATTTTGGTTTATCTTAAGTCCAGATAAAAGGACCTACCACGTTCTCTTTGCCAAGATAAGGAATTTGCCAATGAAATCACCTGTCAGGTTAGCCTTGGTAACCATCTACCTCTGCTTCGGCTCTGATTCTTCACACCGCATTTACCCTTTGCCTCCCCTGTAACCACCCTCCAGTCTCCAAATTGCAGCTTAACACCATGTCTGCACTCTGTGCATGCACAACTCAAAGGCATGCAAATCCCACACGGATCCTAAGTGTAGATAGCACAGTTTCATTGCTCTGCACCATCTCCGGCTGGCCAAACTAGTCTGAGGAGTCTCCGGCTCCTCCTGGCCACCACTTGTCTCTGCATTAACATCCCTTGCCTGGCTGTTACGCTTATACAACTATTTCTGGGGACTGTGATACAAAGGGGGCTCACAAAGAAAAAAAGAAAAACAAAGAAAAACTTTAAAAATTAGCTGTATTTTATGAGAATTCACATCCTCTTTGTAAGAAAGGCCCGTTCTTCCTATCTTGACTGTCAGTTTGCAGTGGCAGGGCAGAGAGAAGCTCAGCAGTACAGACTGTTTTTGATTGTGGAAGAGACCTGTGAAGCTATACAGATGTGATGTAATGAAGGAAGAAAAAAAGAAAGAAAGAAACAAACAACAACAACAAAAAAACAGGCCCATGTTAATAGGGCTGGTGGAAGAAAATGGCTAGTTCAGCTTCCATCGTAATAAAGCCAAGTCTGCCAACACCCGCACAGAGAGAGCAGCTCACATGGGGGAAGAGGAGGACTCTGGTAACCCAAAGGCAGCCTCTTCGCTCAGAGTCGCTGCACAGAGGCTCCTTCGCCTCCGCCTGCCCACTGCTCCATGGGGGCCACCCCGGCGTCTGCTCTGCTCCACTGTGCCCTAATCTGAGTCCCCTCGTGCTGCAGCCATAACCCCCTTCGCCAGTTGCCTTCTCCCACCGTGTTGTCCATGCCCCACTCTAATTCCCTTCCTCTCTCTCCTTCACTCTTGAGTTGCTTTCCCCTCCACCCGAAGTATTTGGATGCCTTTTGAGAAGTTTCTACCTTTTCTGCTGGACTCAGATTGTTATCTTCTCCAAAGAAAAGAAATCTTCAAAGAAAACAAATGTTGCAGTAAAATGCCTATTCCCTATATGTTATATAACATGTAACTGGCTACATACAGGGCACAGCTGGTAACTATTGCATGTCTAATTTAACTAACCAGTTGTGAAAAAAGGAAGACTGCATATTCCTTTGACTACTGTCCACCCTGCATCTGCAATTTAACTTCTCTCATGTAAACTTATGTTAGATTAATTTTTATTCTCCAGAATAACTATTTATGCTCCTTTCAAATTTGTCACCAAGTAGGAGCCGTGTCATATACGATTGATCATCAAGTGAACAAAGTGTATGGCAACACTAAAACTGAGCTTTAATTCCTGGACACAAAATTTAATATGACCTATCACACTTAAAAAAAGCTATTTTCTTTTTCTTTTTTTTTTTTTCTGGAGGAATGCACCTCAGAAAGCCATGTATCAAGTGATCTCAAATTTGGAAAACCTTCAAATGATTTTCTGTGAAGCACACCAAGTATTTGGGAAAATTAAAATTACAGAGTCCTTGAATGCTTCCCATAAAAGCATATGCAACACTGCAAACACAAAATCTCTGAAACCATGAAACAGCATAAATCTTGTGTATTGAGAACAAATATTTTTATCAGGATGAGGACCCAATAAAGCACTTTGGAGAAGCTTTCTATTCGAACAGTTTCTCTCAGAAGTAATGTGGAGAAGGAGAACCGGATCAGCAAAAGGGACAGCAAGCCCACGTGTGCTGCACGCCCTGCTCTGCTCTCGGCCCTGCCGCTCCCCTGTACCTCCCTGCGCCACGGCAGGCCCCTGCCCCTGTGGGGCTAGGCACAGAAACCCAGCACAGGTAGGAGCAAGGGAGCAAGAAGAGAAGCAGACACGGTGGTATCACAGGCAGGGCTATCTCTGGGAGGAGCAGGGGAGCCTGCTCTGTCCTGGGCTCTTGAGCTGACGAGGAAAAGGGATGCTTTCGGGATCACTGAGACCCGTCAAATGGATTTCAGAGGAAACTTCTTTCTTTGCCTACACCTTCAATCACCACTTGGTTTTTGTGCTGCTGTAACTTCACCTCCCTTGAGGTTTTAACTTTTTTAAAAAGCAGGCACCCCAAGCCAGAATGAAGAAGCATGTTTGGCTGGTGGATTTACCTGCAACATGCAAAGACAGCAGCTAACCTGCATCTGCTCATCATCGGCTCCACAGAAGAGCTCCTGGTTGCAGACGCCAGTGGGGATGGCTAGAAGGGGGGATCTTCAAGCAGAATGTAGGCTCCTAAAAATGTTCCTGAACACCAAGGTTTTCCTGGTAGCATTCTCTGAAATGGTGCTAGATTCTCTAGATAGAACTGGAGAGAGAGAGACAAAGTTTCATTTCCTGACTGTAAGCATCAAAGATTCAGATTCACTGGGGGACACTTCTCTAGCAAAGGAAGCCTGTGGAAAGGGATTGAGTTCTTCTGAAATGTAAGAGGCACAAGCTACTGGCACATAAAATCACAAGAGTAGTGTGAGTTCTTAAGTAAAGTAAAGTAAAGAAAAGCCAGCTGTCACCCCCACATTGCTGGCATGACATTCCCATTATGGATAAAAACATGGAAATTCTGTATCCCGAGGCAAAGGACAGATCAGTGGAAATATTCAAATAGGAAATGGGCAAATAAACGCCACTTAAATAGGTGTCAAGAGGGAACTGAAGCAATGGGACACTGCATCTGCACTAATGCCAGAAGGCATGAGAAGTCTTTAGCCTCTGCTTACAGTCAATAATCCTATTGATCTCCTCTGTTAAAGAAGAACATCAAGACAGGTGCTCTGTCTGATAAATGAACCCGGGAAAATGATCACAGGGAACAAAGAAAGGGAAAAAAAAAAAAAAAAAGGAAGAGGTGCTGGGTCAAAGGTGGAAAAGATGGGAGCTGGAGAGGAGCACTCAGGAAGGAGGCCTTGACAGCTCCCACGGCTCCCTGAAGGCATCCAGCCAAGGAGCTGGCGCGTGCTGCCTAGCACCTCTCTGCCCAGAAACACAACTGAATGGTGTTATCGTAGCCAGTCAACGAGCTTAGAAACTTCCTTACTCATCATGAGCTTTTCCATTCTCAGGACACGCTGTGAACATACAACACTTCATGTTAATGAGTCTGAAATCATACAGTAGATTCAATACGGCTACTTTTATAGCACTTTCACCCATGAACCTCGAAGTATTTTACTGAAGGCAGAAGTTAACATGAAGATATGTTCACTTAAGCCGAAGAGTAGGTAGGGTTGTTCTGCTGCACAGCTGCAAATACTTATTCAAGCCAAAACATACAGGCTTGAGCTACTGCACAAGTACGACTACTCACATAGTAATTTATGCAGGAAAGTTAGCTTTCATTTAAAACATACAGCGTAGGAGAAGATATTCAAATGACCAAACGTACACACCTAACAACTGAATACTCTCCTATAATCAAGGAAAAGAAACAGAAAAAATAGGCAAGTTAGAGATGGACCTTAGTTTTGAGTAAGCTGAATCCCCCTCTGGAAACGGCCACTTCTCGCCACTGACCACAGGGAGTCTAATGCGATGATCTGATTATAAATTTCATGAACATTTTATCACTTTGGAACATGTGTAAATGTCCAAATTTCATGGTCTCAGTTTTAGGGAATTTAGAGGA
>VZSV01000004.1:10345470-10475867 GCA_013398735.1 Nothocercus julius
AAAAAAAAAAAAAGAGAAAAAAAAAAAGAAAGGAAAGAGGAATTTAAAAAATATGTTTTAGTATCTAATAATAGAGATGTTCTTCTGAATGCCAAAAATCATAAGTAAATATATATGTAAATATATATTTTTTAAATTTCCCAGGATGAGGTCTGATTTATACACTCTTTGACAGAATTTATTATGTTTTATAAAAGCAGAAAAAAAACCCCTTCACTCATCATGGTTTCAAGTTACACTAATGCAACACAGAGGAGACTCCAGTGCCTCCTGAAGCCTTCTGTGCTTCTGTAAATTGGCTCAAAGACAGTTTAATTTTTTAGAGTAATATTTTACAGGCTGTTAATCCAGCAAGTGGATTATTGCCTTTGGGTATTTGGTGAAAAAAAAATAAAATTGAAAACAACTGAGGTATTTCATTTAGAATAGCTGTTGCTGTGCATGAGCAATCATTTATTTTTCTCCCTTAATATATTAGGCTTCTCAGCGCTCGGACTTCCTAAAGTAGCTTCACTAACATGGTTGGCTATAAGCCCCTCGAGCCTGTCATGTCAATTATCTGTGAATTTAGAAGGATTTACACAAAAGATCATAATGAGCTGGGTTTGGAAGAGGCTATAAAGTCATGAGCTATTTCCACCGAAGCCTGGAACGGCTAAGATGGAGATATGTATTGTGTCAGCTCTCATGCTCAGATGATGAGAGGTTTTTCCCGGCCTTTAATAAAATGTTAGAGAAAAACGGAAGAAAAATTGCCAATGGGATGGAGCAAGACTGAGAATATTCAAGTTCTGTCTTTCCCACTGACTTGGGTCTGTGATCTTTGCCCCATCACCCAACTTGGCTCACGTTGTGACTTAATATCCCCCACCTGTTAATATGTTAAACATAAAACTTACGTAAGTTGAAGAACCCTGCTTTGAAAGGTGGTTGGCTGGAAAAAGGAGCCTTGTTCAGCTTTTAGCCTCAGTAGCAAATATACCTTCTTGTCTGCCGTTATGGATACAAGCCAAGGGAGGAGCAGGCTCGCCGGGCACCCCAACCTTTCTCCAGCCCCCAGAGGGGCCCCCAGGCCCCTCTGTCCAGGGCTGCAGCCACCGCAGGCGCCCGCGGGCCGGGGGGGGCACCTGCCTCCACCGCCCTCCCTCCGGGATCGCCCAGCACAGGCAGCAACGCCCCGCTGCATGGGGAGCAGCCACACGTGCATTTGCCATATCTGCCAGAGTCTCTTGCACATCCACTTCCTGCAGTACAAAATTTAAGGGAGATGACTGCCATTTCATAGATTTTTGCACTGATATAAATTGGTTATATATATACATGGTACAAGGGAAGGGGAGTCCTCCCTGGTGCTGCAAGGGACAGCATCACAGTCTAACAGATGGTCCAAGATAAAGCCTTACAGATCACTGTGGATGGCCGCGGATATGGCTGGATAGGGCATTCTGCTAATAGTTCTCTGCTAGCTTAAGTAACATATCCTTAAGACTTTTTTTTTAAAACCTTCCCTAACTTAAATAATAGACTATTCTCTTTTTTTTTTTTTTTTTTGGAATTTCACTTTTCTGTGTGCCATATACACAAGGGGCAGCCTTCGGCATGACCCGTGTACTACACCTGAGAAATAAAGAGCCATGTTAATATTTGTAAAGTAAATTTTGAATCTCAAAAGAGCACAGTTCCAAGCAAATTGTAATAAAGACAGATGTTCAAGTTTGATAAAAGCCGCAGCACCAGCACAAAGCAATAACAGCAAAAGTTAAGACTAACATTTGACTCTCAGCCACGTTATTTCCAAATGTCACTAGTGTTTAAGTAAATCGGGCATACAATGCTTTGTAAAGAAGAGAATTACAGAACTATGCTAGCAAAAATAGGAGTATTCTCATGTCAGATTATCTGCATTTCCACTTTATCTGATATCTCAAGAGCTCCACTTAAGGCTACCAGTTGGCAGAGATGTAAATGGCTTTTGGGTGTAGCTCCTGGAAAATCTGAAGGCTGCAGAGAACAATTCTCAACTGGGAACAATTCTCAGCCCTGGCTAGCGTTGCTGGGGGAAATGTTTCTTTGGAAACAGGCTGGCACCAGAAACCAGGTCTGCCCTGAGGTCCCCAATCTGAGTCTCAGTTCCAGTCGGGCTGGGGGTAGACAGTTAACCACAATAAAGAGGTCTGAGTATTTACCTCATATGCAACAGCAGATGGATACAGCTAGGTCAGGACATTACTACTTCAGAGAGCTTTTTATTTGTGTCTTTTAGTATGTGCCTATTTATAGAGCTAGAGACTACTCAGGTTGCTGGATTTGAAACCAGTGCTCCTTTGGAGTTCATTCCTTGTCATATTGCACAAGAAATGCTGTATTTATTTAAACCACCCTTCACAGGGCAAGCAACACATTTAGAAACCCCCTTTTATGTCAGAAGAATGACTGAAGGAGTCCTCGGGAGAAGAAAGAGCTAGAAAATAGAGATAACTTTTTACATGGGATTTCATGTTAACTAAAATTCACATATAAAACCATGTCACATAAAATTATTTTTTTTTAAAAAAAGAAGAAAGTACAGCAAAAAAAGTTAAAGGCGTACTTGATGAGAGGCCAGGATACTGCCTTCTACTGAAGTAGAATGATATTTATAGAAAAAGATGTGTAAAACTGGAACATAATTTTTGCCAAGTACAAATTAAGCTAATGTACCATTAAAAGCTGGCAGCTCATACACATTAAAAACATGAGATTAGGCCACAGATTGTGCTATGACAAACTATCTGTGCAGAGATGTGATAGCGGTGATCCAGCATCCAGCTAGGAACTTGAACAGCATCTTGCTATTTCTGTGGCATGCTAAGGATGAGCCTTCTGAACACCAATATTAATCTAAACAGAAGTCTGCCTTCTGCTCCACAAAGGACATTAACAGTGGGCAGAAAGGATCAACAAGGTGTGAGGTCTTAAGAGAGATAGGCAATGCTTTAGGAGAAAGAATATATCATATTGCAATGACGCACAGTTCTTTTTAATGTTGGATCCTTTCTTTTTCACCCTGCTGGAATTTCATCAGAGCTACAGGGCTTCCTGCTGCCTCCAGCAAGAGATGGAATAAGGTAAAACATCACAGATTCCAAAACGGAGTATTTCTAATCTCAGGTTCCACAGGAGGATATCGGAGACCATCTTTGCACTGCTTGACTTCAGCTACAAAATCATCCGGCCTTCAAGGCTGCCTCTAATCCCCTCTTCCCTCCCTTCATTTCCCCAATAGTTTCTTTCATCTGTTAATTCAGTAAATAGTTTTGACATTAAAAAGCACTTGCTAGGTAGGCTCCCCTCATCCAAGGGGAAGCACAAAGCAATCAAATGAGAGCACACAAGCACCGAAGCGCCAGCAAAGCAACAGAATTAACGGTGCCGCTTTACCACACAGCTTGGGGCAGGCGAGACTAGCAGATCTGATGAAATGATGGCCTCATGGCCAGAGTGCCTCCCAGGAAGCAGAGGACCTGGATCCAAGCTTCTCCTCAGTCTAGAGGGCTCATACTTTCCTGGGACATTGCCCTAACCATGGGGCCATAAGCTAGTGTGCACCGGGTAGCTGTATTGGCGCTAGAGGAAAGGGAAAAACGCAGAAGTGCCTGGTGAGGGACAGGAGATGAGGCAGATGCCTGAGCAAAGGGCACTGGGACACGTGTGCTCTAAACCACTTCTTTCTCATCACTCCAACCCGTGGTGCTGCCTGTTCGCGCTCCAGAAGGACGTGTGGCACTGCACATCGGACCCAACAACCTCAGACCTTCCTTTATCTTTTCATGACTGTGACTCCTCACAAGGGGCTGCGCTCTCAGTGCACGCCGCGCACACACACGGGGCTGCAAAAAATACTCAGGAAAATGGGCTACAAATGACAAACATAACAGCCTCTTCAAGAAGGTCCACTACCTACACACTCATTTCTCAGAGATCAGTACTGAGAAAGAGGCGTTTCAAGAGTATTGATGGTACGCAGAAAAGCAAATCGTGTGGATTTTCGTAAGAGATCATGGCTCTCATGGCCCACTTGCAAAACCAACCCTGTGTTTTCGTAAATCACTATGAAAAATACAGTTTTAAACCATCTTCTAGCTACCTAACAGTCATTTCTTCAAAACAGGAGTAGGATCCAAACCTCTAGGCAGCACAGAGGAATTTAAGTGCAGTTTGCAAACTTTGAGGGCATCTCAGGAAACAAAGACCAACTGTACCCTAAAAAGCAACTGTCTCTGTGAGTGTCTCTGCTGCTGCTGCTTTCAGTGTGTCTGGTTCATATGGTGTTTTCTCTGTTTACTTCGCCAAAACAATTACTATTTCCGGCCTTTAGAAATTATTTTCCAAAGATGTAACAGTCATGCAAAGGACTAGTAAAAGCTCTCCACTGTTCCATATCTACACAAATTACCTCGCATTTCAGATGACTTTATGTACATTTAATCACTACAGATTAATTAGACTGCATGCAGAAACCAGCCAAACACTGAAGAGCTAACTTCAGTTTAAGTGCACAGGCAGCTAACTTGTGGCTTTTTAGAACAATTTTAATTAAAAGTACTGGAAAAACCATCCAGCTGAAAATATTGGGAGCTTTGGGATGGGCTTAGCATGGCTAATTAATTGTATATTTAATCAAAGCTGCCTTTGGCTGCAATTAATAATCTATTTTCCTCTGGTAATAAATATAGGAATTCTGTGAAACAGAATATATAATTTGCAGAATGCCATACGTGCAGAAGAGCTGTGCTGAAAGAGATCATTTCAGTTCCAACCTTCAGAGGGCACATTGTTTTCCTTTTAAGTATGTAAGACTATTTTGAAATCAGTTCTAAATGCCATGTCATAACAACAGTTTATGAAGAAGATGCCTCAAAAGTGCCTTGGATTTCTCTGAAAGAGGAAAAATAAACAAAAACAGCACTGAGTTTGAAGGAGCCTGACTTTCTCGGTTCACAATGGAGAGAATACAAGAAATGTCCCATCTGCTCAGACCCAGGCTCGATCTAGGCAGCCTGTCTTGAGCAATGGCAACAGGAAATATTACGAGAGAGCAGGTGAAAGTGTCATCTGTACTCTCTCAGGAGCTAAAGGGATTTTACAGATCATCTTTTAAAAATTCAGTTACATGGAGAACCTGAAGATGCCTTTTTCATTTTGTTTCTAAATAGAAGAATATAATAGCTAGCAACATTCCAGCTTTAGCCACCGAGGCCAAATGCTGGATTTTATCCACACAACCAGATGAAAACACTCCCACTAAAGCAGCATAAACCTTCCAGCTTCAAGAGTCACAGGAACACCCATCCATCTATTCATAGAATGAAAGCCAAGAGCTGCAACAGCATCTTTTGTGCTAGACACTTCCTTTCACTTATATGACAAAAATTCCCAGTTGTGCTGCTGTAACACGTTTTTCATGTGGGCCAGTTCTGAATTATCTCCACTCTTTTACCAGGTAAGTGCAAATCTAAATAAAATATCTGTATTAATCTAAAACAGTGAATTTTCCACTCCTAGAATATATTACATTCTAATAACCACTTTGAGCCCTTGCTTGCTTAGTTGGTTCATAAACATTTTATCTGCATTAAATATTTCACTCATTTGTAGCAGTCTCTTACCTTTTTCTTTCATTTAACACAGGGACCAACTAGAAAATTATCAGCTTGATGCACCCTCCTGATGCAATTAAATTGGCAAATACATTAGATATTGATCTGCTAGCAAACATGTATTGATGAACACCAGCTTATTAGGGTTTAGTGTTTAAATGGAAATTGATGCTTCATTTATAATATATATTATACATACATGCTGCAATATTGGGTCATTTTGACTGGACTACAATAAATGTACAGATCATTGCTTTCTTCAGACACACACGTACGGCTGATGTGCATAGATTACACAGCACTACAGGGAAGACTGCACCTGTAAGCACTTTTTATGTAGGAAAATCTAACACTTACTGTATTTCTCTTTCATTGTTTTTGTCTTGTCTTCTAGTTCTTTTATGTGCATTACATTTGTACCATCTCTACCTCATATCTCGAAGCCAAAATCTGCTGTTCCTGATACTCATGCCAAAGCTATCTTCTTCAGCATGTTGTAATAATTTAATAGCGCAAGTTGGCAGCAGACAGATTTATGGAAGTCTTTCCCAAGGACCTCATCTCTGGGACCTATTCTTTCAATGGGAAGCCAACAGAGCTTAAGGGCTCTAGGCAAACAGTTACAGGGTTGCATCCTGGCTCTAAAGTCATCTGCATGTCTTAGCTATATTTTGCCTGGCAAAGGTATAGCTTTTTTTTTTTTTTTTTCTTTAAAAAATGGGAATTGTGTTCAACTATAAGCTCTCTCACCTTCAAGAGTTACAGTTAGGCCCTTCACCACAGTAAGCAAATCTTAATCATATTTGGCTAATCTACTATCTTATCTGCACATGAAAGGAGTGTCCCTGAAAATGAAATTCTGCAAACTACTCTAATTACAAGTGACAAAACAAAGGGGCTTATTCTACATATTTACTCTACAACTAATACTCTGTAATAGAAAATTAGACCTCATATTTAGCTGCATTCTCCGTCATTCAATCGGATTTCATCATTTCTCATTGTGCATCCTTTAGCACACTTCCCATTACTCAATGAGTCATCACTACTCTTCAAGAAATCCTCAAATTCTATGATAACTGATACCTTTGGAATAAAACCATACCTAAATACACTGGCTGTATGCACCAGGAGTCTGAAGAGAAAAGTATGAGTCAATGTTTTGTATTTGGGCTCTACTGTGATGACCTTTGCTAGTGTTTTCAGTCTAGCCCTCTGCTTAGATGTCGCTCTATGTACGTGCTAAGCTTTATGCAGACAGTTGTTCTATCAACGCTAAAAAGAAGAAACTGCTTTGCCATATTAATAGTAAATGTATTAGCTGAATATTAAAGACAGATGTTGGAGGAGAGTCAATCTAACTGCAAACCATTAAATCTGAGGTATAAAACCCTTCACTTCCACCTATGAATCTTTCATAGCAAGCTAGTTGCTGCCAAGGTGTAATACTTTAGGCAGCACTGATCAGAAGATAAAGATGATATTTTAAAGTGGTCAAAACTAGTTACATTGATCAACAGATGTGCATCTAAGGGTAGCAATCAAAGCAATAATGATAGATGAGGCATTTAAAGTAAGTTCACCCACGGTATCAATAATATTTCATATTCCATATCCTAGAATGTGAGAAGTCTTCCTATCTCCACCGCTTACTAGGTAGGTCCTCAAGCTCTGTTTTTGATTCTTTTACATAATTGTTTTCAACTACTTATTTCCTGGGAAGAGAGACTTGAAACAGGTCTGCTTAATAAATGAAACCTTAATAAATTAAAGTTTGGGTTCACATTTTCACAGTAACTACTGCAGCAGAAATCTTTCAAATGTTCTGCTGAGTGTGTTCTCTACTCTTCATGAAAAATAAAAGTGCATCACAGAACAGTAAGAAGAGCAGAAAAAAAAAAAAGATAAAAATGCTGCTTCATAGCTTCTACTGTACGCCTTCAAGATTTGCGGTACGGAAATAAAGGCACAGACTGTACACCTAAAAAACCCAACCCAAACAGCTGGTTTTGAAGCCGTAAGAATATGCAACAGGCCTGACTTCTACTCTAAGAGATGGAGTTGGAATTGATGTAATTCTCATTGTTTTCAGTAAATGATACAATAAAAAAGCATTCTTCCTTTTCAGGGACACACCATCCAGAGTTAGTCATGGTGTTACTGCTACTATTATCTAAAGACATCAAAGCAAAGCACATAGAACATGATAATATATCTTGTACAAAAAAATGCCATGCAGTGGTTCCACAATTCGCTGATCCTAGACGTATACACATTTGTATCACCCTGCAGTATAATCACATTTCTGATCTGTTGCCAGAGTGCATGATCAGAAGTTTATGGTACAATGCCAGTTACGTGACAACTGTGAGAGAACAGACAATTGTTGATCCAGCATGAAGTTAGAATGGTGTAGACAGATGATATCTGATTTGGTATTAAGCATAAGCCCGCCTGTAGGAAACTAGCCAATCAACATTTTTTTTTCAACGAAACTGAACTAGATGAATGTTAACAAATCAGTGTTATCTACAATGTAGTCACAAATTTTGCTATGTTGTATTAGAAACCCTAGAGCTGCATTTACTTTATTACTGAATGACAGCCTGAGAGAGCTGGGGAATATACACACAGTTTAGCCTGGCAGGCCTTTTTTTTTTCATCCAAAGCAGACACAACGACTTTAAGTGAAATGAAGACTGCAGGAGCTACTCTGAATTTAACTGCACTACATTAGCTATACAAAATTTTTAAATGGTACATGCTAACCGTGCATGGAGCAAATACTGGTGTAAGCAAGGTGTAAGGACTCTGAAAAAGAGAGGAACATATACTTAGCATGTATGAGCAATGGAGGGTTAGGCTATTCAGGAACGGATTATGAGAAAATAAGAGAAGGTGCTAAAATGCCTCTATCTAGTCCATGATTTTGAGTATACATTGGAAATATGAAAAGTCAAATATAAATTTTAGATTGTGGACTCATTCTCAAGGATATTTCACATGCTTTGAGAATCAGGGCTGAAATAGTAGTTAAATTGTACTTAAACTACTGTTTTTCTCTGTTTTAACATGTCTGTTAAAACATTCTCTCTCCTGTAGCGCAAAACATTCTCTAGCCCAGGTTATAGCAACAGCTGCAGAGCTTCTTTCAGGATCGTCAACCCCAAATCCACAGGATATCACCACCACATGTGGTCAGAAGGACATTTAAAAAATTTTAGATATACAGAAGCTTTTAGCTTCTTCATTCAGGAAGTGACTTTTTACTTCATGTAGCCTTTAAGAAGGTTTTCTTAAGTCTGAGACCATTCTATTCCTTAGAAGCGATGGTTTGATTGACTCTGTCAGTCACATTTTATTTTTTCTTAGCACCATGATGAGACCAAGAAAAAGAGACAACCAATGCACTTACAGCCATCTTTATCACACAGACTGAAAGGAGTTGTTGTGGAGGTCTCAAAGGTTAGCATGTCTCTGAGACATAACTTCCTATCATGTAGGTCCAGTTATGGAATAAGTTTGATTTCCTTTGCTGAAGAAGTTACCCTAGTAAACGTTTCTTAATGATTTATGTAGATATGATCCATCATTAAGATGGATCAAAAATTGGATGTAGTTTCTCCAAGACTCCTAATTGGAGTTTCTGTGAAATAGAAATGAGAAAAAAAAAAAAAAAAAATCAATCTGTTGCCATCACAGAACAATACCAATCGAAGCTGGATATAGCAGGTTCTAAAATATTCTTGACCACATTGGCACAAGGTAGTGTCAAACCACATCACCAACTAAGAACCAGGAAAGTAACTGTAAAACTTGGGGGGAAAAAGTATTCATGGATAATTAATTCTCTAATTAGGATGCTAAATTTAGTTGAGGAGCAGTGAAACACTTTCATCTGCACTTATTTATATAAACAATCTTTTTGCTTTTTTTTTAGAAATGATTCATCTTTTCCATTTTGCTATATCACTGCATTTTTTTTTTCATTGGTGTACATCTAGGACTATAAATCAAAGCTGAAAAGCCGTTTCTGAGAAATTTCCTGTCTTAGTTAGGAATGTACCCACTCAGATGGATTGGATAAGCAGACACATCACTAGGGTGCTTTTGAACTAGAGGTTTTGGTGCTGAACCAAGCTTCCTGAACTTGTAAGGAATTCAAATCCTTTCAGTATACATTTAAAGATTAAACCCTTTACAGGTTTTCTACTCAGGAAGTGTCAGTTTTTAGCATTAGCCACAATGGAAAAATTGCAATCATGGAAGCTTGGAGGAGTGCCCCACTCCCCAAACACTTGCTGCTGAAGACTGAAGCTCACTATTGAGTCTACAGGACATAATCAGTCTTTGTCACTCTTAAAAAAATAAAATTATGAAATATGAACACAGGCCTTGAAAGCCTCTGGAATTAATCACTAGTAGATCCAGTAATGCAAGTGAGTTGATACTAGAAGCTTTTTTCAGAGAAGAGTGCGGTCATGTCACTACAGAATAATGAAGGGAGAGGAGAACACAGACAGGAAAGAAATTAAAACATCTAGAGTGTCTGCTGCGACCTCATGACACAGATTTCCATTTAAGCAGAATACAGGCTGTAGAGAGTTAATGCAAGCTGAAAGCGCAAGCAGAAATAGAGCGGTGCTGTGGTCTCACTACATGTTTTGTTTGCTCGACACCACACAGGGGGAGCTTCATGTTCTCCGGCACCGACAGCGCCCAGGACAGAGCGCACGGACCGTGAACGCTTCCGTTAACGCTCAGTCCAAAGAGGCCAGCAGCAGCCTCTGCGAGCGTGGCCCTTGCAAAGGCTCCTTGTGCAGGAGGCCACACGTCTCTTGCTGCAACCCTGTGGTCCCTCGGTGCCCTCAGCAGGGACTACCTGGCAAGGTGTCTTTGCTGACCCGACGGCTGCGGGTAGATACTCCTCCTGGGAGGATACCTCTTCCCTCATTGCAAGAGCTCTGAAGATGTTACGCTGTCCTTCCCACATCCAAATTGCCACTTGCTAGCTACACCAAGCACTGCCTCCTGTTGTGCATCAGGGTCCTCCCCTTGGGCTAGATTTTATCTGCCCTCTCTCACGGTCCCAATGAATGTATTCTATAGTCAAAAAGAAAAGAGAGAGGCACTTGCTGGATCTTTTTTAGAACAAATCATACTTAAGGACGGCACTCTAAATATCCCCAAATGTAAGCCTGCTATGACAAGGTTTGGATCGAAACAAACTGATACAAGAGGGCACATCATATATGACAAAAAGAGCCAGTCCAGCTCCTGCCACAGCCCGTCCTGGTGAAAATAACCCAGCTTACACATTATATTTAAGTTAGGAAATATAATACACCATTTCTCAGAGTTGCAAGCCAGAAGATCGAACTGTGTGAAGAGCTCTAACTGTTAACATTGACAGGAACACAAACTAGAATGGAGGGAAAGTAAAAATCAGGGAGAGGGACAAGCTATTCATGAGGGACGGTGATGGAGAACAAGGGGAAAACTAACTGCTAGTCTTGCCTCCTCATAAAGAATGGGTTCAAATCGAGGAATAAATGCATCTCAGCTCTTAACACTTACAAGTTTTTAGTACAATATAATTTTTCTCTAAATCAGACCAGCCACCAGGATTAGGTACAGCATATTACAAAAGAACACTGTAAAAAAAGTCTTGCCCCATTCTTGTTCTGGTCCACTCAAGCTCTTTTTACCGCTCACATCACAGTGAGCAAAATAAAGAGTTATTTTACTTTTTTTTTTTTTAAGTCACATGACTTTTTATTGATGAGTAAAACAAGAACAGCCGGATCTAACTCCTACTCCACAACTCTTTCATCTGCTTAACTGAATATATTAGCCACTTTCTCTGAATGGAGAACAGGGGAAAGTTCAACAGCAGACTGATATAATGGGAATACAAAATATAGATGAAAAGAATACAAATCTAGATGTCTGATGAACTGATATTAGCATATAAATTCAATATATGTACAGCAGTAGCCTTTGAATTAAACCACAAAGAACACTGTCTAGTTGATTAGTTGTTTATTTTTTTCTTTTGAGGGGACATATCAGAGCCACAGACTGATGCTTTAATAAGAAACCCAAAAACCTTTAGTGGTGATTAAAAGGACTAGTGTCTAGATGTCATAATTTATGAACACTGATTGTGCAGGACTTTGACAAGGACCATTAATTGTCACTGTCTAGCTACCTTCTGAAGTCGCATGGTAAATTTAATTCTAGTTCTTATAAGATGTGGTAGGATCATTAAAGAAAGCTTGAGGCTACACACTGATAATAGGAGTATTTTAATATTCTTGTTACTTTTACAAAGGAACAGCATGTCATACATCAGTTCTATGTATTGCATCTAAACGCTCAAAAGAAAAAAAAAAAGCTTTCTCTCGCCTCCACTGTTATCTAAAAAAGTGAGGTATTAGGAGTTCTGCACTGTTTTACAGGCCTGAGGCACAGTAAGAGTCTAAAGGAAACTAGAGGAATTTCATATTTCTTTTCTTTGAGGTCTGGTTTACCCTTTGGACTATTCTTAAGGATTGTCTGCTTTTCTACTGTGGAAGCCACTGTTCATTCAGAATAAAAGGAAAACAATTAAAAATAATGGATGTCTTCTGTCTTCCTCTGAAGACTTTAGGAGTTCTAGGAGGCAAGATTATTTCCTCCAATGACATTTAGTATGGATAAAACAGCCAGACTAATGAAAAGAAGAATAGAAACCTTTTTTCCTCTTCTTCTTCACTTATTTCAGAGTTAAATCCAAACACTGTAGAGTGTGGCACACAAGGCAAATACGCATATGCCCACAGAAATGCAGACAAACACCAAAACAAGAGGCCAGGTCTCAGCACTCATAGCCACGGCAAGGCAGGGCTCCTGCCAAGCAAGAGGACCAGCACAAGAAGGATGGCAGCCAGCCCAGGCCGCCTTGCTGCTCATACTGGGGAGGCCGGGTGGCCGGGCTGCTGGGGGACCATCCCTGTGCATGGGTGACCTGCGTCACCTGGGGAAGGAGGTCTTCAGGGCCCTCCCAGGCCATCCCACAGTTGTAGATACTCACCAACAGCCCTCCCTGAGCTCTGCTCTTCTGAGGGTTGTGGCGAGGGTTTTATGATTTCAGGTTCTGACTTAGAAATACTATTATGTAAACATGAGATAGCATTCATCTCACCTATCTTTCAGCCATCAGAAGTTATATGCCTGGGGTCTGCAGGCTTCCACTGAAGTCAAAGGAGGAAGGGGACACCTTCAAAGACAAGTCATCTCATCCATCTTACCTCTTTTAAGGAAGAGTTCAGCTGCCATCTGATGGTGCGAATTCTGATCGTAATTTTTCCCAAGCCAAGGCACATGCCTAAATTATGGCAGATAAATCCCATTTTAGCCTCACTATTTTCTTAGCAGCTTGTCTTCCGAGTGCAGTAAGCTAGGATTTCATCTACTGGGTAACTGGGATCAACCCCAATGGAGAGAAAAGATATATAATAAAAAAATCACGCAAGAGAATAATAAAGTACAATTAGCTTCACTAACAAGCCACCAGAAGTTTCCATTCAAGCATACTGAGCTCAGAATCTGGTTTTATGCTTCTAAGAGCCACAGATTTTTTGTTTGTTTGTTTGCTTTGGTTTTGGAAAGAGAGCTATTTCTCAAAGTGAGACAGCAAAACTGGTAATATTTCAGCAATGTTCAAAACTGCAACTAATTCTATGTTCATAAAATAGGAAACAAAGCCTGAGAAAAGGGTTCAGCACTACAATTTCCCCTGAGGTTGGCCAATTAATTTTTGGTTGCAGTATATTTGGAGGATGCAGAACCTGCTTTCTTTACAACTCATTCTATATTATTTAACACATTATCACTGTTGACATTACATTAATTAAATAAGCACAGAGACAGATTGTTCTAGCTTTTGAAAGTAGAGTGAATAAAAGACCCCACAAGAACAGATTTCCTTCCCTCACACTTTTTAAACACCAGACCAGAGCTAGAAGTATTTCCTGTCACAATTTCATTAGGTACCAATCTTTCAGTGTCTGAGAAATTTCTGTTTTGATTGCACACAAATGCATGACAAATTAAAAATTGCCAGAAGTCTCACAAAAACATTCGTCAAAGGGTTAACCCACTTTTCTCACTCCAAGATCGCATACACCCTCTGGGGAACTTCATAGCCTCAGCGGTCCGAGGTCAGTAGGAGCGTGGATGGAGGGCAGCTTGTGAAGCAGCGGGCAGATGGACGGAGGCAGACACCTGTGCTCACTACCATTTTCTGTAGAACATGTAGTTTTCTTCCCCCTATATGATGAGGCCGAGCAGGAGCACGCAGCCTGCAGGATGCAAGGTGGCCATGCCACGGGCTGTGGCGATGGAGCCAGTAGCAGAGCCCTTTCCACGGGGCAAAACACAAACGTCACACTGCATGGCCAAGACACAAACATTTGTCACCGACATGACAGAGTGACTCTGCTCGCTGCCACCTCACAGCAGGACTGCAGTGGAGGCCCGTTCTGCTCCGGTGTCTGGGGCAATTGATTTCGAGCAGTAAGGGGAAGAAACATGTATCTGAGAGAAAACTACAGCTAAAGGTACTTTCTACAATGTCAAACCACCCCATTTAAATGTTTGCATGTTGGTATCTTGACAAGGTCTCCCATAAGTGCTAATCTTTTAGCTACCCTTACTACCACTCCATGGCTCTTCACTCATCAGTGTATTCTTATTGTCACCAGCTGAAAAGCAAGATTTTTCTTTGGCTCACACAGACTGTGAAAGCTGCTATTGAATGCTGCAATGAAAGCTGCAATGGAAAGATCTGAGCATGAGCCATAAGTGAACACCTACCACAGTCCACTCGGAATAGGACTGATAAAGTTATACCTCCTGCTACCAAAATACAGTTTCTTTCCTCAGTTCTCTTAACATAAATTTCCCTTCCACATACTAATTTCAAGCAGCTGTTTATTTTCACTTCTTTTTATTCATATTTTATCTTAAGTACCTTTGTGTCCTGATTGCAAGTCGATTTCTTTTCCCCTGCTAACATGTTGTCACTTAACCCCAAATTCCATCTACGACCTCCATAACTACAGATGGTCAATCATAACCAATGCACTATGCAGAGTTAATTCATTTCACATAGATAGCTTATGGGAGCACCTTGGAATGACCACACATCTTTCAGGTGTGCTATTAATATAAAATAAACTATTTTAACACACTCTTAATCTTTCTTTAATAATCCATCCTAAGTGAATTATCTTGGACTATGCTGGACTGTAATTGATGGCACTCTCTACAAAACCTCACTATTGGCTCAGTGCAAAAGAAATATGCAACTAATAACAGAATAAAACTGTACTGCTGCTTCTTAAAAACCAACTAAACAAAAAAACAGGAAGAAAAACAGTACCTGCATTTCTGAAACTAGCCTAATGGCTCTTGAGTTCTGTATGAAACAAGATGGATGTTTTGCCCTGCCTGTTCAGAGCGGTAAAAATTAGCCCTGTGTATGCATCACTAGAGCTATCGCTAAGTGCAGTATCTCTGTAGCATGAAGTACTAGCACTTCCATGTAAATAGCGCTTATCAGAGTTGTATTTGCACATCTATACAAGGTTGTAAATGGCATGGACACTTACTGGAACAGTCTGTACCTTACGCTACTTGAATTATTGATCAATTACAAACAGATCACGAACAACTATGAATCATTAAATCCTTACAATAAATCACGTAGACAAATAAAGCATGCCTAGGGTGAATAATCTTCTTTTTCTATCTTTCTTTTTCTGAATTCACTACCAGAAGAGTGGTATTAACTCATTTATAGTAAGGCTACCTTCTAAAACGAAAAGAGCAGCATTGCCAAAGAGTCAGTGGTTGTTTGAAGTGAAAAGAGCATCTCCTCATACATTACCTAGGCTGAGAAAATTGAGACTGCCAATAAGATTAACCTCCAAAGTACTTTTATATTTGAAGAAGCTGATCATTAAAAGGTAAAACTTTGATAAACACATTCTTGAAAAATGAAGTCATCTAGTAATAAGTATCACAGTTCCTTAATTCAGCAAAAACAAGTGAATAATAAAGACAGAAAAAATATATTGACTAGGTAAGGAACAACACAGAGTACCTGAAGCCATGGGCTATGGCTCTGTTAAACTCTATTTAGACATTAATCTGCTGCTGATTTCACAGAGATTTCCTGCATTTCGCTGTAGATTATTTAGCAGACTCTTTTTTATTCTTTCCTCAGTAGGAAAACTCTTGGTTTCAGATTCAAAGGCTCCTAATTCCTTATTTAAAAAAAGAAGGAAATTGAGAAGTTTCAAAAGGAGTCAAGATCCTAAATAACTTATTGGATCCCGGTCATATTAATTTGTATACCTTGTGCCACAGGGATTTGCTTTTCTGTGTATCAAGAGTTTTCTTTGATGATGCTTTATTGACACTTTATTTATTGATGATGTTATGCTAAAGAGTAAGCTAAATTTTAATCAATTTAGCTACTGAATCAATCAATCAAGCCACTGAACTTGGGGTGAATCTAAATGGTCCCTCAAGGTTTCATCAGAGCCACCATCTGTAACTAGAAGAGCAAGTATGAGGGACGCTGAAAAAAAGGGCTGATTTCTTAAATAGGAATTGGCTTTCAAATTTCCTCAAAATATAAAGGCAAGTTTCTAATCTGGTTGACTGGGATATAGGGATTGCAGTCATAAGTTCCTGAAATATAAACTTTGACATGAACTCACAAGGGCTAGTCATTCATATTCTCTCTCAAATCACATCAGGTTTCAGTTTGTAAACACCAGCATTAACCAAATCTAGCAGGAGTAACAAATCTCTTATTTCTCTAGGGCACAATGTTAATGGCTTAGAAACTCATCATAGTACTTCCATTTGCATTTTACTGTTTGTTTATTTTATTTTCTCCAGAGTATAACCCAGGCACAGTAGGCTTCACATGTTTTCACTCCCATACTAGTCCCTTCAGTAGAAAATACTTATCCTGCTTCTTATTCTCCATTACCTATGATTCTTCAAATATGTGTCAGTATGAGTCCCACTTTAGAGATGGATTCTTCAGTGTTGCATGCATTTGTTGTGGGTACTTTACAGTTTTCATCAGGTTTGCAGTACCTACACAGCTCCACCACAGAAACAGCTCTAGCTTTTTGGTCTTTCAAGACGGTTCAGGGCTTTGTCTTTACAGAAACAACATCCTTCCTGCAGGAATTTCAAGCATTTTTAAACTCAGAAAAAAATACTCCTGTTGTAGTTCCAGCAATGAAGCAGGCACATATTTCTCTACTTGTTCTACTACTGAAGGTGCAAGAGCCTGAATTACTGGTGTCAGAGTTAGAAATGTCAGTGCTGGGACTGTGGATGTCAAAGGACCATGCCAAGAGTGGCAGGAATGTCAAAACGCAAAAAGTCAGGAAAACATGGAGACAAGTAAAACCATAACAGGAGCATTCTGTAGCACTGAGACAGACAACATTGCTGCTGTCAAAATTTTCTTTAAAGAGTTTTAGGAAACACTCGGCAGTACTGACTTGTCTTGCCTCATCCTAGTCGTGATCATCATCTCTGTATCCAAGCTGATCTACATAGACTAGGCACAGTTCGTGCCTAGAAGAGTTTGCATCTCAGCGCATAAAAAAAAAACTAAATGGATAAAATAAACCAACCAGATGAACATGGATTCACAACAAGACCATAATATTTGCTTAATTGGTGTACTATTCGTCCTCTTGTTGTTCAGTAACTTACTACAAATGCTAAATCATATCACTGGTTTTGAGACTATAGTTACAGCCCCTTTAGCAAGCTACAGAAATGAATGCAAGCTGAAAGATGCACGAAAGGTGAAAAAGCTACTAAAAACTGAAGCAAAATGGACCTTATTTTAATAAATTGCTCCAAACTCTTCAACTAACGGAAAACAAACAAAAAGCAGGACACTGAGCGTCTTTCAAGAATGCCACCATCTTTATTCTAATTACACTACACTGCAAGTCTGGCTTAACCTCCCCATCATCACTGAACACTGAGTCAAATACATTTCAGTAATGATTCCTTTCATCACTTGAAAGCAAGGTAAATACTTCACCGTAATATATTATTTCCTCAGAGCAAGAACACTTGTAACTACAGGATTCCTATCAAGTCTCAGAATAACATCAACTATACAAAAACCTCTGTTTGCACTGAAGAAATAGAAAGGTTTACCACTGAAAATCAGCCACTGCTGGTAAGATTTCTGAAAGCTACGCAAGACTTAATCTCCAAAAAACTGTCTTAACCAAATAGATGTAGAATCATCTGTAGCTTCACTTGCCTGCATTTTATATGGCTCTGACACCACTGTAAGTCTTCCAGTTTCCATGGAATGAATTAACCATATCAGTGCAGGGAAAAGTGGGTTCATATGAAGGGGCAGATTTACTGAATGCAACACTGGAGCGTGTACATTGTACCTGCAGGTACAGTGACACAAAACAGTGCCAACGATGCACCCTCCTTTTCCTGCCCTCAGGGGGATAACATAAAAGCCCAACGGATGTAAAGTCTAGCCAAACTTCCAGTGGATACAGCTAGTAAAAGCTGTTGAAAAGGAGTTAAGAGCTGGGTCACTTAATAATCTTAAGACAGACTGTGAGGCCAGTGCAGGGTTGGCTTGTGGATCCTTGTTCCACCTCCTCATGGAGCCCTGACTGCAGTGGGTCCAGAGGCAGCTTCCTGCTGTAAACCAACCACAAAACAGCCTTGTCCTACATCCAAAACACGGTATTCCACTCCTATTTTAGAACATAAGCTACAACATTGTGAGAAGGCTAAGAGGGACCTTCCTGACATCTTTGGCATTCTGATGGGAGTTTTAGAAAAGACCAAAAATCTTTACCATGAAGGTGATCAAACACTGGAGCAGGTTCCTAGGGAAGGCTGTGCAATCTCCATCCTTGGACATATTTTCTGATTCTCTAAACTAAATATTCTCTAATTCTATGATTCCACTTCACAACATGTCACATAAGTGAAGAGAAATGAAGAAAAATAAACAACTTACCAACCGGCTGGGCATTTTAAGGAAAAATAAAAGGACCCTTACCTGAAAAACAGAACAGAAAGCAAAAACTTAATAATTCATCAAAATCACCAAAGTAATGAATTGTATTAACTCCAGGTATATAAATAATACACATGAATATGAATTCACAGCATTGTAAACACTTTTCTTATACAACCATCCTCTGCAAAACATAAGATTTAGCTATGCTGGAATACATTCCAGGGATCTTTGCATGTCTACACCTCTTGCAGCTTGTACTCAGAGCGCAGAGAAAATAAGTTTGTCATCTTTACACTCTGACCTGCACATTTTGATACTCACTTCCTACTATTTCAGTTTCATGAGACATGTGCCAACCTTTCTTGTAGCCAATTTCACCTTCAGTCCCTGCTGAGAATCTGTCCACTAATGACCATAATGAAACATGCTTTGTGTGAGAGCCTGTTCATTTATTTTCATTCCCGTGAGTGCCTTCAGAGACCAGTGTTGCAATCATGGCTACTTACTATTTAATTCCCAGCCAAATTTATGGCCAAATTGAAAAATGGATGCAGGCTGCCTGATGCAGGATGCTTTTGTCTGAAGTGTCCTCATGGAATCATTATACGTGCATTAATCTTTAATCTGCAATTAAACAATCAGTTCTATGTAAAAGATAGCTGCAAACAGATCTCTTGAATGTGTACTGACAATATATCTTAATGGGCATATGCGTGTGCAGAGAGGCTGGGACAAGAAAATGTCAGCAATTAGGACAGAATCCATCACTGGGCTTCAGGTCAGGGAAGGGTTATGGGAGAGCAAAAACTCCACCATTGAGCTGAACATCCTCTGTACCTGTCACTGCTCAAGGGCTTTTCCTGCACTCCTGGGGAAGCACATGGTGAAGTGGAAAGGAAAGCAAGGCGGGGGTGGGAAAGGAAATACAATAGATTAAGGCATGGCTTAGCTGATAAATCTGCCTTGGCAGAAGATGCAACCTGCTTTGAATCTGTTTCTTTCCAATTAAGAGCCCTGCTTCCAGCTCCAGCAGATGCTTAATTGGAGGCTGAGGCTGCCAGGCAGGCACCAGCTCCTGGATCATTAACAGGTATTTTGAAGCCATTAAGGTGCTCCTGCTTGTCAATTCCCTTCTCATATACCACTGAGGAAAACAAATGCATCCTCTCCCTCATGGCAGGCAGCTCGCCTCTCGCAGCGAGAGGGGCACCAGTGTGCGCGGCAAACTCGCCTCTGCTTCCCGGGACGGTGAAGTTATTAAATTAGCACCCAAGGCTCCTGATTCAGTGGGGAATTCAAAGGGCCTTCCTGTCTGCTCTGGGTGTAATACTAATATTACACTGACACCAAATGGCTTCAACAATAGGTAAGCAGAAGGGCATCTGTTTCAGATTTGGCTAGAATTGTATAATTGGATCTCCGTTACAGACACGTCTGCTCACGTGTGATCTAACGCTTTTGCCTAACCCAAATAAACAACCGGATCTTAGAAATCACTTGAGACCATTTCTGATGGAAATGGGGGTGCTACCTTAAGAAACTCTACACCTGTGCAGAGCATTTGGCCTTAACAGATGACAGTGCCATACACCAGGTTTTGAATTACAAACATGAAGAAACAAAGTCTATATTAATACCTGTGAAACCTTGCTTCTCCCTTGGAAGGCATTTCTCCCTTGGAGGTTTTAGCATTAGCAAATCACTCACTGGTTTAGCAAAAAAATGTACCTGAATTAATCTTAAGCAGTGAGGCTCATTTTGTTCCTGCTTGGGAAGGTGCACTAACAGAAATCCACAACTGTCCCATTTAATGATGTGAAGAATTCACTACTATGCAGTACTTACAGCTTACAAATCAGCTGATCTAGGCAAACATACACTAATTAAGGGCAAGGAAGTAAAAGGCTTGTATTGATTGAAAGCTCTGAAGCACTAGAAAACTGATTAAATATATGTTGTTAAGGAGTTATAAATGATTTAACTCCACTATGCCATGCTCTATGTACACCCAGGGCTATGGTAGCTAAATAGCAATTCAATGCTGTAGTCTTCCACTATTTCCAGTGGGCTAGTAAGACAAGCAATTAGACTACTGTCTTCCCTTTGAACAGCAGCATTAACATACTCGTGCAGGGGAATAAACTATCCCCAGCGGGTAGGGACAAGACTACCTAAAGTATTAAAAAACACATACACACACACATTTGTTTAAAACAGGGGCAAGTCCCAGTCAGCTGCTAAATAAATGTAGTATTTTTTAGCTGTACAGGGTTCAAAGCTACAGTTCACCACTAGGGAAAAGAGTAACGCTTAACGTGTGACCTTTCAATGGATTCTATCCCTAAGGTAATAGAGACTACCAATGAACTAGCACGGCCATAAACGATCGACTGAGATACCTCTTTTTTGACAAACTGACTCTGACAACATGCTGCTCCTGGTTCAATGAACGTGGTCATCTGAAAGAGGAAACCTAGGGCCAAATGCCCCAGGCTGAGTTTCCCGCCAGGAAACAAGGGCCTCTTCTTCAGCACCATCAAGTAGGCCCTAACGTATTTGTTCCTCACACATACACATGAGCAAGCTACATATATACAAAATAAAATAAAAGAAAAATAGGTCAAGATAGCCTTCAAATGCTCATCTAATCCACTCTTTGTCTCAAGGATTTGCCTGTGCTATTCCTAAGAGTCTATTTAATCTGTTCTAAAAATCCTCTAGTTAGACCTAACTAGTAAGCCCTCCTAGCAACTCCAAGCCATCCATCCAACTGCTTCCCCAGCAACTCCAAGCCATCCATCCAATTGCTTCCCTATTCTTACTGTTGTCGGGTGATTTTTTGGACTCTAACCTAAACCTGTCTTGCTGCAAGTTAAGCCCATTTTTTATCGTCTACCCACCAGAGACGCAGAGAAGGAAGGCTACTATTACACTTCTAAAAACCGTGTTTTTCTAGGCTCTGAGCGTAGTAAACCTCTTGAGCTTCGCTTTCATGGCAGCCCTTAGGTGTAAGTTCAGACGTACAATTCTCAGTTACTTGCACATTTTTTCTTTCTTTCCCTCTCCCCACACATAAATTATGAAGCTTTGCACACTGTGCCATGCCGCATATCCTTAGCAGTAATGATTTCTTCAAGAGTACTTTACTCTTTTGACAAAGTCAAATTTAAAGCAGAGCATGGGCTGCTTTGCATATGTCAATCACACAGCACTCGCTTTCGAAGCCTATAAACCAGAAAGCAGTGGCAGGTGGTCATCACTTTGTGCTTCCATATCCAGTGCAGCAGTGTGTACAGTGTTAACCATGAAGCTGCAAGGATAAGGAGAAAGAAGATATTCCGGTCAGGTTAAAATGTTTCAAGCGGCACATTTTCACTTTCTGTGTGCTTCTGAAAGACAAGGAGGAATCAATGAGAGAGATTAAGCTCTCTTGGCAGTGCAGTGTATTCATACAGCTATTAATAAATGAGTAGGCCTGAGTTTTGGCTTGACGATGGCAATAGACTGAACTACAAAAGGCCATTCACACAGAGATGAGAATGAAAACTGAAGGTAGTGACAATGGCTTAGCCTCCAATAGTGGAGGACTCTGCAAAACAGTAACACTGATGCTTTATTCAGAAAAATATCATAACCTATTTATTGCTCAACAAAACTCTAAGAATGAAAAAGTGTCAATATGCATTTAGCATTTTCAGCTCTAGGAGAATCCCAGTGAAAGCAACAAGTAAGTTACTGGAATAGAAAGAAGTGATGTGCTGTTCAGCTATCATCTCACAGCTTTGTTAGTAGTAGTTATTCACATCTGGGTGACAGCAGGAGGCCTGGCTAGGGATCACAGCCTTACTGCACTAAACTCTTGTACAAATGGATTTTCTACCTGTCCGTTTACTATTAGGCTAAGTCTCACTGGATTTTTTGATTTGATCATAATTAGATGATGGCAAAAAAATAGTCTTTCTTCTTTGAGGTCAAACTTTATACCTTTGAGCACAGTTTTAGAAACTATGCATAAGTGCATTTATTTTACTGAAGATAAATCTAAACACAGTACTTGTGTTTAGGCATGCAGAAGCATAAATCATACGACACAGCACTGCTCACATGAATAATGACATTGAAACTCAGGCGCCTCAGCCTCCAGCCAGTGATCCTTTGATACTATGGATTGGAAAGAAGTCACTATGTCAGTGGGGAAAATGAAGAATTTCCTTTTATTCCTGTTGGAAACAGAAACTGTGAAGTCAGGCTTTTAATTGAAATACTTCCTGCAAATGAAGGACTTTTTGCTGCACTACGTCAAATCCAAAATCTTCTTATAATATTAAGATAGCTCAGACTTCCCTGTTTGCTTGTTTATTATTTCCACACTATGCTTACCGTTTGGATCAGGAGACTCACAGAAATGAAAATATTTGGAAGAGGCACATGCAAAAATGGAGGCAGGAAAGGCCAAGATTATGTTGATACCCAAATCAGTGAAGGACTGTTCACTACTACAGGTTGTCCACAAGCCGACAAAGCCCTCTCTAACGCAAATCTTTGCTATTGCACCAGACTATGCCAACACATCCTCCTGTTTTACAGATTGTTGGGCATATATACTGACTTTCTCAGGAATTAAGATGACCTGAAACTTTTTGACCCTGGGCCTCTTTATTCTTTTTATCTTTCTTCAATGTAGTTCCCATCTCTCAGTTTCATTTGACAGTTTTTTTAATTTATCAGAAATATTCCAGTAAGGAAATACCCAAAATAGAACAGGAGATTAAAGCCAAGAATTACACATGTGTTTTGCTAATATTTACCACCTATTCTTTTCCTGATACTTAGCACATAGATTCTCTATATTTCCGCTAGCTATTATTAGCCAGTGGAAATAGAGAGAACATAAATATCTATGGAATCACAGACACATAAGAAAAGCCATACTCACAGGTTCAGGCCATTTAATAACCGAGGAAAATTGACCAGGAAAACAAATGCTAGGAAGGAAAAAGGATGTTCAGGTAGGCAAGGATTATTAATGTCATCAAGGATGCTCTTTGCTTTTGTGAGGATCAAGACCATGCATTGTAAGTGGATGCAAATTCTGCAAGTATCATTCAGCTATATCATACAAGGCCTGTGTGTCCTGTGCTGTTTTGCATTGCAAAAATGGATGATACAGGTCAGGGATCAGGTGATAGATCATAACTTAAGTTGAAGCTGAAGCCTGCAGTTGTCTCTGGGTCATGGATTTTTATATTCCTTGCTTGTGCTAGGTGGAAGATTGAAATATGTTTTACCTGTGTAATCTCTATCTGTCATTAAAAGTAATGGATTTTTTTTTTCCTGGTGAATGAAGTATGAAGAACACAACACAGCACACAATGCACCTGCCTGAATTTCACTGAAGAACATTGTGAATGAAAGTTAAAAAAAAAAAAAGAAAAAAAAAAAAGGAAACCTTTTTTCTGACTGGTGCCTGCATTTAGTACTACATCCTCAAGAATGTCAGGGAGTACTCTGCTGATTTGTAGATGCTGCAGCTACAGACATTACCTATACATAGAAGGTATTGCAGATTAGAATACATTTTCTTTGCATTTGTTTGAAGAAAGTTCAAGTAACAAAATGTAAAAAAGAAGGCATTATATACCCTGTGATGTCAGTTCTGTGTCATATTTTTTTCTTTACTTGTCTATATTCTCCAGAAATCATACAAGCCTGCTTAAGCAATCCTGCTATGACTTTCCTAAACCACACAAAAGCGAGGGATGCACAGGTCACAAATCTTTAAGCTTCCTTTCCTGTTGCAAAATTTCAGACTTCCTAAACAACCTCTCTCCTCCACAAAATCTGCCCTTAGATGTCATTGAAATGATGCTAATAATATTTGTAGTGGGCATGACACTCAGCCAGGAGGAGCAGAGCTATTTGGCACTGCAATGCAAATGACTGCATTCATCAAAGAGCTTTGTTAGTTATTCATTGTGCTCCTTATCATTCCTTTCCCAAGCGCTGGTGCCTCTGCAGTGAGCACGGAGGTGTGTCCACAGCAGCATCCCCCTCGGTAAAACCCACCCTTATCAGGCAGAGCAGGGTGCCGGGAATGACCCGCCAAGGCACCGCATCCCTCTTGTCTCCCTAATCCTTTGTGCCCCACACAGCTCTTTGTCCTCGTGATCTGTCTGTCTGCTCTGCTCACCATGCAGGACCTTCTCCCACATCTGGAAGAATTATTTGAAAGGAAAAGGACCCTTCAGAGATCTGTAATTTCTTCTTCTAGCCCATCTCCTTGTGTTCCCCCAAAAAGGACTGCTCTCTTGCCTTCTGCAAGGATGTGCTTTTAAAAACACCTCCTGCAACAAACCCACCAAAGCCATCACCATATCTCAGCAGCCCAGCAGGCCTGCGAGACAGAAAATAGTATTGACAAGTTTCGAAGGGGACAGACGCTGACTCTGATGCAGGCAGGCACTCAGGGTTTTTTTTTTTTTTTTTTTCATTAAATCTTTCACTGCTTAACACAGTCCAACATATCATTCTGCACCTCCAGAGAAAAGCTGCTGGGGGCTGGAGCCAGAGATTAATCCCTCTGTAATTTCTACCGCTGCTGGCGGTACTAACTGCTAAGGGATTTTGGTCAGAGATAATGGGACTGTTAACTTGTAACCCAGGTGTAAAAATGGTCTTAATAAAACCAGGATTGTTGAGGTCCCATCAATAACTGCCACAAACCAATCTTATTGGATGTAATAGATGTAATCCATTTGATACAACACACAAGATTCTATCTCAATAAGGTAATTAATAGTTTGGGGAGTTTCTCAAACCGTGACAGTGCTTTATCCTGGACAATCCAGCCAGTTTAACCTCTGAAACAGATGTAAAATGTAAAAAAAGCTTTACTAAGAAAACTGGTTTGGCGCCCTCTCCAGTGTGGAATGAAATTAAATAGGGCATAAAAAATGTGTATAATTAAACTTGTTTGGAATGATTCTGTCAGATATTTCATAATTAATGTTTGTTTAAGAGCAGATTTTTTCTGTTTTGCAAGAATCAAATAATCAGCAGTTGATTGTTAACCTGCAAATATGCTGATCCAAGCATAATTATTTTTACACATACATACCTACCCTTCCATGAAAACATAAGCAAGAAATGCCCTTCCTCTCTCTGGAACTACTGTAATCTCAAGAGTCATGATTTCCAAACTACTTTGCTTGTATTTTCTGCTTACCTTTAGCAGAATCGCTGTTCTTTATCTTTGAAAGAAGGGTGGAATAGAGTGGCAGCTCTAATTTGGGGCTCCTGCGTGAGCAACCCCTTTTTTGTGTCTTAGTTTCCTGTGCTTCCCTGTCTCACATCAGGATTATTCTATATATTATACTGAGAGCTGCTTAGATGCTACAGTTACAGAATTCTTCTTAAGATCTACATCAGTATATTGCCTATCCCACACAGAGCTAGAGCTACTTTGAGTACTCAGCAGCCAGGTTCCTATACATCCTTTCTGATAAAAGAAAACAAGTAAATGGAAAACTGTAGAAGTCAAAGGCCAGAAGAGGATCAGAGCACTAGGTACCATCTGTGTGACAAAAAATATCTAGCAGAAATTTAATACCATGAGAAAATTCATTTAATCCTTTTTTACCACAATATACCCCAAATCATTTAAGCAAACAAAAGTTAGTACTATACTGTTCTCCTGGTAATCTGTTCTTTCCAATTTTCATGCTCTCTCTTCACATCTAATCTTTGGGTTTTTTTTGCAGTAATGGAGCAAGAGTGTTCATCAATGGTTAGTTATTATCATTAAAATACTTTTGGCTTTATCTTTACCGCCATTAAGACTATTTATGAATTTTCTGCATTTCTAGTGAAGATTTCGGAAACACAACCAGTCAGAAATAATGAGCTTGATTGTGGGCTTTGTTATGCACCAATAAAAAGAAGCTGTGAAATGGTGATAGTTGGCAGTCTTCAATATGAGAATTTCCAAACTTCCTTCCTCAAACTTGCTGTTTATGCTGTAGAGGGGCTGGACTGAAAAGCAAGGCATGGAACTGAGTGGTGAAAACCTCTGCTCCATCAGAAGTAACATTCAGACTGGACTCTTGGTTTCTCTAATTCTTCACAAAGCTGAATAATCAATAATAATGAATCAGTAACCAGTTCCCAAAAGCTGCCCTTAGACTTATATACTGTTACTGTTATCATGTTTATTCCCATTTAGTATCTTGTCGTATTTGATCATTCCTTTCCTCCTAGACAACAGTTCTAATTTAGCAGAGAATGAGGGGGTTTGCAATAGCAATAAAAGACGCCTGTTAAGTAATGCCTGTGTTAGCTTTGCAACACACTTTTAGTAGCTACTCTTTCCAAAGTTTCTTGTCTCTCCCTCCCTCGGCTTATTTCAAGTCATGCAAAATTCACCACTGAGTATAAGGCCACCGAAGGCCCAGACAATTTTCATGCTCATCATCTAGGACTGATAGGCCATTAGCAGAGAAAGTGCCAAATGCCCACTGGCACCTTTGGGCAGCTGCCAAGAACCGGATATATTGCCTGCTGTCATCCCTACTGGTGGCCGTGGTCCAATAGAACGATTGGAACATTGTGGGAAACTTGCTCAGGTTATCTCAAAGATACTTCTTTCCACTTACTTGTCTCTGTTTTACAGGGTTTAAAAATGGAAAGAAATTAAAACTTACAGAACTCTAAGAAAATTGCTCAAATTGCCTGAAATTCTATTGTGACAAATACCCATCTCCTGGTGGGGCATTTGAAAATCGTGGACCACGTTTTCAAAGCAAGAAAAACAACAACGCAGTTATAAAGAACCACATGGAACTTACTACAGCCAATCCCAACAATATTATCTAAATCTGTAAAAAAAACACTGATTAGAATAAACTACTCATCAACCTATGCAATATTTATCTTAGAGGGAAAAGAGAATAAAGCTTTCATATACAATCAATGCATCATGTCTACAATATCTTCAGTGGTTCCACTAGTAGTATATGCTACACAAAATGTCACCTCTGGTGAAACCTCTGGAAAAAGCAAGTGTTCTTTATATCCCTGGAAACCTAAATTCACAAATGACATAGAAAATACAACCTGGTTGCATGTTTTATACCTTTAAAAGGAGGTATAAATGTATCATAGCGTGAAAAAATTTAAAGACATGCTTACAAAAATGGGAAGTAAAAAAAATCAAGCATTACATACTCTATTCACAGAGGCAAAATCTTTCACAAACTCTATAGCACAGAAGATTAAATTTTAGTAGAAAATTATCAAATCAGCAGAAAATAAAATTGATCGTTCCCCTGCATACTGAAAAAGCAATATTTTACTGAGAAGACTGAATCCCTCACATACAACATAAAAGCTTGCCATTATGACAGATAGTTCTATTACAAAAGGTACTGAGTGCATAATTAACCACTGCTAATATCTATCTGAATATTTGAAAAGAAGAGAAATTTATTTGTGGGATATAAACTATTCATCAAAGCTAAAAAAATATATAAAGAAATTGCTACAGTGAAAACATTCACTAGCCAGGCTATGTTTATGATCCCCTGACAGAAGATGTATAAATAGGAAGAATTTACCACTCATTCACTAGGGGCTAATGAAGCAGAACTAAGATCACGTGCACACCATCACTCAAGTGTAGGACATTTGCAACTTCTCAATTTTATATGGAACTGCCTGCTCAAGTCACATATTCTGTAACAAAGGTCATTTTTTTGTGTGTTTCACTCTAACCAGTAAACTGTAATTGGCTCAGGAGTTTCATTTTTCTCAAGCTAATGTTAATTTAATGAGTATTCTCCCTACATTCCTGAATATGGGTGATGAAGGACTTTGCTTTCTCAGTCTCCCAGTATCAATCAATTACAGAAAGCAAGGCATAAGAAGTAACATTTAATTGATATTTCTTGCTCTGAAAAAAACATGATTTACACTTTTGGATAAACAGCCACAACTCCAAGCTTTGTTTTTATTAACAGTTTACAAAAATGAAGAAAATCTAAGCATGTTACTTAAATACTATAGAAGCCTTTGCAGCTGTGCAGCTATAAATGCAGAAATCAGTAAGTATTCATAATTTAAGAAAATGTTTCTTAGAGCTAAAATGTTTGCTAAGGATAATCAGAAGTTTATACTCTGCAGTCAGGTGTAAGCAAGGTCTAAACTCTCAAACAACGGCAAGTTTCCAATCCCTGAATGTTCATTTAGAGTGAAGCAAGCTGCATTAGTTTGTCAGCCAATAGAGGCATATGGACAATATTCCTGAATATACTCTCAGTTCTGAAAGCTGTAACATTTGCTACTCACAAGTGTAAACATATTTATGAATTTTTAGCATCATCTGATTCTGACAACTTTATTTATCTGCATCACGTAGTGTTTTCCAGAAGCTGTTTGATTGTGAATGAGATATAACTTAATGCTCCTTCCAAAGAGAGGTTTGAAACATTTCCCATGAATTTACTTTCTCAGAGATCCTAGCGAAAATGCTACCTTGTAATTTTAATCAGTGGATTATCCCTGATATGTTATTTTCTTTCTAATTTATTTACATAGGTCTATAATACACTTAACAAAGATCTTAATGGTTGCTACAGGTGCTCTGTGACTGCTAAATAGATTAAAAACTGTAGGCCTGTTCCTAAGAATAGGAAACAGTATGTGGTATTTTTAGCACTCTGCTAGAAAAAATACACTTCTAAGATGTATATTCCTACAATGTATACACTCTTAAGATGTATATTCCAAATGCACCCGATATAATACCAGTCAATATAATTTTTTCCTGCTGCAAATATGAATTTCTACCATACTTACAGTGTCTGTCTTACATTAGGGATAAATTTAGCTATGCATATTGTTTTCTGTAAGGACACTTTTTCCAGATGCCTGAAATAACAAATGGAAAGATCCTACAGCACCTGAATGTCCAAGGAAAGGAGGTATTGGTATCACCACCCAGAAGCAGGCTGTCATATTTATATTCACTTAGTACTTTAAATTTTATTAAATTCCAATTTTGGAAAATTCTGAAGAAAAACAGTTCATACTATGAACCAGTCCTCTCCTGAATACCAAGAGATCACTTATTTCTCCAAAGTAGCAAATCCAGAACTGTGGAATTAACAAGTTTGACATACAATCTGTTTCAGATAACTATTAATACCTGGCCTGGTTATATTTGGTTAAATTGTTTAATCAAGTACATGAGAAATACCACATAAAGCAAAAGATAAATATAAAGATTTTATTTGCCTCAGTTAAAAAATTTGCCATTTCTAAAGAGATAGAGGGATAAATAATGACTTTTTTTTTCTTTTTTTTTTTTCTGAATAACAGGAAAGGCTCATGAACTCTATATATTGTTTTCTGACAATGACTCACTCAAGCTTTGCTCATGTATCTTCTTTAACATCACTTGCTCTATGCTTATGTACGCAAAATGGGATGAATGCTACATCTCTATTCTACAGACCTGGCCACCAGATTAGCTTGCTTATTAACTTGCTGAAATCTCAAGAGAAAAACAGTAAGAGAACAAAGTGTTGTTACTGCAGCTAGTGACACAACCTGTTCTATAGAGACTAGAGTGATGCTCCTTTTTCTTTTGGATTGGCTGCACAAAAAATCATTAAATTATGGCAATGAAAGGTTCAGTTCCTTGGCACAACACTGTATTCAGTTATCTAACAGGAAGGTAAACAGGTGTAATATTCTTTAGAAAAAAAAAAGTCACAAGATCACAAGAACAAACACTAGAAGAATTTTGACAAATATTTCAACTGAAGACAAAAGGTTTTACTCCATGTTGCTGTAAATATTAGTAATGTCAATGCAATTTAACATTATTCAAATAAGTATAGGTATGTTGTGGAGTGGTCAGAAAACTAGTCTCTTAATCAGAATTCAATACTTGTTAGGATTTGCAATTCTAAATTATGCACATAAAATCACTTGCTAAAAAGGAGGTAGAAGAAACCGTAAAATATCTTTGGATGGAAATGACCTCAGGACCCTTCTCATAGCACCTTGTACAACTGCTGAATTTCTCTACAGATGAATTTGCAAATGCATCTTCTAAAATAGCTCAAATCCTTCACTCTTTAGTATCTTTTAGTTCTTGCTAAGGTACAAGCAGCTTTATAATTTTGCTTAACCAAACAACAGAGATTGATAGGGCAGAATCAAATTAGAAGAAAGAGGTAGGGATAAACATTCTGCAGTTTTCTTGTACAGTAAGAAGAAACCTGATTTCCTCATCCTTTTTCTTGCATTCTGGTCTTTCTCAATAAAATAATAAGATATTTTTTCAGTGTCTTTCAAATCAAAAACATGGAAAAGGCAGCTTTTCGAATAAATCTGTAACCTCAGGCTTCTAACTAAAATCTCCTGAGACACAGGAAGTGAGAGGCTGAGACCTATAACTTCACAAGACACACTTGAAATTAACAGCACTGTTATTTGAATGATGGTCTTTCTCCATAGGACTAAAAAGTGTTTTTCTTTGGCAATGGAATTTATTCTTTGGGTCCAATCCTCACACTAAGCAGCTGATCTTCCTCTTCACTTCAAGGACAAGATTAATTTGGTCATCTGCAGCAGTACTTGATGAATGTTTGGGAGGGAAGGAGACAAAGAAGGGAACAATTATATTAAGGTCCAAGTTTGCCAGGGCTTGTAAGACTCATTGCCTTCAAAAGAGCAAGATCCAGGACTGTGAATTCAGCAGCCTTCAAACCTAGTGACTGCTCGGCAACCTGAAAACGTAACAGGGCATCTCCCAGTTCCTATGGAAATTTGACCTCTGCAGGAATCACGACCCAGCTCCATGCCTGTCAACGAAGAATTGTTGGCTGACTTTCAAAACAGTGGTGGCACAATGCATCACCATGCACTGCATGTATACAAACACTGCGAAATTACTGCAGAACAAACCCCTATCTTCCTTCCCACTTCCTTCTTGTTTCCATTTGTGACAATGGAAGAAAATGGGACTTGGCCATAAACATGAGAATTCAGGAGAAAACTGAAAGACAATTGAAACTAAAAGGAATTCAAGTACTGTGAGTGTAGATCCTGAAAGATTTTTAATAGTAAAACTACTCAGCCATGTATTTCACAAATCCATTTTCAATAAAAAAGAAAAAAAAAACTAGAAAAGTTTTATATATTAGCACTTAGTTTCTTAAAGTTTCCTGCTGCAAGATAAGTAAAATAAATTACATTTACTATTGGATAGTCAATGAAATTGACCAGAATATGAAGCCAATTCTGTTACTTAAGATAACAAAATGGAAAAACTTCTTTTCATCCTCCCACTTTGGGAATCTCTTCTCTCATCTTTGAAATTGTTACCTGTTTCTTGAGCTGACACTGCATTTGGTGTCCAAAAACAAGAATGGAGGCTATGAATGGTACTTTACAAAGACAAGGATCTAACAAAAATGTTGTTGCAATCCAGCTAACTGCAATGACTGGATAAACTGCGAGTTCTATCTCATTTCCCATTTTTTTTCAATGAGCACACGTGCATGTGAAAGAATTACTATCACTGGATTGCAATTTTCAAAATATCAGCTGCCCATTTCATAACCCTATCTTATAGTTCATTAAGGTAGACGGGCTAGGTTCTTCTGCTTGCAGTCCCTTTTTAGCCCTTAGTTTTACTACAGAGTGCAAATGGGCAGCCCCCTGCAACCTTACATTCCTGGCTTGTTTACTCTGGGGTAACTTGTTCAAGTGCCTTTAATGTTAAGGGTGACAATATGAGCAGTCCAGAGCTGTCCTGCCTAAGTAGGACCTCAATAAAAATATACTGTATTTTTGCCTAACTTTCAGTCATTTCAGGAGTTAATTATCTGTAAGAACATTTCTTTATAATAATGAATCTATTCGCAGGTCAAGTAAGCAACTAAAGAGAGGAGGAGAGCTCATCATAGGAAATTACTAAATCACTGCTTTGAAAGAGTCTTATTTGCCTATTTTAATCTTAGTCAAGCTCTTCATGAACTGTAGATGTGAACAAGTATGGATAAATAATAACCCAAGTGAACCCACTGTCAAAGTGAAAATATTACCCACTTCACTGTACCACCATCTGCAGCCTCAGAAAAACGTTGGACAAAGCAATAGGACTTGATGTCTATCAGCAATCTCAAATAATTATAGATAATGGTGTAGGAAATAACCTTTCAAGGCTCAGAGCTCTCTGCAGACATTGCCCAGCCCCCAAGCCAAAGACACACTGGGAACTTCAGATAGCCCATCAGCTCAACCTGAACTGCCAAGATAAAGAGTTAATTTCAAGTCAAACACCTAAATTCCTGCCACAGAGTTTTACAAACCTGTAACATATTTGAACTGAACGTGGAAATAAACTCTGAGTACCCCTAAGGGAGTGCGCCGCTGTCTTCAGCGCTTGCTGAGGTCTCCACGAGAATGCTAGGGAGCCCAATGGAGCACAGCGTTGCATTTCTTGGGCTTACAAATGTCATCGTTGTCAGAGCCCACGTTTGAAAAGAAACTGCAGCCTCACTGCCATGCACAAATGGGAAAGAACAGTTGGCTGCTGTACTGAGAGGGCTGCCATGTAAGCTGTAAATAATAAGATATATCAATCACTCCGGAGCACTCACTCATGTATTCCTCAGTGTTTTGTCCCTGGTTGTCTATAAATATGATATCTAACCTTTCCATTCATGTGGCTAATGGCCCTCATCTAACTCCACAGCACCGGACTTACACTTTGGGAAGCCATCTGTATCCATGAAATAAAGATAAAGCCACTATTACAAAAGCTCTGCTATTTCTAAACTGCCCGTAATCGCCTCTTAGTACAAGGTGAGCAAGCACTATCACAGAGCAGAGCTCTGTGATATCCCTCCTGAGCACTCCCCCAGGGCACAGGAATTGCAGCTGAGCTACAGCTCGCAGGGCCCTTCTGAGAGGAGAGGCCTGAGCTCGTCAAACACGTCTCCGTCGCTCCTCAAGGGGGTATTCAGGCACGCTAACAGTATCTCATGGTCGAGACTACCAGAGGCAGCTGATACATCTAAAAGAATCTCTATGCACACTTACCATAACAAAATTACAGAGGGGAGTATTGACATAAACTTACTGCACTTAATAACATCAAAAGAACAAAATAAGAGATCTAATTCCAATAATGCTTAATAAAATGTAATATTGCTAATACATGGAAATAACTGTTCCATTTACTTCAGATATCAGTAGAGTCTCATTTGCTCTTTCAAAGGCATAATCAGTTGAAGGGCACATTTTTCTTCTCTTTGTTCTTTCCCATCAATTTTAATGGGTGCAGAACATCAGTCACACAGAATGTAATGGGACAAGAAGATGGATGAGTACATTTGAAGCTACTAGTCACAGGACAGAAAACATCCTGACAAAGTGACACTGGCAGTATGGGGTTCAACAATAGAGTCTGGACAATACTTAGTAAGTAAAACTACAGTGCTACATGATTTGGTATTCTCACTGGGCAAAATCCTTTCCCTGTCACTATCCATCACGTTTCCACAGGTCAGACTTCCAAAGGCATTCTTCTACTGAACATGACCACATGACATTTTTAATTCAAGAATATACGTAAATCTGGGGGACACAGAGGTCCTTTGGAAATAAATGGGAAAGACCTCCTGTACTAAGAACTTTAAACTCCTCCATTAAGAAGAGTTTAAATGCTTTAATAATGGTTCACACATAAAATTGGAAACATATCTGTCTTACAGGAGTGAAAAGGCTTCATATCTGTGCTAAGTTTATTGCCAGCAACCAGACCCCACCACTAATAGTAGCAAAAACCTATTTGTTGGTACCTGAAGAAAAAAAGAGCAATAAATTCATATTTATAAGCTGCTCCATACTGAAAATCTTATGAGTAATTTGCACAATCTAACAAAATATACAAATAAAAAAGCAACATGGCCCATTAGTTATCTGAGAAGAGAGGGAGAGAAGTTCAGGGGAAATTGGAAAAAAAATCCTATCATAACTGACCTTTAGCATATAGCGAAGAAAGATAACACTCTTCAAACAAACAAACTAACCCCCCTCTTTCAGACTTTATAGAAGTGTGGGATTTCAGAGTACTGTTTACACCAGTGCTGAGAAATGTGATTAGATATATGTTCTGTTACAGCCATCCACCTGTGTTACAACTTATAATTGCTAAATGGATCGATCCAGCATTTTACAATACTTACTGTGATCACTGCTATTATTATTCAGTACTGTTCAGGCTTCCTCCTTAGTTGCTATCTGAGATCTCTACAATTAATCTTAAAGCTTTAAGCAACACAGAATTTTACAAAGGAAAAGGAAAAGGAAAAGGAAAAGGAAAAGGAAAAGGAAAAGGAAAAGGAAAAGGAAAAGGAAAAGGAAAAGGAAAAGGAAAAGGAAAAGGAAAAGGAAAAGGAAGTGATCTCTTCAAATAAATTGGTGAAGAAAGTAAGCTGACCTGTTATTACTTTCCAACCACAAAGTCCCACTTCCCTGCTAAATGGGTCCTAGCCTCAAAACACCACAATCATCTACTCAGAGACATTCAGTAGTCCAAATGCAAGAAAGCTGGCTTTTGGCACATTTTTCTGAACCCAGGGACATATCTTTCTGGCATCACAACATACACTGTGAAGATGATTGTACCTGCATTCTCTTCCTAACAAATACCACATTGGGAACTGTTTATACTTTTTGCTATATATTCTTGCCTTTTCCCCCACAATATAGGAGAACACTCTCTCACAAAGTCTCCACAAACAGCTTAGGTTGGTAAAAACAAACAAAGGAGGCATCTTCTGAGATGTGCTGCAAAACCAGTAACTCATGTATCTTACGATCTGAAATGTGCAGAGGATGGAAATTCCATCCTCTGTGTCAGAAGGAGGTTTGAGATTTCACAAAAAGTACTTTTGGATCATTTGTGGCTTCTGAATCTCATCTTACACAAAATAACACATCATTTGAAAAACTTTTGAATATATGTTGTTTCAAAAGATAATGAACCTAAATATTTCACTACGATGGCATATAAATAACATTTATTCACTTGGAAATTTCTTTCCTATATTCTCACAGAAAAATAAGTTGGCCGTCACATACGCTTCCCCTGTTTGGAATTCCACATTCATTGTTTTTTATTGCTCAACTTAGCAGCAAATATATAATAAGTATTTAAAAAGCGCATAAAACCATATTGCAGTAAGAGAGACGTCATCTCCACTTTTAATAACCCTGATCTACGAAAAAACATTGCAAATACTGCACTCTAATAATTGACCCTTTCTTCTATCTTTTCCTGCCATTAAAAAATTCTTTTGAACTAGCAATTCATATGCCTGTGGATATTACTTCATACTCTAGCTATGAGAGAGGCAGGAGCCTGAATAATGATTACTCCCACTATGGCTTTCCCTGCAAATCCATCACTATTATATGCAAAATGCACATTACAAATATGATCCAACGGATTAAATGGGTCAGTCAATTGTTCAGTTATATCGCAGGTAACTGAAGATAACATTTTTCTAAGTTTATTTCAATCTTTCAGTCCTCATAACCATTTGGTGAGGCTTAGCTAATTCCCATACTCCCACTGGTCATTAGGACACCGGTCCCAGCACTGCAGGTAGCCCTGACACTACAGTTAAATATTTTTCTGATGTTAAAGAGCAAGTGACCACCTAATAAAATTGATGGTAAGTTTGATGTCTGTGGAACTTCCCCAAGAGCCTCAGCACTTTGCTGCACATGGACATTAAAGCTGCGCTGACATTTTCCATACAAAATGTTCCCTGGGGGCGTATGTGAAGATGTAGGAGCAGAGAGCATCCCGCTCGTGCTCCAGGCACGGCACTGACACAGCTGAGGCTGCCTCCTGCGGGCACGCTTGGGTCTGCAGACAACCCTGCAAGCCCCGGACCAAACGCTTTGCTCCTCCTCAGGGCTGTGCCGAGCTGCCCCAGCTGGGCTGCTCAGCCCACCCCACTTCTCAGGAGATGATGCCTACCTTAGGTGTTCCGAAAAACACCAAACCCTCAAGAATTTAGACTGTTTCTAAAAGGATCTTTTAAGTTCTTCCCAATCCAGGCATGGTGTTGAGGGACTTACGGTCGATCTTGGAAGTCTTTTCCACCCATAACGATTCTATGATTCTATGAATCCCTTTCTAATTTCTTCAGCTGTAACCTGAGTCTGACTGATTTTGTACACTTTTCTAACTGACTATGAATTAAAAGGCTATTTTTTTGGGGGGGGAAAGTGTTTTTCAAAATCATATGATTCTGAGCACTCAAAAATAAAACAACAAATACTGTGAGATTTAAAACAAAATAATGAAAATTCTCCACCTGGGAGGAGAGGCTTTTGTGATCCTAATAACCCTCAGCAAGAAAAATATTATGATTCAGGGTTGGAGTCCTGAGAAACACTCTTATAACTGAGGTCAAAGCATCCTCAGCATCTCTTGATGCTGCTACTCTCAGCCAGTTTCAAACTTGTCACTAATTGGGAAAGAACATTCTGAGAGGACTATCCTAAACCACTCACGCCAGCACCTGAAAATATTAGAATGACCTGAACAGTTTAGACCTTAGTGTCAAGATTCACAGCTTATTGGAGACCTTAGTACAATAGCAGAGCTGAAAAAACACAGCCTCCAGTATTGGGAAAAGAAGAAATATGCAAATAAACACAAAACTCAGCTGTATCTGACAAACAGAAGATGCTTGTAAACATTTGCAGATCCAGTCCTCTCTGGATCTGCAGGACAGAGCCCTGACATTAAAATTGAAGTGAAGCATGTGTATTCCAGACATGACCTGGTAGTTTGGAAGATTTTGGAACTCATACCACTATGCTGACATTGTTTTAGATGTCAAACATGGTGGCCAAAACATCACGGGAATAATGTACTACAGTATGCAATCAAGACTGCAAAAGAAGAGAAAAAAAATGTTTGCTTTGTTTCACTTATTATTTCACTTAGCTGATTATTAGTGTTTTTTTCTGCTATGAGAAGTGAAAAAAAAATTTAAAAAAAGGCAACAGGAAAGGTCATACAAGTCCACTTCCTATCACGCTGAAATGGCCAAATATGCACATTGTCCTCTCCTGACTACAACAATATTTTATACTTAAATACAAGCCACAGACAACTGTAACAGATAGGTTGCAGTGCGTTATATGGGGATTCCAATTCCATTGGTAGATTCGATCCTTGGCACAAAAATATTTGGAAAAAATTCTCTATGAACTGCTGCTGCTTATTAAAAAAAGAAAGAGAGTTTGTTAAGAGTTACTGATCTAACATCCTCTTTCAATACACCGATCTTTGGCGTAGTAATTATCATGCAAAGTAAAACAAGTGAGGAACTCATTCACACAAAAGAGCAAGTAGCTACTTTCACTGCAACCACTGTACATCTGAAGTTTTAAATTCTTTTCTTGATGGTTTGGGGTGATGTTTGCAAGCTGTGAAATCCCCTTGCTCTTGAAAGGGAATTCTCTCTTCTTCTACCAAACCATATCATCACACAGGGGAACTATCAGGTATCCTCATTCCTCACACATATTTATAGATAAGTTTCCTGACCTCTGGTTGGGTTAAGTGAGGACAAAGAGCCAAAACATTCCAGGCTGCTCTATAAGTACTGAGGATGCCTCAGTACTTGGGGTGCCTGGTCCACATCTCACAGACCTCTCTAGCAGCCGGCAATGCCCTCTGCTCCCTCATGTCTGTGGTGACAGTCACCTGCCCCCGATGTCCTTCATGGTCCTCCCGTGCCCATGGTCTCGGCATGCTGGTCCAGCAACGTGGCTATAAGCACACACGGTAATCAACCAGGTGCGGGGCTGAAGAGAGCAGGTAACTCCTGCCCAAGTCTTCCCCATGCATAGTGCTCATTCTGTGACTCTCTAGCCTACCCAGGGGACAAATTTCATATGAAACTTGTAGGAACGAAAATGATGTGAAAACCTTCTGTGGTTGAAATCGGCCAGTGGGTTCAAAAGTAGTTGGTCAGAGAAGCCTACATGATTATGAAAAGCTAATTTCCTTATTGAAAATGAGTCAAATATACCCTGAAGGTCCAAGCATTTTTCAGGTTTTCTTACTGAAGCCTCACAAAATCCCAAGGGGTGGAAGAACTGTTGGTTATCACCAAGCCCTGCTATATGTGCTCCATGAAGCTCTTACTTCTTGAGAGGAACCTGGGTGAAAAAACTTACTGTCATTTAATTTAAGAAACTCATAAACATGTATTCTTGGTAGAATGTTCTACTGACATTTTACCCCTCCACTGTAATGCATAGCAAAACAAAAATACTGGACCCCTAAAATATTCTTTGGGGGCATCCTGCAGTATCTGGAGATAAGAAGATTGACTTCATCGTATCTCTGACACATAAGACTCACATAAAGATATATTTTGCCTTTGGTCCACACCAAATCCCTTCAGTATGCAAGCCTTATGAGAGGCTAGCTCTTTAAAAAATTGTTTAAGTGTCTAATCATTAGAAGAATCCTTAATTACTGTTGTTAAATTCAAGAAGCAAGGAATAGCAAAATTATGGGACAAAAATCATGCTATACAATACCTCAACCACTTTTTTTTTTTTCTTTTATTTTTCACGGCATTGTGTAGCTCTGCAGATTACTGATACGATCTCAATACTGCTCTTTACAGCTGCCACTATTCTACCCATCCCCTGAATTCTTATCTCACATCCTATTGCCTGCTTTCTTATCTCACAACTTTTTCGTTATCCTTCCTTTTGAGATATGCACAGGAACTGTATGCTTTTTGTACAACACTGAACGAGCACAGAGAATGAAAGCCTGGCCCCAGTGAAGTCAGTGGCAACACTCCAGAGTTTCCTGGACTTTATCACAAAAAATATAAGTGACTTATCAAAGGCAGAGGGGGTGAGATCCAAAACAACACTTACGTGCTTGGAATATAATTGAAAATTTTCAAAGAACAATCCAAAAATTCCTGCTAATGTGCTTAGGTGTTCAGAAAATCAGATGACAGCTTCCTCACAGGCCTACATTTACACACCTTTGCCCTGGCTTTGTGGCAAGAGCTTAAATCCTGGTAAGAGGTGGCCTGCCACATGTCTCCTCTCTTTTAAGCAAATCATATGAGGTGACTCCAAACCCAGAACTAAGATGCGGGTGTCCCAGTGCTGTGTGTGACAGTTACTGGGAACTCAGGAGTGCTGGGGAACTCCTTCTCCTGCAGTCCATGGGCCGGCACGCAGCTCAGGGTGGCCAATTCCTCTCTCAGAAGCAGGACCTGTAATGTTAGCAATGCCAAAACATTGCAGTATTTTTTTGAATATGGTCTGAAGAAGTGTTAGGGCATGGGGATAAATTATTTGGATAAATGTTGCTCAATTAGTAGTATGGAGAAAAGAAGCAAGGAAATGTAAGAACAGAAAATCAGTGCTTGCTGACTGCAGTGACAATCTCTTTGTCTCTAAGAAAAGTCAACTTCTAGGGAAGTGAGTTTTTGAAGTCTTTTTATTTCAAAAGGAGATCTTGAAGCAAATTCCAAGCAGGTTTCTCAGGCATGGCTAGAGCATTATTTGAACATGTTCTTAGCCTACATATGGTGGTCTACTAATGTGAAACAGTGCATCTGTGAGGAGAATTGTAGAGATGAGCTCTAAACTTGTTCAGTTGAACTGAAACAGCACTCCTACACATTTACTAAATCCTTCCACTTCTCAAAAAAAAATTAACTTAAGATCAGCATTCAGAAGTACTGCTTAGATAGAAATTGTGTGTGGGGAGTGGTTCTCCATTATTTTATATAAAAATTTAGAGAGGAACTAGAAGGAAAAAATGGGAAATGCAGTGAGATCTAACCAGATCTACTTTTGCTACTGATTTATTAATTGAGACCATTCTGTTAAGTTCCAGAAAATTAAGCTTAGAATTTTCTCCTCCATTCATATGCTCCAGAGGTAGAAGTATTCTTCCACTGTATTTCTATTAAAAAAAAAAAAAAAAAAAAAAAAAACAGAAACAAACAGATATAAACAGATCCCAAAATACCTGTTAGGGAATATCCCCAAATAATGAAGATTCTGAACAAGCAGCACAAAGTTTAGAAAGTAGTATTTTTCCATTGCTGGTAAAGTTTATGAGGAACATTTTGAGAGGTCACTGATACATGAAAAAAAAAGAAAAAAAATGCTAATGAAGGTAATACAAATCTACATGGCAGATCTGTTCAGGAAAGAACAAGAACTAAATGGCAAAGTCCACAAAAAGGAAAAGCAATGAAACTCTGTCGCGTGGCACAAGCACCCAAAATCAGTATTAGTGGCTAGAACTGGGTTCAGAAAGAATAAAAACTCATCAGCTCATCCAGTTTGTTCAAATCCCTGAATAAACAGAAACTTTATCACAACAAGAGAAGACAGGGTCCAATAAATATGTTGCTTGGCCTGCAGTCTTCTTTCGTTACACCATTGCTGAGTATAGGCACCACCTCCTAAAAAAGACAAAAGAACCTCTGCTCTGTCAGCAGGCAGATTTGATGTCTCTCTCGTGAACACCTTTGAATTTGAAGAGATGCACTGCTACAACTCAGTACCTCAAACAGCCCAAGGGATGTCAAAATGAACATAAAATCACAATTCTGAACAGGTGAAAATTTGAGCTTTATGCTAATTGTGGAAACCAACATGAGAAGCAGACTGCATAATCAGTCTTCAGTGGATTTAAGAATGCTGCAAGCAGGCTGTACTATTATTTGGGATCAAATGGAAAATACAAATGTGCAACCTTCTAGTTTTAATCCCAGCTCTACCATTGACTTTTTGAACCATCCTGGTTTGCCTCTGCTTGCCCTTTGAGGTTTTCTCTTTTTTCCCTTTTAATTCTCAGCTCATTTGAGCAAAGACTGCTTCTTAGAATATAACTCGAAGAGTAGTCCCCAATGGTCTTTGGTTGACCTCTTTTTCCCTCCCAAAAACTTTTCTCTGGCTTAAACTACACATTTTGAAATCAGAGTGCAAAAATTGATAGCCACAGAAATCTGTAAAAAACTTGCATCTCCTTCAGTCTTACACAAGGCAGCTGAAAATCTGATGACTGATCAGATGGTGTGCCAGTTCCATTCCCTCCAATCCTTGGCATATTTCTCTTTATCTGTCTGCTAAACAGGAAGAATTCTCATCATTCAGTTAACAGTGACTTAAAATCACCTCTCTCACCACAACAGTGCAAGAGAAAATTAGCCAAGAATGGTTGAGATCTGGTCCTAATGAACCCTGGTCCCACCTTCCCTGTCATAAGTGATTTGACCTAGACTTCCTGGCTGCACATTCATTAACTCAATCCTGCTTATACAGGACATATGAAATAATAATAAAGTGCTCCATGAAGTGGTATGTGGGACTATAAATTTCAAATTGACATTATTTCTGCTTCTCCACCAGCAGGCGTATGGAGAAGAGGACTTAGGCGGATGCTCAGTGACACGGCACCACGTCTGGTGTGTTCTCACAGCGAAGTCAAGAAGCAAGCTGAGCAGTTCTCACACCCTGAGGATAGGTGAAGAGGCACTCAAAAACACAAGAGTGCTTCACCAATGCGGAGCTCTATCTCAGAAGCTTTTATTCTTAAAACATGATTGTTTGACATTTTGTTCTAATCCCAATCTGCACGTGCAAAGAGTAGTTATCAAAATAAAAGTCGAGAGCATGCAAGGAAATGCTGTATTCTGCATGGACTTCCGTGGTCTCTGGACTGCTATCTCAGTAAAAGGCAGAACAAGCCCAGACTATGGGGGTGGGAGAAGAGAGAGGAATTATATGTATTCTAATGATGTCTTCATTTCCCAGCAGCTCTACAACAAAAAGCTCTCTGGTGCTGAATGTGTCCTCACTACAAGCAGTAGCAGACAACATGCCTCCCTGTAAGCATTTGTAAGGATTTCCTCCATAAACATGCCTTCCTTTGTTTACCACATTTTTAAGTATATGAGTGCACAGACGACCCACAGCATCAGGTAGCCAAGCACCAGAAAGGTGAGAGATGAGGCTAGGAGCGTTTCCTTATGTGAATATAAATTAATCTAGGTGATCCACCTATGCTAGTGAGCCACAGCTCATCCTCAGTCAGTTCATGTCCTTGACAGGCTAACTTGTCCCAAGCTCTCCAGAAATCATGCAGATGAAAGAACCAGAGCTGTGGTATAGGAATTACAGGACCGCAAAGTTGAAAAGGGATTTGCAAACCTAGCAGCAATGCCTGTCGTGGCTTCATTTAATTTATGATATTCTACTGCTGCTCCCTCCCAGAGCAGCACATCAGTGCTGTAAGCAAAACTATTAAAGGTGTGAGATACTACCTGATCTCTGCTGTAACACCTGGTTAAAAATACAGCGTCCTTTGGGCTCTGACCTGCCATACACTGAAACAAAGCTAGCAACTAGTTTTCAAATTAACACAGGACCTGGCACTGAGAATACTAAGCCATTTCACTGCTCTCCGCCTGCACGGTATCAGTGATATTTCCCAGCATGAACAGCACAAGATGCAGCACCGGGCTTGCTGCATTTTTACTCCCCAAGGAAACTCACGGAGATTCTCCCAGGGATTTCACTTTATCTGACAAATGCCAAGTAAAAAGTGAAAGCATTAGTTTGTTTTGCACCTTGGTTGCTCACACCCATAAACACTCCAACTCTACGGCACAGAAAATAAGAGATAAAGGGAAGAATTTCCTCAGAATCCCATAACAAATCTCTCTTTTGCCTTGACTGTTTCAGTAGCATTTATTACTGTGCAACCTTAATGTAAGGAACAGTGTGAAAATGGATTCTTTCTAAACAGGAATAAGCCTTATACACACATGCAGCCATTTAAGAAATGTCTAATCCCCTCCACAGCACAACCTGAATTCCTGTCTCTGGCACAGTAAAGCAGGGACTGACCTACTCCACTGACTCCATTTTACACTCTCGGATCAGTCTGGCAATCCAGAGCTGGGGAGCGGGGTAAGGGGAGGGGGGGGAAATACACAGCTATGCTTTTCCCTGTGCTGTTGCTGGAAGAAAAAAAAAAAAATCCCGATCGCATGGTGACAAACTATTGAACTGAAGGAAAGTGTTCCACCTAGAGACCATCTTCATGAGTCAAACCAACTGACAGGTTACCTACAAACAGACTGTCTTTTAGGATCGACTATGCCTGCTAGTTTTGCGGTAAAAAACGATGCAGAGGTATTGCCCCCAGTAGTAATTAACAATGTTAATCATCTTCTTCCTCTCTATGGTGATAAAAAGAGTCATTTTTATATTTAATTAATGCAGAGGATCATTTTGGAAACCGGCTAATGAGGCTCTGATCACATTACCATGAAAATGTGCATTAGCACGGCAACCGAGGAGGCTGTTTCATGTGTAGAGAATCCACTTTGTAATTAGCCCACTGTGAAATGAATCACGTCAGGAAGAACTCGGAGGGACCCAGTCGGCAACGGGCACTTAGCTGCTGCTGTGCCAACAGACCACCAACACCGTAAGCTGTTTTCTCTTCTGCACTGCCTGTCATCAGCAGCACCGTCCAAATCTGCCTGCGTTCAGCCTCTGTCAACGGCAATGTGTCAAAGCCAGGACAAATTATAGAGAGGAAGAGAACAGATGCTCAAAGGCACTAAACTTTAGCATGCTAGGTTCTGTGGTGCCAAGAGAAAACAAACAAAAAGCTGCAAATCAAATACTGATTCAATAGGATCTGGGCAAAATTATGGGCTATTATGGTAAGTGCTTGTTTCGTCTTTTCTCATCTTACTCTGAAAGAGCTGGGAACACATGTTGGCAGCACGCTGCCACACGCTACTACTCACACTGCTACAATATTTTCCCTGCTGCTGTAAGAGACACCAAAATAACTATGTGGGATTAAAAGCTTTGTCTAGTGGTAAACAGAAATAATACACAGGACGAATGAACACGATGAAAACCTAATGCATGGAAACCCTGTTGTACTTGATATCTGTTCAAAGATGCAAACACTTTTTAGAATCACTGCAATTTTTAATTGATTAATCTGAAAATTTAACACACCTCTTGGTCAGCACAGACATGCCACAAAACTTTTTTCCATAACTTGTAGATACCTGAGATCACAGACTTTCAGAGCCTGCAGTGCAACTTAGCAGAAATCACAGCCTTATTACTAAAGCTAAGGACTCCCTGAAAACATCACCGATACGGTTCAGTGAGACTGCTGCTATATGACTGACATCTTGGCAGAAGATGCACAAAAATGTTAAAAGATTCCCACAGGAAGTCATCTGAAGGGGGAGTGGCAAAGGAGCAGAAAACAACAGACACCCGAAATACCAGCAATCACCAAATCCCCCCAAATAACCTGGCTAGCAATTTGCTAAAGGAAAACAAAACCCAAACCCAAACCCAAACCAGCTCTGCTTACTGTTTCTAAAGAACACACATTTTTACTCCGGAGATGCTGCTAGGGTCCCCTGCACTCACCTGTGAAACTTCATAGAGCAGTTTGTAGTGTTCCTCTCTCTTCTGAAAAGTGCACAGATTGCAGCCCATCCTAACGCGCAACGCAAGAGCAAAGCCTCTAATTTCCCCCGCGCTGCAAGGCAAACGCACTGGCAGGGAATCACCCTCCAGACTTGACTACAGTTGCTCATCAGTCCCTCCAGCCCAGGCGCGCGGGCACGCGGCTGGCGGCGCGAGCAGCGCGCTGCTCTTCTTCCCCTTCCCCAACTCCCTCGCACTCACGTACGCGCGCACGGAGTTTCGGCTCCGTTCATGGCAACACTCCCCCTGGCTCTGCATCAGTGCACATGACTACACAGATTCGCGCTCATGAATATTAATGGCCCCTCATTGATTATTTATGACAGAGCGTGTTAGCAGGGAGGGGTGTCATAGCTGCTGCTGGTGACAGACGAATATTCACTAATTAAGAAGCAAATGTACTGTGGTTAAACAAAATTCACTTGTGTCAATACCATCGCTGTTTATTAAGGTTAGGGGGACTAAGCACGGCGTATTTTGTCCGCCCTTGTCTTAATTTCTACGGTAATCATGAGGCTAATTCATGAATGGGGATTTGAAAGGCACCAGGTCAAGTCTTATGTTAGGTCTCCACCTTGTGCAACAGGGATTACGGCATACGTTTAAAATATTTGTAAGCATTTTAAGTGAGCACTTGGGAAACCTGAGCGGGTGCTGCTGAATATTTAAAGCAAAGGAAGGAAGAAAGGAAAATTAACCAGATGGCTATACTACTGACCTCACCTTTGACACCGCCAAATTTACCAAATTCCAGCGTACTCCTAAAAGGCATGAGTCTGTAACATCTTGGCATAAATATCCAGTACATGTGGAAACACAGATAGGCATAACTTGGTGTTTTTTACATCTATATGGACACTGCTCTGTATATTAACATCTTGCATACAATTCACTTCTGGCATGTAAAACACAGTGATAGCAGTTATATGCCCAGCTTTCAGGAAAAGTCCTCTTGGACTCTTGGCTTTCAAGCTTTTATTAGAATACGCTATTATATCTAATTTTACCATTTGTAAATTAGATGCTAATGGCCCCCCAACTCTCAGTATGTGTGTAAAGGCAAGGATGCATTTAAAACTAAACCCACATGTTAAATGGGTAAGGCCAAAGGAAATCATGCTTAACTCTATGCTCATGTTAATTCACATATTGTCTGTCGTATCTATACATGTATGTAGTATAGCTCTGTGAGACTGAAAACCTAGCCATATCACAGCCAGACAGAAAATAAGAAGTTGCTTTTGTTTCTTCACTCCTTCTTCAGCAACTCCACTAATTAAGAAGTATGTCCTTGTTTCAAAGGATCTTTAATCTGGAGGGGACAGCAGGAGGGATCCAAAGCAAAAATAATTACTTGGAAACCAGTGAAACTAGTTTAGTTAAGATTGACACTGGGCCCTAAAGACTAGTAATTACGAAGCACGGATGTACAGCTACTATTTTTTTTCTTGGTGCAATTTCCTAAAAGTGCTTTGTCAAACATTTAAAATCGATAACAGGAAATGATTCTAATGAGCACTAATTGTTAACAAATTGGCTTTGCATCTAGCATCACCTCAAACACCACCAACACTGAGTAGCAAGCAGCTCAACAATCATGTGCTGCTTATCAGCCATGCCCCTCGGGATATAATAATCCTATTTTCTGGGCCTTAATTTTACCTAACAGCCGGATGAAAGCCAAGCAGAGAAACCTACAGGAAAGACAGCATCATTACTGCGAACTCTGCATATTAGTAAAGTTTGCTAGACTCTCTATGCAAATTAAAAATAGGTTGAGACTAAATCTTAATTAAATTTCATCTCTTTTTATAAATGGAAAAAGTCAGGAGGAATCAAATAATGACCACTGGTAAGAACAAGCTGTTCTTACATCTGCTTCAGGCACTGTTATGAAACGTAATATAAAGATTAATTTTTATTTGGGGAAAGAACCTGAGTAGGCAGATTTGGTTCTGTAGTTTCCCAAAGTTCAAGGGTTTCGAAGCCCAAGCGTGGAGGCAGGTTCGTCATCGTTAGAAAGAACCAGCTTCTGTTCTCCTCCTCTGCACTCCCATGAAATGCTGTTCATGCTGAGAGGTTTAAACCCATGAAGCAAACATCAACTCAATCTTTGAAGGCTTCTATATCATGAAGTGCAGAAGAATTCTCAGATGTGTAAATTTTGAACTTAAGAAAGTCAGATCAAGGAACCAGATAACAGTCGTGCAAGGACAACCATGCCATCCTCCAATGAAAGTGTTCTCTCCTTCCCCTGACACAACTTCCTGTGACACAGACACAGTCTGAAAGCTAAACCACAGTAATAAAAGGAGCCATGATTATCCTAGTGTATTTTTGATAGTTACAATTAATTCTTTTTTTTTTTTTTTTTTTTTTTTTTTAAGTATGCATTACTATAAAAATCCAGTTTTAGGCACAAGAAAAAAAAAATAAACAAAAACAAAAATACCAGATCAGATGAAATAGGCAATGGAAAACTACAGTTAATCTTTCAGCAGTTTTCCTGGCAGTCTCTTTTTTTCATTGCTCTTCCTCTGGTTCCTTTGTTTCCTTCTCTGAAGCTGACATAGGCTTCTCCATTCATTTATCAAGTGCTTGCCCTTTGCCCATATGTAGAGTAAAAGGCTCTACTGTCTGCTTCCATAGCCACTAATGGGCACAGTCTGCAGTGCTGAGTAGATTTATTTGAGAACAAGAGGTATATTCCCAGGTTCTCGAGCTCCATTTAAAACATACTGCTTTGATTTTCCACGTGGTCAAAATACCAAACTTTCTGCATCAGATCATGAAAGGCAAAACTCAATCAAACTAAATTGAAATATATGAGGAGTTTTTTTGTCAAGTTGAATTTGATGGTGGGGATAAAGCAATCTCATCATTCCTTCTGTTTCTCCTCCCAAATCAAATACGTAGTTAAAGGGACAGAAGAGGTAATAAAACACTATGGACTAATTCTTATTCTACATGTAATTCAAATGTATTTGAATAATTCAATGGTGTTTTTTTGGTTGTGGAGTTCTCCATATTCATCACCTACAATTTAATGCTCCCATAAAGACAAAAAAATATAATTTATAGTCAAACAAGGAATACAAAGGGGCAGGGTTTAATTTCAAGACAAAATTTCTGCAGCAAAATTTCTGGTAAAGTTTTTGAAACAGGTGCCTTAATGTTATGCCCCTAGTTCATTTTTAAGCATCTGGGAGATAACTTATACTGAGTTTCCCCACTGAGGCACAGAAGGACCTAATTATAAGCAGCCATGCTTGAAAGCTTATCTTTGCAAACAAGAGAAATTCAAGGCAATAACACTACAAATTAAAGGCCACTCACTCCTGTATCTTCTTTATCACAGGGCTAAAAGACGTGTAATGCACTATATATGCACTATAATTCTTTCTAAGTGAGGGTAATAAAGTCGTTGCTCCAAACTCAGTGGTGAAGCCAAACGAGGCAAATGCACAATTCCAAATTTCTTTTTCAGTCCTCTAAAGTGACTCTTTTTCAGTCACCCACTATTCCTGAATTTACCAGCCCCTCTGCAAGCTCTAAAATTTTTCAGAATCCTCAGGAATTCAGCTCAAAGAATAGATGCAATGCAATTGCCTTACATTCTTAGGGCTGCATAGCTGTAAAAGAAGGATATCACAAGAAAAAGGGAGTTAAAGGAAGCCAGTAATTTTCTTAAAGCCTCTGCTGCTAGAATCAGGTGATTGTAAAAGTCAGTCTATTTGCATATTAGGAGGGAAAAAAAAAAGGACAAAGAGGCTTTTAGCACTATGCTTACAGTGAAAAATTTAAAAATCTTCAGTAAGTGTAATTCAAGTACTCTGAATTTGCATATCTGCTAACCTTTATATCTTTCCCAATCTCTATTTGTGGGACTTGTATCTAAATTTCTGGTCATACATAAGGTAGTATAAATTAACATGGAGAAAAGGATCTGAGAAGGCAGGATTCTAAAGTAATGTAATGTATATACCTGGAGGGCTAAATGAAGGTGCAAACTATGTAAGTACAGACTCAGTGAAATGAACATAGACTCCAATAAAATGAATTTTTGCAAATATAAAGAACTGGAAAATGTAATCATGCCCCCACAAAACACAGGTAAGCATCTAACTCAGAGTATGGTCTGAAGCTGTATAAATGCACCATATGATTTCCAGAGACCTCAGAAAACACTACAAAATGCATGATAAAAAATGAATGTAGGAATGTGTATCTACCATAAAGTGTAATATGGATAGGAACATTAATCATGCCCATAAAAAACAACTGTTTTAAGCTCACATCCCTTCTTTAGCACAACCACTGAGACTCTGCTCAAAGCTGCAGTGAGAAAAAGGGTGATATGGAGGATGGCAAGCCATGGACTTTCCATGATCATAATTCCCAGGAGAACTGTACTTGTCTGAAAACTACGTGGGTCTACCTGATTGTAAATTGAATGGTCTCCATATACAATGGAAACTTCTCTGAGGCCCAGATGCCTCATGGAAAGCAGGGAGTACCTACACCCTCATATGACGCAAGTCCAGAGTATTGACTTTTTTTTTTCTATCCACAGTTAAATTGATAGGTCTATGGTCCAAAACATAAATAGATTTCCAGAGCAGAATGGGAAACAAGCACACAGGGAACCTTCTTTGCCAAGATTGCATATGATGTTGGTGCCACATGATCCTTTTGGTCTTCACAGAATAAACCAAAAAGCCTTGCTTATTCCCCACTCCCAAGTGCATAGGCATGTCAGATTTCTATGGGGGAAGGAAAGGGTGCCATTCCTTTACCAGGCCTACTGGACAAATTTTAGGCTGCTCAGATATCATATTTCATTTTTCTTTCTCAAAATTTCAACCATGACATTCTCTTCTGATGCTAAAAATCTGAGCGACTTCCTCATCTTTTCTTAAACTGCTGCCATACTCAAATACGTAAGTGTTGCAGACCAGCAAGTGATGTCTCTACTGTTAACATCTATTTTTAAGGCCTTGAGAAAACATGAAGACTTCAAGTGAATGGTATCACTTAAATAGTCAACTGTTGGCCCTAGGAGTCTTCTTGAAACTAAGGACTTGGTGAACAAATACTAAAAGGAACTTGACTTTCTAATCAGTTAATTATAAGGAATCTATGGTGTGCACCTTTAGCTTTTTTAGCTCTATGGTCATGTGAAAGCACACTCTTTACTACCACTTCTCTACACGACGGAATTTCAGCACCCTGGGGTGTACAGAATAGAATTGCTAATAAATAACCTGGAAATGAGTTAAAGGAAATGACAAAAATTTGTTCAGGATAGCCAAACCTAAAATGGCCATACAGTTACATAAAAATGTCACAACACTGAGTGATTATAGATAATTTGGAAGATGACATAATGTTAGTAAACATTACATAATGCACAGAGTTGTGACTGCACAAAATGTCCTTTACACACCCAGAGCTACGGTTTCTAAAGCAGTTATTTCCACTCAGAAACGAGATCTGGAGTTGGGGATAATTTCCTTGAAACAGTTTCAATTCTCAAGCACAGTCAAGCAGAACACAAGGAATTTTAGGAAATGACTGACAACAGAACAAAAACTGCCATCATGAAACTTTACAAAACCCATCAGTCTCCACATTTGAATACAGCTAGAAATTCTGGTCTTTCCATTTCTAGAGAATACTGTAGAATAGAAACTGTAGAATAGAAATGGAAGAGCTATGGAGAATAGATGAGAAACACAGATGTGTGATAATTCACTTTTCCTGCACCTTTCATCACGATCTGTAATTTTTTCCTCATAGGGAAGTCATTCTTTCTCACACTACACAATGAAATGATCAGACAATATATTTAGAGCAACAAAAGGAAGTTTGGATTTTTTTTTTTCCATGTAATTCAACTGTGGAACTCATTACTAAAAGTCATTGGAAGCAAAAAATATAAAAGGCTTCAAAAAGGAATTAGACAAGTTCACGAAAGATAGCTGTCAGCAGTCATCTGAATGCTTAGGAAGCCTATAATTCACTGACTACTGAGAGTTACAAGACAGAGTATAGCAGAGAGAGACCTTTCGGTATATCCGTTTGCTGATATACTTGCCTATGTGTTTACTGCCAGCCTCTTCAGAAACATAGTATTGACAATATGACTCCCTGACTAATGCAATTCTAAACCTGCAAATTTACCAGGTCTTGCAAAAAACGTTCAGGGAATATTCTACGAATATTCTAAGTCCATACTACTATAAATATTAACCATGTATATGAAAAGCACATTTTATTACTGTGCATGCTGGTTCCAAAGCTTTTCAGACCACGTATATTAAAAAAAAAAAAAAAAAAAGAATTGAAAGAATTGTTATACTTCGCCCATACACACACCTAAAGATTAAACCTGTGCTTTTTTACATTGGTGGGGAAGACGGCCTAGAACTGAGAGCCTACATGTCAAATTCAGGCCCAGACCAAACAAAGGCAATTATCAGTGAAACATCTCAGTGAGGGCCTGAGCTCACAGTATAAAACTCTACTGCAAATGCTGAAGCAGCATGAAGTGGTTCAGAGAGCGAGATCAGCAATAAGGACTCCTTTGGCTCTGTTCTCTCCCCTGATGCTTGTACTGCTGAGAAAGATCTTCCCTTTCAAGTTCTTATAAAAAAGTAACACCTGTCTTGCAAGAACATTAATTCAATGAACCTTTTAAGATTTTTCAGAGCTTTTCAAAGAATGTATTGTAGAGTGCTGTTACACCCATCCAGGTCTTCCCCTGTGGCCACCCTCAGTCTTCTGCACTCAAACATAATTATCATTTCTGGTGTGGCTTCTTAATTAAAAGTTTTAAGTAGCATCCATGGTGTGCTAATCAGTACAAAAGTATAAAAGAAAGAATTATTCTTGCCTTGAAAAAGTCCCCTGCTAAAATGACGATCCTATAACAATTTATGGATCAGATGAACTAAACAGGGGATATACTTAGGCTGGAGTGATGCTTGAACCTACCTTTCCATCAGAATGGCTGAAATACACTGACTGTAGGTAGATTAGATTATTTTTTTCAGTTGACTTCCTGTTTAATTACCACTAGTTGGAATAATCTATAGCAGTAATTTTGGCACATCTGACTATTTCAAAAGGATGTGAAAGGTGTTGGGAAAACTAGCCTGTTGTATAAAAAATGCACTACAGCACAATCAATAAGACATTACCAACTTCTCTTGGACTTCTCTGTTAGCTTTCAAAGCTGTTACCATGGTCAGTCTGGAAGAATTGTTCAGGGACACATTTGATGTAACTGATTATTTTGTCTTGCCCAGTACAAATGACGGACGGTGCTCCAGAAAAACACCTCTGGTTTTAGGAAGTCTTCATGGCTGTGAGTGGATTTTCATAGTACTGAAGTTTGAAGTTGACTGTATTGAATCAGGCCATAAAGGCAGCTGCTTTATTCCTTTGCCAAAACATAAATATGTTGTCACATTATTGCCAGAAGTCCATGTTGCTATGGGAAATAACAATTTCTCCAACACAGAAATGACCGAAGTCTCCAAGGGAAGAGTGAAACTAATTGTGACTTTATCACCCCAAAATTAGTATTAGGTCGCATATGCAACTGAATCACCGCTTTGGCTCCTAGCTAACACCTGGAAGAAGGAGGGATGCAGGAGCAGCACTGTGTAATGCTACAGGAGGACCTGTTCATACAGCGAAGTGTCTGACAGCTGGCTAGTTGGATTTAAAATTACAATTTGAACAGAACTCAACTCTGCTTATTGACAGTCATTAGACGAGCACCATAAAAGCACCATTAATTCTGTTGTAGTCAGCAAATGCTTTGTAATGATCTCACACTAACGCAGCACCCCCTCCTATAAAACCCCCACAGCAGCAAAGGTTTACTTTACACACTGCCCGGGTTTTCCAAAGCTTAAAATCACTGCCAGTGCACCTGCTTTCTGGAAGATCATTAGGTAAAAATCCCAATGAAGCCCAACCAACCTGGCTTTAGTTACCTTACCGTCTGCTCCAGGAGCAAATTAATGTTATTAGGAGCGTCTTTCCCGGGCGCGGGCTGGGGTTGGGTTACTGCACCAGCTGGCGCAGAGGTGCAGGCTCCCCCCCACAGCGACCCAGCTCCGGGTCTGGGCAGAGCCCCCATCCCATCACACGGCCCCCGCACGGGATGCAGCCCCAGCTGCTGCCCTTCTGAGCAGGAATGGAGCCCCAAAGGCACAGCCGGGGCAGCGGCACACGGTCCTCCTGCCTGCGCTCTGCTGCACGCCGAGGCCACCAGGCAACAGGAGCACCAGGTCTGAGCTCAGCTATGAAGAGTCAGAAGAACAGAAAAAGACGGAAAAACTCCTGCAGAGCCACAAACAAATGAAAACTGATTAGCAATGCCTCCCCCTTTTTTTTTTTTTTTTAAATTTTCCCCCCTATTTTGATTTCCTGTGGAAAAGAAATTAGCATAGCAAATCCCGCTTGATCTCTGAACAAAATTACACCTCCTTAATCTGAGATCTGCGCTTTTCTCCCGGAACAAAAAGTCAAACAGAAAAGCTCGTCAACTTCAGAGCGGAGATTTGTCACATCTCGGTGGTTTGAAGGGGGGTGGTTGTCTGCCTGGCTCATGGCTCCAGATAGCAGGGACACCTATGCCACACAACCACCGTCCAACTGCTTCTTGGCTTATCCTACACCTTTGCATTACTGCAATATGCCAGTACTGATAGTTTGTCAGAGCCCTCTGGACAGGTGTGCTAAAACCCTTTTTAAAAATACATCTACCTAAGCACAAAGTCTGCTTTAGAAAAATAGCCAAAGGATAATGGTTAGCACAGAAAATGCATTCCAACATTAAAATCAAACAATGGTTCTAAACAAAGTAAACTGCTTAACTAATATTCTGCACATAAACTTCCCTTAAAACTACAAACCTCAAAATCACTTAAGAGAAAAACTGAGACGGAAAGCAGGAATTTTAGAGGCATGGTCTCCATCACTCTACTAAGATTCAAGCAATTAAATGCCTCCACTGAATGGTGAAAAAGGACCTCTTAGCATCTTTCTTCACTGGTGGTACTAGCAGATTTAATAGTAGCAACACCAGTGCAATTCAGCTGGGATGCAAATCCTTTCCAATTAAACTTCCACACAGTGAAAACACTATCTCCCTAAAGTTTTCCCTTTAGGATTTCAAAATATGCTTTGGTGAAATACACACCTGAGCTCCCTAGTGTAGTCTCTTTTTTTACCAGTATCAGAAATAAATAAAGATAAAGCATAGTCTAGAACAGAGAAATGTAATGAGAAATGAAAAAAAAATTCTTTTCAAAGAACTTCTGCTTTATAATTCTCCACTGATATTCTCTCCAGTCATAGGGCTGGAAAAGGAAAAGTACCTTATATTCAATTGAGTGTATTTACTTACTAGGAAATGTCCAACTGGCTTTTTTTCCATTAGTGCAGTGAGCACCCTGGATAACCTATATTTTAAAAAAGCAGACAAGGCAATTTCCAGCACTACTACTAATAAAAATATCAAATTATATCCTTGCAGATTAGCTATTTTAGGAGATATTCTTTGTAGTTCTCTGTCTCGGAGAGGCTTCTCCACGAAGTTGTCAACTACGCCATCAAGTGAGATCACGTACTTTTATCTGCACAAGTTTGCACATAGTCTCACACAGGCACACACATGCTGCCTCTGCACTCCACCACCTACCCATCCCCTTGCCCACTCACAGTGAAGCATTCTGCTGCAATATAAAAAAGGATAAGCCTAATCTCATATACTCCAAGGACAACTCCTCTACTACCAAATCGTTTAACCTCAAAAGAAAATGGATTTCAGACCAGGTAGGCATCTCCTGTGGCTAAATCTGTCCAAATTTCAACTTGTGTGTATGAAGTCAGTCTCCACATTTTAAACTCTTTGTCTTCGGACAGGAGAGAAAGATTCTAATTTACCATGGGAGAGAGAATGTGACATCTGTGAAAAATGAACTTATTTATCAGGCTTCAAACTACAGGAGGTATGTATGTGACTGTCTGTCCTGGAGGGAAAAGCTGGCTGCACATTTCCAAAACTGACTTGTGTTTTATTTATATAGAATTACACTTTACATCTTTAAAGAAAGAAAAAGCTTTTAATAAAAGCTTAAATGGTTAACCTTCTCAAAGTCAGTGCTTATCCTCCTTGTGATTGCTTCTGTAAAGATATGACACATCACTGGAAAAAAACAAAAAAAAAAAACCAAAAAAACACCAAGCAGAATAAGATTTCTCTCTTCCTTTCTCTCTTTCTTCCTTTTTCTCTTTTTCTCTCTTTCCTTCTTTCCCGCAAGACCTTCACATGTTAACCAAACAGGCTGAATCTCTTTCATTTCTATTCAGTTCTTGTGCAGGACACTAGGATTATATGCATCAACGTAATTCAGTGATAAGAAAATCCTTACTATAAATCCTACCATGCGGGACAAATCTGTCAAGATCTTGATTATCAAAACAAATGAACAGACAGTAAAATGTGACATACATAGCATATACTTTACATGATAAATTAGCCCTCACTAAACTGACAGACATACTGTAACTTGGATGTTAAGGTTGCTATGGCAAACAATGCTTTTTTTGCCCCCAGCTACTGAATCACAAGTTTCTGGAAGAGTAATTGACTTCTAACAAAAGACAACAAATTTTCTATGGTTAAACACTACCTACATGTAACAGACATATTTCTCTATCCCAGTGCAGTCTTCTTCAAAAGTTAATGCCTTAATAGCGACCTCTTTGTGTCACTAAAACAACTAGCCAGACGCCGTAAAGTTGTTCTCTTTCCTTCCAGCATATGCTTTAGGGCCTTACTATAATACTTTGGGGACTCAAATAGTGATGGCCAAATAAATTAGAAAAAGTACTTTTTCATGCACCAAGCAACAACAGTGTCAGCTCAGGGAAAACAAAAGAAAATCAGCCATTTTAGCTAAGCAAAGGTTGCAAGCAAGTTTGATGCTACTCACTACCACTTAAGAGGTTTTTAAGAGTTTTTTTTTTTTTTTTAAAAAGAAAACTCATTTTCAGCTGGGAAAACAAATTTTAGAAAAAAAAAAAAAAAAAAAAAAAAACATGGTTTCAGCATGATTTTAATCCAAGATGGTGCTTGGAACTGCAAATGCAGGAAAATTAATGATACGTTTAAAGAAATGGAGCTAACCTGAATGAGAATTTAGCAAACCATCCTTAACTTAGCTCTTTCAGTCAGCAAGATGTTAGCATGTACTTGAGTGCTCTCCTGCACAAAGACTAAAACACTAAAGACTATAATGGGGTATTCAGAACCTAAATCAGCATGTTTGATGAGCAACAAGTGTTTTAAACAGTGTTAATCTCAATACCTGCACTGATTAGTTTGCTAGCAAGGTTGTCAAAAATTCAAATTAAATCAGCTTCTCCTCGATTACTTAGAAAAACTCGTAACTTTACCTGTGTTCTTGTTGACTATGAATAAAAAGGGGGTATTATCTTACCGATAATTCTAATTTATCTGTTAACTTTGATTGCTGGATGTTTACTTTCTTTTAAGTCATGGAAGGTGTGTCTACTGTTTACCATACCAGAAGGTTCAAACATGACTAGGATCATAATCACCGTGTAAAATGATCAGGTTTGAATATGTCTAAAATGACATGAAGTAGGTGATTTCACCACCTTCCTACTTCCCACCACATTCATCATATAAACATTTCACAGAAGGTCACAATTCAACCTATCAAACTAATCATTTAGGTGCTTTTCCAACATACGCTATCCTCATGGCAAATTAAGTGGTAAAATAAGGAACAGGAGCAAAGATCTTGAAAAACCATCACGCTCAGCTAATTTGCCTACACTCTCTGTATTATTCGTAAAAAGAAATCCTGTTTTCTGTTGGAAAACTGATTCAAATAGTCCGTTAGCCCTTTAGTTATAAGGAGAAGAAGAAATAATTCTGAGCAAGTAAACCACATTATTGTTAACTGGTAAATCTGACCTGCTAAAAAATCTTTTACACAGTTGCCTGTAAACTACTTACATAACAACAGAAGTCAGGTTTCATACAGATTTTTCTTTAAGAGATATCTAAGAACTTCATAAAATTAGATAATTTTATTATCGACATTTTACAAGGTAATGCTATTATCATCATTTTACAAATGTGGGAATAAGACAAAAATCTAGTAATGCGTAATACTGAAATAATACAAATAATTATCAAAACTCAGTCCAAGTCTACAAAGCACCAAAAAGAAGTTTAAGGATGAGACACCTACTCATCACCAAACAGGGTAACAGCGCAAAAAGATATGACAAGACGGAGTCCTAAACCTCAGCAATTGTTTGGGATAAGAAAAAAAAAACATAGATCTCTACAAAAAGAATGAATGACATCAAACCCAATTTTAGACAAAATATCCTTTGCTGGCAGCTCTTACAGTAAACCGTAGAGAATGTATACAGCAGAACTGGTAATAATTTTTAGTCAGCAATATTAACCTATGCATTTATATCTGATTTTCTCCTCTCCTTCAACGTTTGGTGAATTTTTACCACTGCATAAGCTGCACCTTATTTTCTTGTTTTCTGTGCCCAGCCACAAATCTACATTTGCTTCTCCTTGCATTCATTCATGATTCTAAATATATCCCTAGTGCTTTCTGCCTCTGCTTTTGTCTTCAGTGTCCTCTTTTCTTTTCCAGAAGGAGAGGGAAAGTGGGTGTCTTTCATTGCTCCTTTCCAGGTTTCTGCTTTATTTCACTGCTGCTTTCGTTTGAAAAATTCCATAGTGTTTTCCCTCTAATACATCTTTAGCAAGAGCTGAACTCTAAAATAAACCTTCCCTTGCTGAGCAAGAGGCCATGGTGTGGGCAGAGCTTTTTCGGATGCTTGGGACCTTGGGGAGCATTCGGAAAGCAGGTGCTGTAACAGGGGTGCAGTCATATGGAGCACATGCAGCACATGTAAAGGATCGAGTACGAAAGTGCTGGAGCACCTAGACTCCCTAAGATCACACAGAGCTTCTGGTAGAAAGGAGAACCCGTGAGAGCCTCCACAGCAGGCTGGGTCACCCATGACCACTGGTGTCACTCCTCAGCACAGTCCCATCTCCGAAGTTAAAGCAAGGAACAGCTGGGTGCCTGCTTTCCCGCACAGAGCAAAACAAACCAGAACGCATGGGTCACAGGTTTAATTGATTTTTTTTTTTTTTTTGTCTTTCACCATGCTTCAGAAGTCCCTCTGATCAATGCTATTTCACACTCTCCAGTGCAAGCTTTGCTGATCTAACCCCTGACTAAAAATAGATTCATCAAAGAAACACCAGGGGAGGCAATATTTATCCCCACAACACACAGGCAATGTCACGTTACAACGTCCTCCTGGCTTTCCTGTTCTATTAAGAGAGGTGGGGGAAGGAGGAAGGAGGATTCATATGACTGAAATGAGCACCAGTACTGGAAAGTGATGTTGTGTATTTATCCACTCAGATTAACTATGGAAGAGGCAGTCACAGTTCGTGCTCCTTCAGTGCTCTAGCAAATTCTGATCCTTTCCATCTTCCAGTGGGTGACAGAGAATAGTAGTTACTGACAAATGCTGGGGGAAAGAACAAGACCTAAACAATAAATAATAAATGTATCCATATCTCTGGAACTCCTTCCTTCAAGTCCAGACAAAGTAAATACCCACAGGAGGTAATGGAAGCTGCCAATTCCACACAAAATGCTGAATAAATGTAATGAATAGATGATTTTCCATACTTCTTCCCTGTATCCTCTAATAATCCAAATAAGAGTTATCAACCAATAACTTGGCAGACCATATTAACTCTGCCACACAAAACAACCTTCACTTGCTAAACACCCCAGTGAGCAAGGGAGGTAGGTAACTGGAGAGGCTGTGGGAATTATTTCTTCTATAGTGCTTACATCCAAGGAACGTAACAACCATGCATGTGAACAAAGAAATAAACTTGCCATTGTCATTTTGTGACATGGGTACCAGCAACCAGTGTGAGAAGATTACTTCATATACAAAACCAACAACTTCAAGGACTGCTCTATGGACATGGTGGGAAAAGCTGTCTATGTCACCTCAAGCATCTATTCATTAACTCTCCATCTATCCTCTCTCATTAGCTTGTTATCCTGATCTGCTTTACTGTAGGACAGTTTCTCATTTTTCCTTGATGGTGAGTCTGTTACTAACCTTCTTCAAATTGCCCAAATGGCTTTTCAATATGGGATCAAAAAACATTCCCTAAAGGCTTGAGTTACATCTCTGCTTGGCTATTGTCACTTCCAACTGTTGCTGATTGACTATTTCCATTTTGAATAGTTTTACTGAGATAAGTATATCTGACCTTTCTCATTCCAAGTGTACATCTTTACCACCACTTTATCACTTACGCAATTCCACCATCTTTATCTGTCACTTTATCCTACCATTTCATCTCCTACAGAGTGCTTTCCCTATATCGCAAAGTAAATTCTACTTGCATCCCTCTACTGTTCATTATGGAGCTCTGTAGTTTGGGGATAAGTATCCTACTTCTCTGCCGAACTTCTTGCACCTCTTTCATAAACCTCATTAAAATCTGTTTCCTTCAGGAAGTCTTTCTACATTAGATCCTTCACAATGAAGTTCCTGCTCTTCCTCTGCCTAAACTGAGTTTCTGCATTGCTAGGTTGTGACACCTCAGTTCAGGCACCTTTTTAATGTCTCTCATCTTCTCCTGTATTCACTATGTTGAGGAACACAAAAAGAATTGGTTTCTCCTCCTACGTTCAAACAGAATTATTTCAGGAACTGTTTTTGAACCAGATATGCTACATAACTCCAACGCACTATAAATTGAGCTGAAAGTGGATGAATGAAATACGGGTTTCCTACACCTCAGCCCTGCTTCTGAGACATAATTAACACAACTCTGAGCCACAAATTTGGCCTCGCACATATTTCTGTTGATGTGAATCATTGAAAGCACTTTACTCAGAAACCACATTCAGTTGCGAGTCTGTAATCAGATTTGATACAATCAAATAATTTTCCAAATGTAAGCAAATGTTTATGTCAGGAAACCACAGCAGGGTATTATATGACCAAGAGCTTACAGTCATCACTCTGGAAGCATTCAGTTTGACCTTTGGGTATGAAGCAGGAAGGATCACGCAGCCTTTTTATTTCCTATGCTAATACATAGGGTATCATTTTACTTGGCTACTGACCTGTAACATGTTTGTAAAGTGAAGCCTGTATTTCCCTTTGGGAGGCACGTCCGCTTTGCAGAGACACATGAGTAGCTGTTTGACTATTCACCACCTTCCCCAGCACAAACTAGAATTCTCATTTTAGGGCTTAGGCCACGAGGCCCTGCATGTGTCTGCCCTGCACTGTGTGCTGACGGGATCCAAACCGTGGTGTAAGAGCCAGATGGAACAGACAACCTTATCTTTGTGCCTCAAAATGATTTTTCAGGAGAAAATAAACTCCTGTTGTGAATTATGAGAACCAGCATCTTTCTAATACTGTTATTAGAGCGATAAGAATTACCTTTTCTTCATTTCTATAATACCCCAATCAGCAAGGACTTCTCCTCTCTCCCCAAGCCTCAATTTAACATGGTTTCCATTTGCAGTATTAGTTTCTAGAGATATTGTATTAGCGCATTTTTCAAAACAGATAAACACTGCCAAAGTGATTACTAAATACGTCTTTCACTGCATTGCCAACCAGGGGCTCAGTTTTGAAAACTTGCACTATTAATAAATGACACACCGCAGTAAACTAATTGCATGTAAAGTCAACGGGTGCATGTTTAAGAATTTTAATTACCGTTCCATGATTGCTTTATATTCAATACGTAACATGCAGGTAACACAGCCTTTATGATGATAAGCAGTTTAATTAGGAAGCAAAGATAAGAACAAAAAAACGCCTTTAAGTTCCTGAATTTGTGCATGCTGCCCATGTGATAACTTGAGCCCACAGTTTTTTTTTCCACCAGTACTTCAAAATATGAAATGCTAATTCCACCTAAACCTTTGTTTCCTCACGTTATAACAACTGCTTGCTGTGCCACGCGTTAATTCAGCCGCCAACCTCGACCTGTCCTTAATCTTGGAGCCGGCCCACGGCAGCGAGCGGTGCCCGGCTCTCCCGGCGGCGTGAGGGGCGCCGCAGCCAGGCCGGCACCGGCGGCGCCCGCTCGCGCCATGCGCGCCCTTGCCGCAGAGCGTCTCGGGGGACGGCCATCGATTTCCTCGTTATTGCGGACATGAAATTATTGAGTGACAGATGATGGCGCGCCAGGCCCTACAAGTGTTTCCCCCAACGGGCTGGCTAGCCAGGGTTGCCGCGGCAACCAGGCCGTTGGACGGTGCTCGTGACAAAGAAGTCTTCGCTCAAAATTCGGCGAGAAAACGGCCCGCGGCTCCTCACCCGCAGGAACGGCGCGGCGCCGGGGGCAGCGCAGGCCCCTCGCACCTCCTCCCGCCGCCTCAGGGCCTCCCTTCCCCGGCCCCGAGCCCACAGCGGCCTCATCTCCACCCGGGCCGAGGCAAGGGGCACCATCGCAGGGGAGGAGGCTCTCCAGGAGGGCACCTTGCCGTGGGCGGCCACCGCACCTCCACCCAAGGTAACGCTAGTCCCCATAAGGTAAAGTAATAGATGTGGCAGCGCTGGATCCATGCGGGACACAAGTTCTGCATCATGACAGACAGCTGATGAAGCCTAGGAGGAGAAGCACTCACAAACCAGCTATTGCCTTGCATAAAGCTTAGATAATTTCTAACCAGCGTGATGCTTACATTGCATGGATATGGCAAACTTCTCACTTTTTTTTTTTTTTTTTTAATTATTGCAATAAAATACCTTTTTTGGGCAGAACAGTTTCTCCCTTTAGGGGTAGCCTTGCACTCCAAAGCACAGTTGGGCCACCTCCTTCCGCTGCCCGGACAGGGAGGATTCGACAGTCAGACCCATAACCCACGTCAAAACAGCACAGCAGGGCTGTTGCAGAGGCTCCGAGCAAATGAAAAGCAACACACCGACAAGAGTTGCACTTCTGGAACACCTTATTAAGCTTTGCTTTCAATTATAGTCCTTTTACACCTTTAAGACGAGATTCTTGCTGTTCCTGTAAGCCCTCTTCATAGTAATAGGACACGGCCTGAAGAGCCTACAAGGCAGCTATGCTACCCGCATTTTCCACAAACCATCACTTTTGCCCACCTTTGCTAGCCATTCTAGAAGACGTCTTTTTTGAGCTTCTGACTCCTGAAGAAAGTTGTTTGAATCAACACCAGACTTCTAAGATAATCCAAAGTTCTGGGCAATTTTGCTTAAGCCAGCTCATTCATAGTTTGCATTGCATTAGTCTGTATTCCAGAACAGAAATCACAAGAGCAGGATTTACTAGAGGACAGACTGAGGAGCTCTGGCACATTGCCAAGAGCTACCACAAAAACGTAGCCACGTAGGCTCATTTATTTCCATTGAGGTGCTGGGGTTGGTAACTGCTCTTAAGTGTTAATAGTTACCACCTTACCTCACTGTGCATATGCTACAGTGAATTTTGATATTCTTCATTCCTGTGATGAGCGGATACGAGTAGCTTCTCTGTTACCACAGCCTGGGTAGCAGTACTTGGGTGGAAAAGGGGTTATTGAAATGTAATCATTTGCAATACGCATCAAGGTAAAAGAATATTAGGGAAGCTGGAAGAAGGCCCCACTGTGAACATGTAAGTTAAAAATCCGTCCAAAATACCCTGATATTTTTACCAAGTGGGAGCCTTTTTTTCTTCCAGTCGCCAATGAAAATCTACCCTTAAAAAAAAAAAAAAGAGAGAAGCTTTATGGCAAGATGGAAAAAGACATCAAATAAAACTCTCAGAACAGTGTAAATACGGGCAAAAGATGACCAGATTCTGGGGAGAAATTTAGGACTAAAAATGAAGTGAGAAAACAGAGAAGTTTATAGGATGAAGCTTAAATTTTTGGCCTGTGCCAAGCATACCATTTCAGGCCAGAAACATTTTAGCTCTTAAAATATTTTTACGTTCATTAAAAAAAAAAAAAAAAAAAAGAGCGAATATTCCTGGTACAGCCACATCTGTTCATAACAGCACTTTTCTAGGACAGCTTCAATTAGAGTTGGCTCTCGACAAGCCTCATCTAGGCAGTACTGCACCACGCAGTAAACAAGGCACAGAAAGCACATGGAGAGCGGCAGCTTCACGCCGCCACCAGCCCCCACCATCACATTTCCTCTTCTCTCATCCTCTCCTTTGAGCACGAGCAAAGCTGTAAATGTTTTAGAGCTGTGTGATAGTCCCTGAGAAAAACAGGGAGCATATGTAGTGTATTTTCACATGGAGAAAAAAAAATGGAGATCCTAATTTCTAAACGGTGCCTTCTGCCCAAAGTATACCCTTGACACTAACTCGGCTGTGATGCAAATCACTTTACACAGATTACTCAGCCATAGATGATAGCAAGGTACTATCAGAAGGGTATTAGTCAACAATTTCTCATGAAGTCCAATTACATATTTTCTATATCATTCCCTGACTACCCACTAAAATTTTGCTGATATTAGCCCATCCAAAAGGCATTTCAGGGACCAGGAGCAGAGATAATATCCATTACAAAACCATTCTATGGTTTCTGTCAAATCTAAGTTAAATGCACAATAGGGATTTGAAAGTTGCTACGAAACTGCAGATTCAGGATATGTATGAAACAAAGACAGAACATCAATACACTCAGCTTTTCACACAGAGAGAAATTCAAATGTGCGAAGGCTGAGGATGTGTCTAATGGCACAATTCTGTGTCACCTCAGAGTCCTCACATGATGCAACCGCAAGTGCCGGCCTGGCCCAGAGACGTAATTGGTCTCATTTGACTTTTCTCAAATTTCTTATACAAGTGCAAAACCAGTACCAAATCCACATGTTTTTTAACTAGGGGAACAGATGACGATGCTTTCACCAAAAATCTCCCCTGCTTCTCTCTCCCCAACCAGATTTTTTAAAATGTCTGCTCTGAAGACATTTAAGTGGCTAGACGGTTCAAGGCACAGACAATGGCCACAAAACCCTTCACCTATAGGTCACTGGTTTGAATTCAACCCCCACTGGTACTGACAGAATGTTATCATGATGAAACAGCTGTTCAATGGCCTATCTGAAATGAGCTGGTAGTCTCAGTCCAGTTCCTACTGGGCAGGTGTTCACATCACTAAAATCACACCACTTCATTCAACAACCTTGGTGCCAGTGTCAGCAAAGAGGCCAAGGACAGAGCAGACATGGGGACTGAGTTCATTCTCATGAGTGAGAAACAAATAAAAGCTTCACCTACTTTAAGATGGATGAATAGTGACAAGTAGCACCAGGAAGTCTGAGCTATCACTGCCTTTACTGAACTTGTTCTAGAAACAAAATAGGACTTCACCTTACCATACCGACTATTTATCCCACTATTTCTTAAATATCTGGATTCTTCTTAAGAATTTCATATTTCTCATATTTTGATTGGGATATATGTAAGAATTCAAGATGGAAGTAAGGTCCATAAAGAGTTGAAAAGACCAATATTTTTTCATGAGGGAAAACGAAAACATTTAGAAAAGGAAAAAGAAATAAAGGTTAAGCTTTGGTATAAGCATACTTCCTATTTGTGGGATCACAAGGGATACATTCATTACGTTGTTGATTGCAACTACAAAAGTTGTCTGAGAGTACAACAAATGCTTCCAAATGTTTAAAAACTCAATGGCATTTGCCCTTTGGGTTTATGTAGTGAATAGTGCACTGCTCCTGTTTTGATGAGTGTTTCTGGGTCCAGCCACTCATGGGCCAAAGCAGACATGAAAGGCGTTAATTGAGCTGGCTTTAAGAAATACAAACTGATTATCCCAGCTCTGCAGAGTTTTGAAGAGGAATATTTTGAAGGATGAGGAAGAAATAGAGAAATGGTAGAGAAAAAAGTGTCTGGAGAACAGCTTTCAAAATAGAGATTTGGTATGCTTCCTGAGGCTGTAAGTGAAAGAAAACCAATATATTTTAATGTTGAGAAAATGGGTACTAAAGAGTATTTTTTTTCACTTCTTCTGAAATACTTTAAATGATTTCATTTGACTATGACAATGAAAAGTGAATGAAAAAAGTGAAAGCCTACTTCCCTCAAACCTTTCCATTTTAAAATCCTGCTTACAGTCTTAGTACAGTACAGTACTGTACAAACACACTTGTCTAAAGATAACACTAGTTAAGCTTATTTTGCTATGGGCAATCCCAGGAAGCTTTAAAAACAAAAAGAATACATTCGCTCACCAGGCAGATTTTTTCCTATAACGCAAACAGCAAATTCAATCTGCTGTTAAAAAAATTACTCCATTCTAAAAGCAATTAAGTAGGGCATTTTCCCCCCAGCTTGACTTGTCAATCCTATTAGACCAAATTCTAATTAAGGGTGGAAAAGTGGTTATTTTATCTGCCAAACGAAAATAATTTAGTGCAAGTTAATGAGGACTGGCTCGTAACTGATTAGTCATTTTGATTCTGGCTTGTTACAGTGGTAGAAATTACCTTCAAAAGATACTGTAGGATCAGCAGTCATTTTCACACATTTGATAAACAAACAGAGCTTTCCTTTGTGATCAAACTGGGCATGAAAATGTCTGAAAACAGCAACAAGATAGGTATAGCAGCTTATAGCTAGCTTGAAAATGATAAGCTAGTGTAAAAATCATAATATCTAATTTATTAAGACTTGGCAATCTTTTCTTCACATCATGTTTGCAACAAGTAGAGTCTGATTAATGAAGGCCAAATATCTCTGTGAGAGAGGAGAGGCCAATCTCACAAATCAGCACTCGCACAAGACGCTTTTCCCCACTGCAGTACAGTGCTACACGGTAGTGGTCGCATGAAGATTTTCAAAATCAAATTTATACCTGTCATCAGGTTGTTTTTGAAATATGCAGCAGCAAGTGCCATACCACACTAACAAATCTGACTACTCACTTGCAAGACAGCTAGCCATTCAGACGGTTCGGAAGGCGGCCCCAGGCAGTTTGCATTCAGAATGCCAGGACACCTGAGTGTGTGCAACAAAAATGCCTTAAATATAGGTCAGCTACAACTATTTTATTCCTTATATTTTGGATTCCTTCATAGCTGTGCAATCATTTGCATTTCTCAGTAATGGTATTAAAAAGTACTTGTGACTTTCCCATGAAAAGCTGCAGAGTACTTCCATAATAACCAGTATGTTATATTTCTATGGCTCCTTACCTGGTCTTGATAGCTGTATAGAAAAAAAAAAAATGCGCAACAAAATTTCAATTTCATCACTTTGGGAAAGATAAAAATAATATTTGATAAAATTCTGATGCCAAACCATTGTATGCCTGAAAACTCATCTCATTTTATCATATGGGTAGAAGTACTGAAATGATTTACCAAGTTCAGAAAAATAAATTAAAAACAAAATCAAGATTAAACTGATCATAATTTCACCTCAAGAAACCATGAGGCAGATATGCCTCTTCACATACTTGCCACCATTGCAACAAAACCGTATAAAGTAGTTGTTCGTCCTGGACTGCAAAAGTCCCAAAGACAGCAGCATGGTTTATTGTTATTAGCAGTAACCAGCAGAAATACAACCTGCCTGATATTCTTCACACTTAAACAATTTGATCTTGATGTTGTGACTTTAGTTAGACGATGACCTCTCCAGAATCCAAAACAAAACCTGGAGAATAGGGGAATGAAAAACAGAATCTCCCTTGGGATATGAAAAAGCTAGTTTCCACAGGTATCCGAAGGTTCACAAACTCACCTTATGTTTTCTTAAGCATCTGACCCTAAAGGGACAAATCTTTATGTGCCTTGAACTTTGAAACCAAACCATAATAATTTCCTCCTTAAAAATACAATAGTAAATTACTAAACAATACACATATACTTCTTTAAATTGAAAATTTATATTGTACTTGAAACAGTGTTCTCTCTTGTCCCCTCTCTGCAATGATTTAAGGCAGTTGCTGAATAGATATTTTATAATATTTAGACTTTGACATTAAGAAACACACTCCGTACTTCCTGATAGACTGTGGCATATAATAGCTATTTTAAAGCAAGTCACATTGACAAAAAGAGAATATTGGGATCTGTATCACACATTTTTACATTCATTTATTGTCATAGTTTTCATGGGAGCCTCATCAGTGAAAAGTAATGAGGAGATAAGAGAATCAGAAACACCATCAGAAACACCTTTGGATGTCTCGTGTAGCCTAATTAAACACAAGTCTCAGGCTGACTTTTCTTAGAATATATATCTATATATGTATATAAATCCTTATGAAGCAAAGTACTTATGTAAAATGTAACTGGCTTCTACTATTGGATACATGTCCATAACTCCCCATTAGCAGATGTACAACATTTATCACATCTAGTTCTCCGATCTGACAGAGGGGCACAAGACCCACCGCAACACACTACTGCTTCCTCAATGCAAAATGTGCTGCATGCCTCCATACGTGCCAGAAACCTGCAACTTCACGTGTCGCGTTCCACTATGATGCAAGAGAAAAATAATTTTGCCATCTGAGGACATTTCCCAAGCACCAGCTTTTGATTTCAGTCGAGGAAACAGATATTTGTGGTTTTAAACTCTACAGCAACTTCATCGCAGTTCAATTTTTGCACAGTCCCCCTGAAGCACTTTGCTACTGAACAGCCTTTAATATGATTTGAAGCAGACACCACTCCAGGGCTTTCTCATCTTCATCACTTGTTTGTTCTGACCTTGACATTTATTCAATTAGAACTGATTTGCCAATCATGCACAACCCTTCTTAAAGGTCCGTTTCCATATACCTGTGAATAGGCCCATCCAGTTAGCAATGATTTTTAAATGTGCCCAAAGTAAAAACATACAAACCAAGGAGCATATAAAATAGCTGAGGTGCCTGTCACAAGGACTCTGCTATTTTCTTTGCTATCATTACTCTCAGTCAACAGCTAATGAAGTGGATCTATAAAAGATCTTTTGGCAAATAGGCAGCTCCAACATGGCCACATTGTCAGATTAGTCAGTTCCTTGAAATTTGCTTCTGTGGAGGAACGACTCAAGTTTGCTAAGGCAGGACCCCCCCCGCGATTATCATGTCAGCTCCTTTGCAGCAGGAGAACAGAGGAGAGCACGCAGCCCCTATCGCATGTCTGTCACACGCTCAGCTTTGGGAGGGAAGGACTTGTTAAGACTGTCAAGTACCATTCACGAATTTATGCCTGTGGAGTTGTTCCTCCTGGAAGAGAACCAAATAACTCATACTTTTTGAAAATTGCTTATGACAGCTTTTCAGTCTGCTTCAGGCTGGCTCTCAGTGATGATTTGTATTTTCATATACTCCTCATACATTAAGAAATTTACACCTGTCAGGTCCTGACAGAGTGTCTCCATCTTCAACCTTTTCAGGGAAAATTCTTTGCTTGCAGACATTATCCAAATAAGTTTCTATCAGAAGTCTGCGTGACATAACAGGTGGAGGTATAAGAAATATGCAGCAGACAAGCAGAGAATTTTAATGAGAGATGGGGACTTCTGTGCTAGCATAAAAAGGATGGAAATTACAATCCTGATCCCTGGCTCTTTAAACTGCACATGAAGCCCATGGGTAATTGTTAGGAAAGGACATAAATGCTAGGTTATGAAGCTTCCTTCACTACCCACGCTGCCATCAGACTCCATATTTCTATTTAGGCATCCTGCTTGGGGTCATATAAAGCAGCTCAGTAAGAAAAGTCTTTGCAAGTAAATATGAAGATGACTATTCCTGTGGATATGCTTCTTTATAATGAAAAAAAAAAAAAAAAAAAAACCATCCAACAAACAGAGCAAACAGAGTAGCAAAGTGCAGAGTACTTTGAGGGACCCCTGGACTCTGAAAGTCTTTTGTATTCAGTGAGGCCAGGATCTGAACACTTCTTTAAAGCTGACACCAGAAAAGATGCTCACTAGTTTATGACAAAAATATTCCATGCTTGAGAATCTTTCAGCACAAATGTGAATGTTGTGCCTCAGGTTCAGCACTGTGTCATGTAACACCATGATAAACCCAAATACTTTGTCAAGAAAACACATTTTAGTGATGTTGTCAGTTTAGACATGAGATGGCTGGGTGGCCAACATCTGGGCACAGGACTTGTCCAGTGGGGCCATGCGTACCTGTTCTGAGGAGACAACGCCTTCCCTTCCTCTCTTTCCACATCCCAGCAAGTTTCACTGCATGGACCATGCCTGAAGCATTTAATTCTTCATGAGGTACACTGAATTACATTACAGAATACCCACGGCAAACAGGAAAGCAGGGAGACACACTCATAACCGCAGGTAGCAAGGCAGGTCACAGCCTGCACAGGCAAAGTCGCACGGGAGGCCGGGGGGAGACGATGCCTCCGCGGCCGGGGCTACCTCGCTCCAAAGGGACGAACACAACTCAGGGCAGCAGCATGGGGAAGGGGGGCGAACGTCCCGCAAGGATTTGTTTCTGACCTGCTTTGACTGACAGATGAATGAAGACCTGAGGCAGAATGACCAGAGAGGCCTTGCTGCTTCCCTTGTCCTTTGAGGGCTGAGGGAAAGCAGACGGATAAGGGGAGGAGGAAGCTGTAAGTTGGCACTGGTAGTTTTGTTATACTCCATTCAAAAGCAGACAAAAGCCAAAGCATCCCCCCAATTCCCCTGCCCCTTTCCTCCCCCATTGCAGTAGGATTCAGTGAGTAAAAGAAAAGGAACAAAATGTTTGAGCCGACAAGGGTGGCAGGGCAACGCTGCGCATCTCCAGGCTTCCTCTGTAACAGAGCAAACATTTGTATTCACTCAAACATTATAAAGCAAGTTATTCCATACCCGTCCCTGCAGTAAGTAACTATAGCAGCACTGCTGGGCAATAATGTTTAATTGCCATTGCTTTTACAGTTTAATAAATGGTTGGATTACCAATGCTAAAAAGACACAATTTGTCAACTGTAAATTAATGTTATTCAAATTAACTCTGGACCATAAAGAGGGCTTTTAATGTCACTCATCCATCCAACAATTACCGCCCCTATTTTATAACTAAAGTGCAAATTGCTGAATTATTGGATTTCTTTAATCTTTTTTTAATTCTTTGTTACTCAGTTCCTTCTGTTGTACTTTAATGATCTATCATTCCCCATTCTTCCAAAATAAAGGACTCTGTTAAAAGAAAAGGCCTGGTTAAGCACCCAACAGATTAATTTCCCTCTTAGTGTAATTCCTATTGCAAGCCTCTCTTCTCCCTTTGATTGTAGGAGGAATCAAACCTCTGATATGTATATCAGCTCTTGAACCTTCTTCTTTGGCTTTGGCAAGATGTGCAAAATTGTTAGTTTTCAGCAAGTTTTAAAGGTAAAGGTAACTGGATGTACATGCGCACACTGCTGGAGTTACAGGAAGCTTGGAAGGAAAAGGTCATTTTAGTCCTAAAGGCAGTGAAATCCACCCCATTAATGCTGGCATTATCTTCTCCAAAAGGCCACTTTTAGGTTCAGGCTACTGAATGCAGACTTCAGCTCTATTTCAGTCATAAGCGCTCAACAAACTTTAAGTTTCTGCGTGTGTGAAAATTTCCTGGGCTAACTGCCACATTTAGAAGGACTCTTTTTAGGAAAATGTTGCATTACCTAACCAGGACATTTAAATCATTTTATTACAGCCCAAAGAAAGAATTCTTTGCAGTTTCACTTTTTTTTGAAAAGTGTCACAGAAGAGCAGTCTTCTCTTTAAAATAAGAAAGTTGATTGGTACTGAATTAAAAAGTGAGACCTATATGAATAAAAACAGAAACAAATATTAAATGGTATCATTCTTTATCACTGTCAGTTTGCAAATAGTTCCATAAAAATTAATAAATATTTTTAAATAGAGACAGGCTTTCTATTCAAAGATACAACAGTTTGTCAGCAATGGCACAGCTGACAAGCACCTGCTCTCATTTCATACGTAGCATAAAGTCTAATCATTTTTTCATTCTTGCTTATCTACTCAAGCCTCATCACAGGATTACAGAAGTGGGGACATAAAGGCTGGGAGAAGACCATAAATTCATCAGCCTGTCCTGTTCACGCTGAGGCAGAAAGAACTGCACCCACTCAGACCTTCTCCAGTCCTGAGAAGAGTATGCAAAAACTCCTGTAAATATTTTGAAACTGGCCCAAGCATGATTCAAAAATGCTAATGAAAAAAAAAAAAAAAAAGAATGAAGGCAAAAAGACACAGAAGCAAAACAAAAAAAGCAACAAATGTTCAGATATAATGGGTTTTTATATTACAACTACTTGATTTTTATAGAATGACTTCTTTATTTGCTATCAAGAAGGGGAATTAAACTCCTGTTAGTGCTATAACTAGGCAATACTACAGCGGCAAAAGTTCCAAACACTGTGAAGGAGAAAAATGAATATGAAAGACAACTTAAGAGAAATTAAAGATACGAACAAAGGACAGAATGATACTATATATTGCTAAAGTCAAATTAATATCACTGACAAAAAGATCCAAATGAATAGAAATATGGGAGACATTGACTTTTGTCACACAGTTTAAATGAATGTTGCATATGAACTGATGGTGAGCAAAAACAGCAAATTGGGCTTGCTTGTAATATGATAGGAATGCAAAAATCCATGTTTGTCACCATTTGTGAATGACTGGTGCACATATACATCATAACAACATTAATTTCTTCATAGTAATCCGGTGTAATATTTTCCAATTCTAGTAACTGAAATTTGCCTCTGATTTCTAAGTGGAGGAGATGAGCTTCCTTTCTCCTTTCAGAATATTAAAAATGAAAAAGCATTGCTGCCCTAGTGTTGCTGGCCTGGTATAGCCATAATTCTTAAACTGTTGTTGGTAGTGAACAATTCACTTATGTAGATTGAAAGGCAGTTTGTGAGCCATCGGTGTGAAAATCAGGATATATATATATTTTTTTTAACTCAAGATACACAGATATTAGATAAATTAGGAGATTTATAGTAGCTTTTTGTTTGGCCAAGACTAAATCCTTCATTCAGATATCTCCCCTCATTTGTTACTTACCCCACTACTTCATTATGTTATGTCTGAAACTAGACTATAAAATTCAGTAGCATTAACAACAGTTTAGGTTCTGGCTTTTTATCTCCCAATTAATACTGCATGGTGCTACTTGAGCTTTAGTAGTGTTAAAAAAAAAAAAAAGGCAGCAGGCAGCAACTCAGCAATAGAAGATCATCCCAAATTACTGCTTTTAGGTTTTATTCCACCGAGTCCATCAACCAATACCCAATAACTGGAAATTATCTTAGTACAAGAAATCCACTGCTAGACTGAAAATAGGAAATAACAACAACAACAAAATATTTCAACATAGTATAATTAATTACCATAACCTCATTCAAAAATATGTTTGTTTATCTTGACCAGCCTAGCTTACTGCTGGGATAGGTCTGAATGGAAAAGAGCCCGAATGTCAAAAACCACGAACAACATTTTATGTTAAGCAGCTCATTAGATGAATCACAGGAAGAGAAGAGTGATCAAAGTATTGTAAACACCTCAATTTAAATCTCTTTCCCTGAGGGAAAGCAATTTGCTTTCTCCACAAGTCAGAAAGCCTCCTCCGGCTTCAGACAAAATAGACGCTGGAAAAAATCATGATACAGTTTCTTCCACAACAACTGGGGTGGCCACTGGCCCTAGTGACTGCTTGGTCTCTGGTGCAACCCTACAAAATGCATCTTCCATCTCTAAGAACAGCATTTTTGCCCCTTCCTTCCTGAAACAGCTTTGACCTGTTGACTTTGACCTTGACTATACTACGGCCTTTGACCTTGACTATACTACAGGCATAGGGTTACAGTGTCAATCACATGCTTGAAAGGAAGAGGTCACAGGCCCCCTGAGGGGCTCTGTGCTGAAGAAGCTGCCGAAGAACCCTCCACAAGGACAGAGAGCAAGCCCTGCATCGCCCTGCGACCTGCCCCTGCCAACACATGCCCAGAGGGATTCTTCCCTGTCCCCACACAGTCCCGCAACCTCAGAGCAGGTCTGTCCCTAGCGCAGCCAGAAGATGGGCTGATGGCCAGGGCATTACAGAAAGGAAACATCTTCCAGAAGTGGAAAGAAATGTCTCCTTGCCTTGTGTTCGTTCACAGCACAATGGGCGAGTCGCTGGCAGCACAACGTGACTGTTGTACCTCACTTGGAAGTGCACTTGCTAGTAATCCATCAGCATACCTTTCCTTCACACATAAGTGGTTGCTCCTCATTAAGATGCCACCGCGGTGTTACCTTAACAGAAGGCAGCAGAGAAGCTGACAGTCCAGGTGCAACATGCCTGAGACACATGTACTCATGAGCAAGAGTGCACAAAATAAGGGGGATATTTGCGGAGTCAGTTGAAAGTGAGAGGGCTGATTCACCACTCTGTAACCCCAGTCTTGTGCCGGTAAGACTTATTGGGAAATTCTTCTAGAATGCTTTGTACAAAGAGTGCAATTTTTCAGAAATGGCGGAAAAATAAGGCAAAGTAATGATACATCTGCTTCCACCTTTTGTAATGTTTTTGTGTTTTAAATAAAATTAAGTTTGATTCAAGCGAAAGTTGGATGAAATGTATAAAAGCACAGAAAAGGAAAGAGGGAAAATATAATATGGCAAGAAAATCCAACACAGGACTATCAGTACTACTTTAGGAATAAGTCTTTAATGGCTACCCTCTTACAGCCACATCAATGCACAACTCAGGATATCCCACATTTATCAATGTCTAATAGTTTGACTGTTCTTCATTGTCTTCCACAGGTCAATAGTGCCCAGGGGATTCCTTGCCTTTTTTTCCTGCGGGATTGGTTGCAGCATTTTCCCTGTTCTTCATGATTTCCTCATATAGATTTATAGCAGAACTTGCACCTTGACAGACATAAAAGTCTTTTCATTAAAGATGACACAGAGTTTTACCAGAAAAAAAGTAACTGCCTCTTCTTTGTCATATCTAGACATTCATTTGAGTGGTACACAGTACATTTTTCTTGCTCGTGCCATGAAGCTGAAAAAAATGAAAAATAATTTTATGGCCTTCAGAAAAAAGATCTCGAACAGCTGGAATAATTCTTGAGATCCTCTCTCTCTGCCTTTATTACAGAGCAGGAGAACTAAAATGGAACAGCCTTTACTTCCTTTCTTGAATGTCCTGTCATTGACACTGAACTGCTACACGGTTTTAACAAACGAAGAAGCAGGAGGATATATAGCAAAGGCCCTTAAGTCCCCAGAGTGCTTAAACTATTCATTTTCCAGAAGAGAAAAGGAAGATTTCCTTGCTGTGAGCTAGACCATCAATTTCTGAAGAATATATGCCCTCAGTGAAAACTAGTCCTACTCTCATGGTTGGGTAGATAACCTTCTAGATAGGAGCCTCTCCTCATGACTGGATCTGCAGTCAGGCAAACATGATGCCTCTGCTTCTGCTCGTAACTTCTCAGAGAAGCAACAGAAAGAAGTTAACAAGCCAGGGAACCACAAATGAATTGCTCTAAGTTGGGGACATCAGTGTTGCTCAATAAAATAGCATACAGCAGGCATACAGGGGAAGGACAAACGATTTTGGGACAGTATCAGAGTGTTTTTCCTCACAGAGCAATCAGGTATTTGGAAGGTAAAATATTAGGACACCTTAGGGTTGAAGGAAGGAAAGAAAAAGAAAAGAGCATTTTCCCAGTAGCTGGGGTAAAATATACTGAGTGTCAGAAGTCTGCTAAATGAAAATTGGTACAGGATCTTTAGTTATACAGTGGAGTGCAAGAATGAAAACTTAATATTTTGCAAACACTGCACCTTTCCTTTTCCTTGAAAATGAAATGGGCTATTCAGATTTTGCCCTTCTTAACAGGCATTTTGACTGCTCCAGTGATTAGTAACTTCTCTACTTAGCATGTATCTCAATTTTTTCAATCCTCAGGACACTACAAGTGCCTCTGGTGAAAATCTTCACAAAGAGGGTTAAATGTACTATCTTTGTGGGAGATAAGTAGAAAGGACATATTCCTCATGCAGAGTGCCACACAAAGTGCTTTTACAATCAGATACATTCAGGAGAAAATACAACGTAAAAAAAAAATAGAAAGGGATAACAGTTTACCCTTTGGAGTTTTAAGTATAAAACTAAAAAAATGCCATGGATCCCAAGGGAATAAAAGAATCATGATCAGAAGCTCTGTACTTTTAGGCCATACATTTTTTGCTATATATTTTGTCATAATTAAAATGCTAATCATAATTTTTAGGTTGATTCATGTTAGCATCAAATGAGTCAGTCTTCTTTCCATCTAAAACGGACTTGGTTACTGTGAACAGGACATTCAAAGCAAGCAGCAAGATGTCATTTGTTGTTTCTCCTTTCAGCATTAAACAAGTGACTGGTAACGGAAAAATGCATCATAGCAGCACTGACTTCATTTACACTTCTGGCTTTTACACAGTGGTTGTTTTAGTATTACAAAATCATGGACTGCATGGAATAATTTCCCAGCCACTTCGGAAATTCTTCCTCCAAAGCTACGTGCCACAATCTACCTTTTGTTTTGTTTTGTTTTTCTAATATCATCTGCATTAAATAAGTCAGCCTTTTTAGTACAAATTTAGAATTATGGATCATATCTTTTTGCTAAGGAAGCTAAGCAGCACAGGCCTATAAGCTACCTATGAACATTCCTAACTTGGAAAAGAGAAGTTATACCATCTACATTAAGCTAATTATTGTCAGTAGACATTTTCATGACAATATTTCTGGATAGAGAAAAAAAAAAAACTGTGGCAAGTTTCTGTGGTCAGAGAATCTTTCATCAGACTAATATTTAAACTTTTAGCTTCCTTTGTCTGATATTTCTGCTCTGTCAAACCTGGTAATATCCATTTTATTGCTAAAGTCTTATAAAAAGAAACAGGTTACCCAAAAAGGAAACATTATGGTCTATCCCATTAAACACAGTAAAACTTTAAATCTCGCATAAAAATAGGTCATCCAATTACATGGTAAAAGCGACATTTTTTCATTGTCCAGTACACAGTATATTTACAAGAAAATTACCAGAAACCCCTCACCTGTGTCAGATCTGAACCTTATATTTAGATGCAGTCATATATTACTGCTGATAATGTGATGTCAGTGAATAGATTGGAATTTTTCACTGTCCTTTATCAAGATAAATTGTTCTGTCAATAGCAAATGGCTGGCAAGTATTAACACTCTGCACACTATATGACTTTTCATTCCAAGCAAAAATTGTATTTAATGCTTTTGCACAAAATCTATGGCCGTGACTATCCCTATTACCTATTTAACTACCTTTTAAAAGGAGGATTTATTTCTGCAAATTAGGACCTGGGTAACAAGACGGTATCATGCATCGTAAACTTTAAGTCAATACAAGGCAGGACACTTGCAGTTCGAATGGGAAAATACCTTATTCTTATCACTTGGACATCCAATAGTATTGTCAAGCGGTGGAGGGAGCAGCTGCTCAGAGCAGAACTTTATCTTGGCTTTCTTCCACCTACGCCACCACAGCGTCCCACAGTAGCAATTTGCTCATTGGCCTATTACTTTCAATAGGTATTCCAGTAATTGACTATTTCACACTTGTAAGGCTTGAACTGGCAGAGTGCAAAGGGCAGGCGACCAACCTGTCAGGGTCCTGCAAGCGGCTCGTCCATCAATTATCACCAGCTTTTACAAGAATGAACGAATTCTCTGAAACCTTGTTGGCTTGGATCAGCTTTGCTGTGAATGTAATTTATCCCCAAACCACGCTAACTTGCTATCTGAAGAACGAGGACGTTGATATGGTGTGTGTAATATGTTTGTTGGTTGGCACATGCGAGGGAGGAGGAGGAAGAGGAGGAGGAGGAGGAGAAGGGGCGAGGATGCTGCTGATTATCAGCAGGATTGTAGCTTCTGCTGGGTTCTGTAGCCACCTGCTGTCCCACACGCTCCCTGTGCCAAGAAGTATTCCAAGCAGACACACAGCACTTGTTTCATAGTGACAGCTTAAAAGAAATAAAGGTTCTGTCTTCAACAGCAAAATGCCTGAAATGGCTAGGCAAACCTGAAATTTCGGTTAAAGAATTCAGGAAGGCAGGAAAGTTTTAGTGATCATATCACTAATCACCTTTCTGCTTTGACCCAACAGTTTGAGAGGCTCCACTTGCAGTAACAGTTAGATCTGAGCTCTGAGATTTCCTGCTGCATTTTATTTGCATCTTTTCATGACGATTTTTTTTTAATAGCTATATTTAAAGGCAGAAAGACGTACAGCATTATTACTACTCTTGCTTCCTACTTCTTACAAGTCCCAATTCTAGGTAGCATGACTTAATATAAGGTGGCTGTGACTTGCTAGCTACCAAGTTCTTACACAGCAAACAGGAAAACCTCTTTCCAAAGGCCAATTTGATCTGTTCATCAGCTAAATGGCAAGCTGATCTCTCATCTGGCAACTGCTTTGAGCATAGTAAGCAAAACACAGATTAAAAAAAAAAAAAAAAGAAGAAAAAGAAAAAAAGTCTGTTATATGCACTAATAAAATTCCAATTACTTAAAAAATGAGAGGGAGGGGGAAGAAGATCACATACGTGTTATGAGCAAAGTGATTTAGAAAGCTGCTACAGATGTTCAAAAATCAATTCAAAACTTTGAGAGGACATGACTAAGGCACTTAATAAATCCACCTCCAAATGGATCTAAGAGTTATGCACCCTTACTAGTTGAATAAATGAAGTGACACTGAAGCATATCTAATTGTAATACATCACAAGATAATCTGTCAAGTCCCAAGTGTTCGGGTCCTGTCACCCTCCTTCATCCATTATTTATACACAGCCTTCATTGCCAGTGAAATCCCCATGAAGTATAGCATGGCATCCAAATGTAATAGTTTTAGCCACTCAGCAGACAGAGCCAGGAATCAAACCTGTATGAACTCTCCAAATGAGCTATTATTCTGCTGGAGAGAGAGTTTTAAAAGAAACAAATACGCGGAAGCCAGCAAAGGCCACCACCGCTCTGCTTAATGGAATATCTGCTTTGCTTAATGGACTGAAGAACTATCCATGCCTCGGTTTTTGCTTATGGCAGTGGACACTGGTGTACCCTGCTGCCAAACTTGCTTTATATTTCATTTCATTTCTTCTTTATCCTAGTCTAGGCAGAAAGGCTCGCTTAGAAACACATCTCAGTGCCTTTAACAGCATCTGCTATGGTAATAGGCAAGCAAACTAATGGAGCAGTACAGTATTTTTTTACTCCAAACTTGCCAAAGCTGTGTGAAGGGCAAACAGTTGGACATATTTACACACTTTCATGATCCAGCAAGTCCCAGTTCAGCAGCTGCTGCAGCAAAGGCAATCCTTCCCCGTTCGCCCACCCAGCGAGGGCAGCTCAGTGTCACATCCTGCTGAGAGCGATGGGCTGTTTGCAGGGGAAGCCTCCAGAGCCATAGCTGTGCTGGGGATTTTTGTTGACTTTCATTTTAATAACTGAAGGTGCAAATTCCTAATCACTGTGATATTTCAGAAGAAACAGAAGTCCCTCCCCTTGTTTCTCTTCTTCCCCTAATATACATACAAGCACTTTTTAAATGCAGGAATAAAGATGCACATTTTACCGTACTTCAGCAGTTCAGCCAGGACCTCTGCTTAACTCACGCGTCTGCAATAACAACCTGAATCTGCTTCAGGCATGTAGCACTAAAAATTAAAGATCCTGTAAATTACATGGCTATATTCCCCCCACAGCCCAATTAGAGGCTTTATTATTTGTCAATAAAGTACCAAATAAAAAAGCTATCCTCTAGATAAGGCAGCTGTTGCCATTTGGCTCTGGTGAGCCTTTATTTCTGTTCCATAAGTTTGCAGTATGAAAGTTGCTGATAGGACATGGGTATTATTACCAGCTGCCCCATGGAAACTGCTTGAGTCCCCAGGGCCAAGTCTTCAATAGTACATATCTTTTTTCAGTATGCAAGCAGTCTATTCACACACAGCGCAATTCGTGTTATCGCTTTATGCCTCTGTCGTTCTGAAACAGCAGAAATTGCCTCCCAATTAAGCGAGCAACCCCCAGCGTCCGCGGATTCCGTCTTGCTCTGCTACCTGCTCTGGCTGCCTCCCTGTACAATGGCCCGGATGTGCAGGTGTGGCCAGTGATATCGGGAAGATTTTTGCATGCATATTCAGAAGGAATATACCAGCTCTTTGAGCAATATTTGGTCCTGTTGAGAAGTGCTGTTACTTGTTCTCAGGCTAAAAAGGTTGAGCGCCTTTGTCTCTGATGCCCATATTCTTTCTTGGCTGCCCAACAGGAACTCTGCGGAGCCAAAGATTTCCTCTTCTTCCTCAACTATTTGCATTGACTCAATTTATTATTATTATTATTTTTACCATGTAAAGAACAACGGGCTGACGATCTTTGAATCCTGCTGTATGCTTTCATCCCGAGGAAATGCTAACAGCCCTCACATTGCCAGCCCTCAGGAAGTGAGGCAGTAAACCTCACATCAGCACAGCGCTCCTGTGGCTTCACGTGAGCAATTCTCTCCTCTTCCCCAGCTTTTTTTAATTTCAGGCACTTCTTACTTCCTATTAGAGCAACATAGGTGTGTAACTAGTAAAAAAGAGCCTAACATCTACAAGGCCCTCTCTAGCTATCAATAAAAATCAAGCTATGCATTTCCGCACATTCTTTCTCGTAATTACAAAATTAATTTCTTACTTTGGGGGAAAAATAAAATTCCTGTATTTCACAGATGACGAGAGCGCTAAAAATTAATTTATGTGATAATGCTACATGAAAATAAAAACCTTTTCTGATTGAATTTCAAAGACTCTTCTGTTTAACTAGCTTCAAGAGTCCCTTTTTTGATCATAATAAAATTATTTGCCATATGGTTCAGATGCTTGTGATCCTCTCTCAATGAGAGGATTATGCATGAGATATAATGCCTACTGTAGCCGCAGCCAAGCACACAGCTGGCTCTGATAATGCCAACAAATGGCTTCATCTATCTCAGTGTCACGTAGGAGCTGGTGCGATGAGAATCAGCCCAGAGTACAATTAAAATCTACATCATCTGTGGGAAAGGTGATGGAGGTTCTGACATCAGAGCTGTGCCAGATTCATCCTCTTTCCATTGTAACAGAAGAAACATGTTGCCCCTTTCACCCCGTCACACTAATGATGTGCTTTGCACATCCCTTTCTGTGCACATTAAAGGTAGTAAATCAGGGAGACTCCTATTTAAAAGCTTCACCTTTATCTGACATTCAGTAATGAGAACAATTTCTAAATTTAAGTTAAATGTATTCCTTGCTCCCCTCTCGGTGATGAGATAATGCCATTTGAAGTCTGCAAGTGAAATATGCATAGAAGAGTTTATGATCCATACGGCCCCAAAATGTGACAGTATGAAAGAATCTCCTTGTTTTAGTTCCATGATGTTTAGCCAGACTAATAAAATCAGGCTTGTGCATCCATTTCTTCCACCAAACCAGTTTTATTACAAAAATGGCCATAATTCACAACAAACAAGCTTGGCCAAGTCACTGATGAACCTCCTCTTTTAAGCTTTTAAAGCTAGTGGGGCACTGGCGCAATGATTTTGGTTTATTGTTATAATCATTAAAGGGAAAAAACACAAATATGTTTTATTAGCATTTTCAATGACTTAACATAAATATAAGACATAATTACTTATGCCTGGCTCTCAAATTTTATTGCTAGTCAGGCTCTATTAAAATATTCTAAGCTTTTGAATGTCAGAGATGTAAAAGCTTGTCTGAAGGAACATGGCAAGATACCAGTTAATGCTGTTTTCTCCTTTCTATCAATTAGCAGCATCAGTTTGTGTGGCACATTGCAAATGATACTGCTAATCAATGCAACGTAGGCACTGGAAAATGAGAATATGCAGGCTTTCACTCACTTGTGATCTTTACTGGGTTTGAAATGTAATCAATGTAATCAAAGATTTGAAAATGTTTAATCTCACAGTATTCATGCAGATCATTTTCAACTATCTTCTGCTTAGGCCTTCAGTCAAAGTTCCAAAGCATCCCCTCTAATTACACTGACAAATGTATCTTTAAATGCTCATGCTTTGTACTTAATCAGAAACAAAACATTGACAATCCACTGCATTACTCTAGTTAAAGGCTGTATACGTAATAGTGTTAAAACATGATAAAACTTGTGGCCTGTGAGTATAATGTTATGCATCAACCTCAACATCTATATGAGGGGATATAAAGCTGAGTCTTTCTGCACACGAAAACTAGCACTTTGTTGCTTGCTCTTAGGCAGTCCATGATAGGAGAAGGCTTTGCCCACATGCCAGCTTGCACACCTTTAACAACACAGCTCTGTTCCATTGGTTTTGACAAAATGACAGCAATATTCTCTTTCACAGCAGCCTCGGTGAGAGAAGCTTTGCATAAACATCCAGGTGACAAAGATCAGCAGTTTAATATGCAAAACTTTTAGAACTCCAATGCACAAAACTCCGAAAAACTAAATAAACACAGAATTGGTAAGAAATAAAGAAAATAATGTCTGTACAATTTCAGCAACACTATTCTTGTCATTCATGAAAATATCGTTGGAATGGCTCCCAGGGTTTTGTTGCTTTGTTGTTTTTGTTGTTTTCCTTTCTTAAAAAAGGATCACTTGTACCTAAACAAACCAAACTACAGATAAATTAAACAAAAAGCTGGATGCCAAAACTTCGTGCCTCATTTCCTAAGTATTTGTCTTCTCAGCTTTCACTCCTGTTTTTTTTTTCCTCCCCAAATAATAACAGCTGTTAACAGGATAGAAAGTTACCCATTTAAGAAGTCAGGTGCGACTTCTTCACAACACCATACCAAAGAAACCCTCCCTTTAAAGATGAGACCTGCAATTATATCCAAACTCAGTTTCACTCCTTTACCAGAGTACATAAACACACAGTAGCCTATGTCCAAGTTTGAAAATGAATGGCAAAAGGTTATAAAAGCAGCAACTCCAAATGACAAATTGTCACTTTCCATGCATCTTCGAATAGCTCTGAAATAGGTAAGTTGCACTGCATTAGAAAAAAATGCTAAAGAAGAATTGAGAATAACATTAAAGGTGACACCTGCACAGATAGCCTCCAAAATGCAAGCACTACCACCTTCTCCCATCAGGTGAAAACATCACTGGAAAATAATCCTCCTCGTTTCCTCTACACTCCAAAACCATAGACTGGAGCTATCCTAACCCAGCTTGAGTGACCTACACATGTATATACACACCTCTCTGAGGAGCTCCCACAAATCCCGGAGTTTGAGAACATTTTACATATACACAAATGTAAAATACTGACCCACAAACTTGAAAAAAATAAGTACTTGGGCATTGTATTTTAAGATGCACTTCTCAATAAAATAACCAAGAAACTGTATTAGTGAACTTTTTAATAGCAGCAGAGAATCATGATGGCTATCTATGACTCTTTTAATAAAAAGACCAAAGGTGTAATGCAAATAAAAATGTACCAGAGAGACAAAAACACAGACTACTTCCCTCCAAATTAAGAATTTGAAGATCAATTTAAAAAGATTTATATTACAATTAATCAGCTAATGTTTAAAATTGATAAAATAAAAGCGTAAGTAAGATATTAATTTGTAACCACACTACCCAAGAAGTGAGACTTGAAAAATTTCTTTGCCTCTGGTAAATTGGAAATTCTTGATGGTGCATGACTTGGCCTAAGCCACGTTTTTACGAGATATTATTAAATAGCACCCAAAGGTACAATGATGCTTCAAAGAAAATTAAGACAGAAATAATCTCAGCTGTAGCTCTAGGAAAATGAAGAGAAGATGAAGAAAAAGGGAGATGGAACTGAATAATAAATGTTGGGTAGTCCCAACCTTTTAGACTTGTGTGTGCTTTTACCTCATCCATACATACACAGAACTACAAGTTATCACACACGTTTCCATGAGTTCCTAACATTTCAAACAACACAGCTCAAAGAGACCATTTAGAAGAAATTGCTTCTGCACAGAGAGAAGAAAAAAAAAAACACACAACGCACACTTGCAAAAGAACAAACCCGGCTGTAAGTCTTTGAAATTCTTCATGAAAACAGTAGAAATTAGGGTGAAATATGTATAAAAACACAGACAAAATGATACCAGATGTGAATAGGTGAAAGGACTATCTTTTAGAAACCAAAAGATTATGAATCAGTGAAGACCTCACAGAGTCCAGACCCAGGGTGTGGCAAAGTATCTTTAAGTATCTTTAACTTAAATGTTATGACTTAAAAAACTTAAAGACCAGTAATGAAGCACTGAGACTACAGAGAGGATGGAAAAGAAGAATCTTAAAGACAAATCTATCAGATATGATGTTCTTTATTTCTTTCTCCTACTTTTAAAACCTCTCTACCTGTGATAGTCTATGCTCATCTAGGTAAAATACATGAAGTAAATTGTATGGAGGCTGTTTCTTATTTTCGCATGCTGAATAGCTCTATTCTGGTTAATTCATTTTCTAGCATCCAACATGTTTTCTTGCAAGGTTTTACCAGTGTTTAGCACTGTTTGTATAATATGTTTATATAATGTGTGCACTTCTGCACAATGTCTCTTTGCTGCAGCTGGCTGAGCCCATAGATACAGACAACAGTGAAACCTGTTAAGGCTGAGAGAGCTGGGCCTGTTCAGCCTGGAGAAGAGAAGGCTGAGAGGAGACCTGAGCAGTGTCTATAAGGACCTCAAGGGAGGCAGTGAGGAGGATGGGGCAGCCTCTTCTCAGTGGTGGCCACTGACAGGACTAGAGGAAATGGCCACAAACTGAAGCACCAAAAGTTCCACAGGAACTTAAGGAAAAATTTCTTGACAGTGAGGGTGACAGAGCCCTGGCACAGGCTGCCCAGGGAGGTTGTGGAGTCTCCTTCTCTGGAGATCTTCCAAACCCGCTTGGACGCAGTCCTGAGCCCCGTGCTCTAGGTGACCCTGCGTGTGCAGGGGGGTTGGACTAGATGATCTCTAGAGGTCCCTTCCAACCTTAATTTTTTTTTTTTTTTTTTTTTTTTCCATTAAGAACATAGTATTTGGATTTTTTTGGTTTTGTTTTTAGAGAATGGAGTAGACTCTTCTTTAGTGTATGAAATACTTCTTCAAAGTTAATTAAGTCAACATATCTAAAGGTTTGTCACTCTTAAAAGTTGTAGCAAAAGTTGTTAAGATAGAAGTATTGGATTTGCAATAGAAGAATAGGGAATAGAAGAATTAGTTTATTGTTCATTTCAAAATGATATTGCTTCCCATTTCATACTTTTAAGGATCACATCAGAATCTCAAAGAGCATGAGAAAAGAGAACAAAGGCAGGGAGCTATCTCTAACGCACCTTGAAGCTTTGGATATTTTCCGCTCACCTTCTTCCATTTCCATTTTACTAGGCCCAGGTGTACTCATAAGGCCAAAAAGATATTGCCTAATCTACTATCAATATTCTTGGTATAGCATTGACAGATTAGAAAAGGTTGTTGAAAAGCAAATGTACATATATGCAAATGTATTTTTATTAAATGGAAACATTCCAAGAACTCAAATGATCCATGTGAAATTTTAATTATAACTTAACAGCTGTTTGAGCTAATTGAAGGATATCAGAAAGGTGATTTCCTTCTCATTGTAATTAAAGAGTTAAGCCTAATTTACTGTTGTCAGAACAAGACTAAATACCAATCTGGTCTGCCTAATTACATAAAAAGGTAAACAGGAGAACTCCAAGAAAAACTAGAATGCTTCTAAAACAAAGTAAATAAATCAAAAGCTAGCAAATGTTTAAAAAAAAAAAAGTTTCTCAGAGATGGCTTCTATCCTCTATCTTTCTGGCAAGAAAATAGGCAATGACCTTTTAAAGCAAGTCAGGAACTCATCCTAAATCTGCTTTGCAATCCTTTTATTAGTTTTGCCTGGAAGATATTTTCATTTCCATTTCCTAAGCTCCACAGCCACACTGTGTGGCTACACATGAAGGCAAACATATGTTTTGCATTCACTAATGCTGTATTATCTACTTGTCACAAGGGCAAGAATAATGCAAAGCAGCACTAATGCTGAAATAGTTATTTACTACAGTATTTTTTATAACTTTGAAACTAAAATTTGAGAGCAAACAAGTGTTTTTGATCTTTACTGTAAGCATGCATTAATATACATACCATCTTGTATGAGGAATTAAATACAGCAGTCTTTATAAGAAATACAATCCTTCCTGAACAAAAATTAGAAAAATTTGCATAATATATAAATGTTGTTTTCCAAGCAAACTACTGATTACTGACATCCTTTATGGAACTTTTCCATTGTACCGTTTTCCAGTGCCCTTACAAAACAACTGAAGTTATTGAAAACAAACATAGATTTACTAGAGAGACAAAGTCTAGCAGGTATTATTAATATTGAGCTTAAAATTATTTGCTAAAGTGTCAATGGTGTCAAATTCACATACAATGCACTTATTATTTATCTCTAGTCCTTTACACTATATATTAAGAAATCCAGAGTGGTACATTCTGGTACAGAGTTTAGAGACGAGTGAAACAGAGCAAGGCACGGGTGCACTGCCCTGAAGAAAGGTACATCTATACATTTGATCCACATGCTCACCACGCCAGAAGCTCTGCCAGGCTCTTGTGCAATCAGCATCAGAGACTGGGCAAAACAGAAGTGAGAGGATGATTGCAGTCTCTTTTCAGGTCTGGATAGGAAAAATACAGAGCAGGTCCACCAGATGGGCTGACAGCAACAGAGGCAAAAACCAGCTGAAAAAAAATGTGAAACGGCCCAGAGTTGTGTGGACCATATGGATCAAGAAAGTGCTAGTGTAACATGACAAACACACAGGAAGTCTTTGAGCAAGGCCAGAACTAGTGAGAAAGAAGAGAGACCAAATAAAATTAGATTAAGCAGAAGCCAGAATAATAACAACACAGCCTCCTCTGTTGAATATGATCCGTGGCCAGAGAGCTGTAGTTTTCAATTCAGTTCACTGAGGCTATTTTAAGCAGGCACAAACAAATAATAAGGGAGAATCATATGAAAATACTAGGGAAGTTTGCAGCATGCATCCTTGCTTATTTTACTGCATAAGAATCCTTATATCGACTCAAATGTCACTCTAAGCACGAAATACTGTGTTTTTACGCTCAATTAATGTGACTTCATCCATCCATAACCAGAGTATTTTAGACAACTAAATTTTGCTGGGATTCTCCTGCCTCCTTGTACTCTAGCGGTTCCCCTGACCTTGACAAATCTCTTGATTATCATCCATACACTATGGTTTTCTACATCTTTCTAAACAGCCCAAAAGAAACAATGTGCAGCAAAAAAACTTAATGAGGAGTTATAAAAGCATACTTGCAAACTATCTCTGACTCATTAACTTTCAAGAAGATAATAAAAAAATACTGATTTTATTTTCTCTATAATATTACAAACATAAATAGTACACACTCCATTTCAGCTGCCATGCCCACTGTATAAAGCAAGGCTTAACTGCAAGGTCAGTAGAACAGCCAAAGATATTCCTCTGCCTTCCTCCAGCTACACTGATCCATTTGTGCTCATCCTGAGCCCAGATGTCATGAAAATTCCTAAAGCAGAAGTATCTTAGTGATAATTTACAGAAATATACCTTTAAAGGTATATTACCAAGCCATTGGCTTACCTCTCCTGATAAGAGGCTGCTAGAATCAAATTATTTTACTACTCATCTTTTTCTGTCCTGACCAAAGTACATTTAAAGCAATCTATGTGATGAATGTATCCTCAAGGAAAGTGGGAGGGAAAATTAATTTGGGGGACTGACAATGAAAAGATCATTTGTCATAACTGCGCTCAGGTTTGCCAGCAAATTACTAGAGCCCTGCAATGTACTGTTAGATGCCATCAGCTGCTGCCTGTTTGCTGCCCCTTCCTTTAGCAAACCCCTCCTTCCTAATGCTTCAGTTCACTCTGAATGAAGGTTATTAGCAATATTAACCAGCCCGAGTGGCTAAGGTAGATGCAGTGGGGGTGGGATGTGAATTTGTAAGAACTAATTTGTCTAATGTTCAGTAACAAAGGCAAAGCGTCTGTGGTGTGAATTAATATAGCATCAATCACTGACTAACTGCTTCAGCACATGTAATGAGAATATTCTCAGGCCAACCCCATGGTCTGTACAGACAGCTGGGGAGATAATAACCCAAATGGAATTTTTATTTTAATGCAATTCCCATCTTCAAAGCAAAAAACCTAGGGAGATTAAAGTTGGTATATGCATACATATATATATATATACACACACACACATACATATAAAAATAACAGCCTTTCAGAAAAGCTTAGAGTGATAAACTACTTATTTCAAAAAGTAATGCCTGAGTACTTAGAAATACATTTATTGTAAGTTCCTGGTTGAATAGTCCTTTTCTTTTAATTCACTCTGAGTTATTTTACGGTCTCTCCAGTAGATGTTTTTAATGATGTAGTTAGCTCAGCTGATTACAATTTTAGTTTGTATAAAAATAAAGAATGCTTGAAAGCAGCTTAATATTCAGAGAATATTTTTCTCCCCTTCATTTGCTGATCACATTAAGGGCAGATACAGAAACACATATTTTATGCCTTTACATTAAATGAAGTCACAATTTGAAAACCACATCCACTTGAATTTCTTTAATGAAGGCATTTACTGTTCATGCAGCAACAGCCTCTCATTCTTTTAAAAACAGAGGAGAGGGAGAGGGGAAGCAAATAAGACTTCTGACATCAAACAAATCAACAAAAATCATCACCATTCAAAAATGCACCAAGTTTAGAGTCATGTGGAACAATTAATGGGTGCATTAGGCAGCTCACTGCACTGTCACCACTGCTAATAATGAATTCTGTATAAAAAGATTTCTCAAGAATAATTTAAAAGTGCTAGAGAAACACAAAGAAGAACCTGGAAAAATAACAAGTAAAAAGTTAAGAAGTAAAAACATTTATTACTAAGGTTAAAATGAAAATACCCTTTACACTAAAAGGCTCATTGAACTCTGCATACCAATTGCATGCTTCAGCACAGCACACCCAGCCTACTAGATCTTCAGCACTCTGAACTTGAACAAGCTGCAGTGAAGCAATGAGGATGTTTTTAATCCACTGTTTGTAATGAGAAAGAAAACACCCCTTTTCAAGACAAAGATGTTGAAGAATAACAAATTGCAGGTCATTACCAAAGCACTGCCACCTTTCCCTGCTAATTTATGTTATTGCTTCGCTAATTATTTTACCAATTCTAACAGTGTGTGATAGACCTCTAGTACACTAGATATACCTAATATTCCCCTGCAAGGAAGTATGCGCATCTTTTAAAGTCTATGGTTTGAACTAAGAATATTCTGCTATTCAGTCTGCATGGCTTGGGTCCCATTCTGTACTACACGCATTGTTAGGCACAGCACCAAAAATGATGTTAAAAAATGTGTTCAGTATAACTGTAAGACCTTATATTATGATATTATACCATCTTTTTCAACAGACAAGCCCTGCACTGCCACAGCCCTAACTCTAAACAACCTCATTGAGGAAATGCCAAGACAAACTAGTCAGTGTTTCTGATTGGGCCAATCGATGGAAATGATATGTTGTAACATTCTGGAAATAATTTGCTATAAAATAGCACTGGCAGATAATGCTTCTAGTGGGCTCGAACAGAAGAGAGAATTCAAAGTGCCTTTGTCAAGTCAAAGAAGAACTGAGCGGGGCCATGGCTGTCCAGAGTAGTCTACACGGAGAGCGTCTCTCTGGTTTTGTCCAAGAAAGAACAAGCTGTAGCCATCATTGCCCAACAAGGATCAGCAGAACCCCTGTGAAAGGCTGAGCTTTGTGTTCTCATCAGTAAGATAGATTGGGACCAATTGCTAATGCCATTTCATTCAAACTCTTTCAGATATAATGTATATTTACCAGGAGAAAAGAGAAAAAAGAAAGAAAAAAGAAAAAAAGAAAAAAAGAAAAAAGAAAAAAGAAAAAAAGAAAAAAGAAAAAAGAAAAAAGAAAAAAGAAAAAAGAAAAAAAGAAAAAAGAAAAAAGAAAAGAGAATACGCGTGCAAATGAAGAACCACACAGTACTCTGAGCAATCTGGGCAGCACAGAACTGGTTAAATTAAACAGAGAACAGAGAAGAAAGAATTTAATATTTATATTATTTAGCTATGAAGAAATTATTTACTTGACAAGATCAAAGAGGGACTATTAAACATGGATCTAAAATGCCCCTATACCATTTGCAGGTCACACAAAGAACATTTCTGGTTGCTTTACACATATGAAGTATTAAGCCTGTAGTTAGATATTGTATATATACACTAGCTTTATTGATGGAGGAAGTAGATCTGGTAGCTCAAATCTAAATTAACAGACATCGTTTCACTCTGTTTCTCAAGACACATAATAAGAAATCCATAGCATCAGTCTAGGATGAACCCAGGAAAGCACTAATTCAAATATGGAATTTCTTTCCATTATTAACATTATTATCATTAGTAAGGCTGCATGTCACAATCACAACTGAACTCTCTACTTCTACCCAGCAGAGAAAGAGTCACATGGAGCATCTTTATGTCTACGCTTGGATTCCCATGATCAGAACAAGGGCTGGGAAGACCCTGTCTCCTTGTTCTCATAAAGTGGTGTTCTTGGAATGCTTTTGCTATTTGGAGCCTGATAAGGAAAATTTTAATAAATACAAATGACTCAGAGGGGAAGACCTGACACAGAAGAAGTCCTCCCCTCTGAGTTGACTTCCTCTCCTTACACGACCTACAATAATGCCAGTCTTTTTCTAGGCATTATTTTCAAAGGGAACAAGAAACAAAACAAGAGGAAGTGCCTGTTTTTCATGTCAGGTTTATCTTTCAGCCATTGAGACGATAATAGGCAAAATTATTATTGTAATCAAATAGCATCTGTTTTTGTCAGTATAATAGTCCCTTTCGATACCCCATAAAGTACCCACGTTGTATGTCTGGTATCAGTGTTAGCACTATCTTCAGATTATTTCTATAAGCCTGCTCATAAAAATCATGAACCATTAAATATCATTCACATACATACATGTGTTTTGTCAATTTATGTACTCATATGCATGTCTCATACTTAGTGAATAAAATGAGGAATGATTATTTTATGCTTAATGAAAATAATCACTGCAAGTACATATAGATTGGTTTTGTAAGCAACTCGCTTACAGGAAAAATTACAAATAAAATTACACTATCATTCCTATTGGAAAACAGTACTCCACAGACATAACAAAAGTGAAAATGCTGTAATGTCAACGACAATTAATGTGAAAAGAAAAAAACAAAAATTCACACATCCTGTCATCAGTGGTTTATCTTTTGTTGTTGGGTTTTTGTTTTGCTTAGAGTGGGATGTTGATGGTTTGGTTTGTTTATTTTCTTTTCCCTTTGAGAGTGTGTGTGGAGTTAAATCTAACTCCCGATTTGGTGAGTTATCTGTGGTGTGCAAGGCAGACACCATCCATTATGTGGCCTCAGTGAGTGACAGTATGAATGGCAGTCTTTCCCAGTTAAAGGCGCGATAAGCCTGGGTACTGAGAGAAGTTCCTGCTCCAGAGCGATCTCTATTGTTCCAGACATCAGTTTTAGCAGGAAGACTGATTCAAAGATAAGACAGCAAAGATGCTAGAGGTTTTACACAGAAGTATCTCAGCAAATAATCAGTTCATCTGCATTTAGAAAAACATCCATCAATTTGATTCTTATTTTAATAAGATCTAGTGCCACACACTGCAATTGAAATATTTAAATTCTTAGAAGTTCTTACAGCCAGATTCTGATCCCCACCTCAGCCAATGCTTTTCTGCATCCTGCAACTGTAACTGCATTAAAGTTCAGCAAACGTGTCCATGAAACAACACTGTTTTATTAACACAACTTTCTTCAGGCCTGAATATGAAGTGCATATATTTTTTTTTTTCTTCAGGAAAGTTGCAGGCAATGTTAAGCTGCACAGCAGAATATGGGACATGATCAGAATTTGCATGCAAGTTTAAAACAATGTCTGGTTTTATAGCAATGCAGTAGATGAGCATACGCTGTAATCCAGTACCATGGACAGAGCTTGGAGCCCTGAAGAAATTCCTGCTCATGGAGATTCCAGTTTTCAGCCGAAATAACCACTTGCCATGAGGCCAAATGGGATATAAACTCACCAATGCAGACTACTCAAATTCTAGATTAATGAACTAAAAGATCTGCAGCTCATGGTATAAAACTGGAGTTATTTTCAGACCATAAAAAAAAAAAGAGCTTTCTGAGCTCTTTTTGAAAGAGTTGATGAAATAGTAGCTTAAAATGACCCAGTGTACTTAATTTACTTGAGTTTTCAATGAGCTTGTGATAAGTCCCCTCCATCAGAGACTATTAAGGAATATAAATAACTATGGGGCAAGGGACAGAGTCTTGGAATTGATTCAAAAATTGTTAAGTGATAGGAACCAATGAGTAACGGCAAATGGTTGCCCCTCTGAATGAAGAAAGTGTAACAGTGACTGCTCCAGGGGCAGCTATTGAGATGAACACTATTTATTAATGATCAGGAAATGGAACTGCACAAAAAATAAGAAATTGTGGCTATGTTAGGTTTTTTTTTTTTTTTTTTTTTTTTTTAGGTAAATAGTGGAAAGTTTTACAATAACATCTCAAATAGTTTAGAAAGTACAATTAGTAATGAAATTAAAGTTGCTCAGAGAAAATGAGGCTAAATATGAAGAAAGTTCTTTGTGTACACTGTGGGACAGAAGTTTTTTATAAGGATAGATCAAATCTTCATCACCTGAGTCAAGACAGGGTAAGCTATCTGCAAACATAACAATCAGCCTTGTATTTACTCTGGAAATAAAAGTAACCAGGCTTCTTCCTTTAAATGACTTCCAAAACTTTAAATGCAGTAAATGCAGAAATAATACAAAGAAACACTTCTTCTACACAGCCAATGGAACTGGCTGCCAGATCAGGTCATTGAGATAAATCCTATAGCTACATTTTAAAAAGAACTGAATAATTTTATGACTGCTAATAACATTTGTAGCTAAGCAAGCTAAGATAATAAGGGTAATCAAATATCATGCTTCAGGGTGTAAGACAATGAACTGCAAGGTTTAGTAAGAAATGTGCAGTGTCACACAAATGGATAGATGCATTAACAATTTAGGAAGAGATTTACCTTCTTTTAAAACATCAAGAAGTAGCCACTGCCTGAGGAATGGCACTGGAAGTAGCCACTGCCTGAGGAGGCTATAGGTACCTGAGAACAGATCTGCTGTGACAAATTCTGTTATCATGAGTTCGGCTTTGATAGACAATAGATTCTCCTGAGTTTTATGGAGCTGAATTCAAATTAAAAGTGCATGCTCTATGTAAGCATAGCTTGAAGGAAGGATCTGAAGGACAGAACTGTTAGCCAGTAATTAAGAGTTCTGTACTGTGCTTTCTGGCAGTAATTATTTTAACATAATTCTTAACAGAGTCTATTAAAGAGGAAATGCCAATTAGGAATAGCTTATTGCACAACACAACAATGACTACTGATATAATTTACTATCATACACTATACAGAGAATTAACGGCTGAAAACAGGACTGGATGTTTAATTAAAAATTGGGGAGGGGGGAGAAATCTGCATGCACTTAACATGCACAAATTGATGAAACTTCACCTCATACACAGAAAGCTCAATTCAGAATCATATTAAACTATCCAGACTATGCATATTTTTTGAGGTATTTGAGGATACCTTTTGAATTAGAGTGAAATAATTAGGTTTTGCATCATGTTCTTCAAATTATCTTTTTTACACCTCCCAATGAAACAGCTACCATATAGGAAGAGAAATTTGTGGGCACACTGTTACTCTTATGCTTTGCATGAACATGGAGCTCAAAAACACACAGCAAGAATGAGCCCTGATCTTAGTGAAACAAAGAACATCTAACCTGGATCCATATATAGAAGACGGTTGGCTGTTTTGTAGGTTTTTCTAACATTAAATGAGTCCTATTTTGTCCCTCAATCAAGTCATTACTGGCAAAAACATCTTTTTAAACGTTTGTCCTGTGTGTCTCCAATGTGCTGTCTATGACTGCAGTGTGAAACGTACAAGGCTGTGGTTGCCTCACTGCTTCTAGCAGCTGCCTTCAGGCAGCATGGACATTGTCAAAAAGCACGGACATTTTAGGACACCTTTGGAGGTTCAAGAAGCGGCAATACAGGCAGGCACTCAAGGCCAGAGAAGAATCAAAATGGAATATGGGAAAACAGAAAACATAACCACTGGTCTGTAGTGAAGGTGAGGAAGGCCTTCTGTCTTTGTAAGAAAAGCTCCAAAGGAGAAACACAACGTGTTTTGCTGGTGCTTCCAGAAACGAAAGTAGAGAACCTTATGAGCTTAACCTTCCTGTCTAACAAATAAGCAACAATCACTGTATTACCTTACAGGGAAAGATGACAGGAGGATGAAAAGAATTACCTCTAGGTTGGAGATTTGGAGGGGCCTGCCTGCTTGGCAATTTATCCCAGCATGCTGATAAAACATACCATCACATACACCTGGCATGCAATGGTATTGATGTGTTTAAAAAGTTAAAAGTTTGTCACTTTTATCACCTGAAAGATCACAGTTCCCAATAAAAGTCCGTAACTTGCTTTCTTTTTTTAAAGGGGAGGGGAATGCAGAAAGGAAAGGTGGTGCTTCTGCTTTCTCCTTAAAGGCTGGAACAAAATTGGAATTAGAGACCTTTTTTTCCTTCTTCATTTGGTAGCATGAGAGTTAGAGACCATTTGCAGTCAGAGTCCTCCATGCACTCCTGAGTGATCTCCAGAATTCAGTTCTACTTTTGTTATACACCCTCTTGCTTTCTCATCTTTAATCTCATCTTTTAAATCTTAATTAGGGATGGAAGCATGGGTCTAACTCTTGGGTTCCCAGTTGTGAATCTGAGAATTAATTAACTCTTGCCTCAATAAATTAGCACACAATTCTTGCTTTAAAAGGAAGAATATAACTCAGCTCAGCTTTGTCTGTCTGCCTCAGAGTGAGCTCATTCTTCCCAAAGCCTCGGGTCACATGTAACACTGCAGGAGGTGGTATATATTTATTGATAAATTACCTGATTGATCTGTGATCTGTTATCGATTTCAGATAGGCTTTAACCCATCTCTTTTACTCATAGTTTTTGTTGATGGTGATTTTTTTTTTTTTTTTTTTGCCATAATTAGAAGGGGAAATGACCAAGCTTGAACTGGTAATTACATAATGGGGATAAAATATCTTACCATGTGTTCGATTTGATTGCTGCAAAAATCAAATAGGTACATACTCAACCGCAGCTTCTCAGATGGCATATTAACCCCTTTTTCATAAATTGCTATTCTATTTAGTAGTTAATGCAGAATATTAGGAAAAAAAAAAGTATATCTGGAAGATTAGAGTTTTCACTTAAAAATTGACACTAAAAATCTTTATTCTATTTCAAAGTAATTATTGGGGTTATGCCCTGGAAATATATACTGAAATGAAAGGGCAAGTACTTTTAAGGTTGTCTGATTTTTTTCTTCTCTTTTTCTCTGTATTCAGAAGCTTAGAATTTTGTAAAACTACTCCTTCCATCAGAATTTCCCCAAGAGTGTTGCCTGACTCAGTTAGGCCTATACCTGTTTTCACTATGAAGGGGTATTTTTAAGGGAATGAAGCAGAGTCAACATGCTCAGGAGATACAACTATTGGATTTGCTTCTACAATTCTGCATTAAGCAAATGTAACATTTACAATTCGTTCACCAGTTTTCAGAAACAAGCATGTATGATTGTATAATGACAGATGCCAACTATCTATAGGCCTACAACAAGCATTAAAATTCTGCTAATACAAATATGGCGAACTGTAAATATTATATCTGTACAACAATAGATCATATAGACATCCTGTACATTTGTGTGAACATCAAACATCATTAAGAACACAGGTACAGACTTTCATTCTGTGTTAAAGTGAAGGGTTGCTCCTAACAAACCCTAAGTCTTACTGAAGGACAGACTACCACAAAAACAACAGAGCAGCAAGCTTTCTTCACTGGAGCTCTAAGCTAGGATTATTCAAATGAATTTACTTACGACAGTTCTTATTTAGATTTTCTTGTATGCCTGTCTGGAAAAAATGTTTAAATTTTAAGTCAGCAAACCCTAGCCTGGGAAATCCAATTTTCCACCAGACAAAGACTAAAGGAAAGGAGATTTTTTTTTTTCTGTTTTTTTCTTTTATTATGTCAGTTTAGTCTGAGTGCTGAAAGAATGCACCTGACTAAGCTATTAGAGCAGTACTGGGCACCTCAGAAAAAGGGTAGAGCCTGACCAGAGATCCTAAACTCAAAACAAGCATCTCAAAAAGCAGACATTCTTAGAGATTTATATGATGCATTTAAGGAAATGTTTCTTTGGAGATTTGGCTACCATCAAATATATTACTCTTATGTGCTAGCCCTTTCACTCATGCTGCATGAGCCCATCTCTCTTGGACTGTAAAAAGCATACAAAAAATATTGTATACTGTCAATATCAAAAATACTTTCAAAAGTCCTCCCTGCTTTTCATCTCTAAAAATGCACTGTATCTTCCCTTCTGAAAAGAAGCTGTTCCTACTTCAATGGTGTTGGTTTTAAATACATAGCTATGCCTTTTATGTCCACAAAAGGATGTTTGAACTATTTCAGCTATGGGACTGACAATGCTCTTTAGAAGATGGAGAAGGGGCACCTCATAAAATAATTACATATTCTAGCAATTTTTGGACAGTACCATAGCAGATGAAAACACAGAGGTGATCTATCAAACATTTTCTGTTTCATTAAACTTAGCCAAAAAGCTGTTTTTTGTCTATAGTAAATGATCACACGACAGTGCAGTGAAACTCCCTTGTCCTCCCTTTCTAATAGACAAGTGGCTCAGGGCTCTGCTCTGTGTTCTCCTCTCTGTTGGATAATACTACCCAATATTAAATAGCCTCTTATGGCTGTGGTATCACAGACTCTTTAGGAGTTGCAGCCCTCTCCCCTTCCTGAAATGGTGGCATTTCTGCAGTTGGGAGTTTTCTGGAGTCAAAGCACCATATATATGTATACATTTCTATATTATGTACACACACATATATATATATATGCCATATGTGTGTGTATGTGTGTGCATATATATATATATAAACAGCATCTTGCCTATTAATTATCCTTTTGTGGTTTGGTAAGCCTTTATGCCCTATCAGTTCAGAGTGAAAACAGAGAGGGAACAACAGGAGACCAGATTCTCACAGACAACAGACTTTCATACATGAAGATTAGGAATTTCTTTCACTGAAAAAAAAAAAGAGAAAAAAAGAAAAAGCCTTCAGCAGACATTTAGGCATTCCGTTCTAACTCTCTTATTCTACCTAGAACCTAGCAGAGCAGTCAGCTTGGAAGCATAGAAATGAGATATTTTGTGAGATTCCCAATGAAAACATAGTCTTGGATTTGAAATCAGGAGATTTAGTTCAGTTATTCTAGCTAACATAATGCATATGCTTTTATATTTTTCCGTAAAGTCTGTGAACCTTAAAAGATACATGCCTGCTTTTAAGCTCCTATAGGAAAACATCATATGTTATTCTTGCTTGGCAAATTTCCACACTTGGCTTTTTTTTTTTTTTTTTTTTAAATACTGCATACAGATATTAACACTACAGGATCTAAGATCAAATATTTCTTAATCCTGACCAAGACACTGTTGAGGTGTGGCTGTAGCTATGCCACAAAGTCATGTCCTTCAGGCTCCCACAGAGCCACGTGGGCACTACTGGGTGTCCCAGATTTAAGAGAACTTCTATTCAGGCAGTGTCCCTGTCCCCGTGCATATCATGACATCATAATGGCTACATCAGCTGTAATAAAAAATGAATCCCCTTGACACATATTACCCATAAGTGCAGCCTTGTAAATAAATGATTCATGCAAGTTCAATTACAAGGGTATGATGTCTATAAATGCTAAATACCTGCAGTACGGCAACTGTAAAAATGAACCTGCACAGTGTTAAAAATGCCTCCCAGCTAAATTCTTGGACCACACATTTTAGCTCTTTTTTACAAATACAAGAAGCAGGCTTAAGGTAACTACGTACTACAAGAGGTTATGTACATAGCAGACTTTCTCTTTCTATAGGTAAATTTAAAAATAAAATTACATCAGTATTTTTTGTATGCATGCAGTTTATTTCACTAGGCATATGGAAGATGATATGGAAAACTTTTCCTTAGATTTTACAGCTATTCATAGGAAACTGGGGGGCTTAGAACTGGAAAAGTCTCCAGGTAGTGGTCATAATCAACTCTAAATCATTAGCAGATGAGAATCTTTAGTAAAAAGAGTTTCCTCAGTCCACATATATCCCAAAAGACAGCAGTTCTAATTGACAATTTTATTGATGATATTAGAAAAACTCTAATTTCTGAATGGATTTGGAATACCAGTCTCACTGTCTTATTCTGGAGGTAGATATTCTAATAGAAGATGCACTTGATGGGGATGCCTGTACTGTTAGCTCTCATACTGGCTGCAGTAATCAGTACAAGGAAACATAAATGCTCTAAATGCAAATATGTATAAGTCCAAAAGGGTGCTATCAAGAGGTTATTTTTTAACTTTACCAAGAGCAATAATGAGGGAAAATACCTCTGCTAGATTTGAAGGTACTTGATATTAAAACACCACAGGACAGCTGCTGATCATGAAAAGGAAGTTGCAGTACATTTTGTTCATTTTTTTTAACCATATGGCTATAAACTATTAGAACTTACAGCATCTGCTACCAAAACAAAAAACAAACAACAACAAAAAAACCCAAAAACATAGAAGAACAATTTTTTAAGCCATTATAAATGGAGGACACTAAGTTCGTGCTTAAAAATAATACACTTTAGTACACCACTTTTCTATACTGGACCAAAAATTTACTGGGAAGAATTATTCATAAAATATCAATGTATCCTTAAGAATTATTCATAAAATACCAATGCATCCTTATTTATTAATGATTTTAACATGACACCACCCCCCTAAACCTATCTTTTCACACATGCACATCTTAATTCTAACCAAAGACACAAATAATCTACAGAGGACACAAATGATTTCAACTCTTCCTCATTTTACAAGAACTTACCATACAACAGCCAAATGATCTCAACTATATGATCTTGAGCTATTTTTATATAAGAAATACACATCAGAATCTCTGCCAAATTTTATGTAATAACAATAACGTTGCTTGAGATGTATGTTTAACCACATCTCTTAAAAGGGATTTAAAGGTTGATCCTTAAACTCACCTCCCCTGAAAATTGTACCATATTGCAGCATTTATCTTTATGGATTCCAGCAGTGATTTTTAATTTCCTTTTGTTAAGGAGTGAACACTGCTCTAGCATTGTATTAAAATGCATATATATATGCAATCAACTTAGACTGCATGTGTAAACAAAAGCTACTGTCATCAATGCAGCATACCCATGTTTTCTTTATTATGAAAAATGTGTAGTAAATTTTGAATAGGTTTTGCCTTTTTTGTTTAGTACTATAATGAATTTGGTGTTTGTTCTAAGAATATAAGGCCCATAAATATCATTGCAGGATATAAGACATAGTAAGAACATATAATTGGCTTTTATTAATTCAGTCCTCTCCAGGCAAGCTCAAGCGTATGTACAGTTAGAGATGATAGCTGCACCAGTACGGATGTCACCCAGTCCAAAAACACGTTCACTGCACACACTTACTTTCCAGGTCCACACATGGGATGGAAAGAAGCTCCAGATTCAGGAGCAGGGCCTGCATGAAACACACGCACTGTGCTACTTCATGGCCTCAGCTTGCGAGTGGGCTGCAGTCAGGTCTCCCGCTACACTCTGCAGCCTTTCTGAGCCCTTTGCTCACGAGAATACAGGAGTGGTGCTGCAGGAAGTCTGCAGGCAGTCAAGACAAGGAGAGCCAAAGCTGTTTGTACATCTCACCTTCTCAAGGTGAGACCTTGAGGCCACACCAAGACCTCGTAAAGCTAATTTCTTATTACCAATTGTGCCAATAATACTGTTACTCTGAATTACAGCTGCACTCCAATAGCCCAGACTTCTGTGCTGTACAAATACAGCAAAAGCAGTTCCACTCCCCAAAACCTGCTCCCATATTCCCATTCAGGGAATAACCATTGTTGCCAAAATGGCAGAGAATACAGCTTCCTTCATGTTCATTCATACCCAAACAATGACAAATACCCACTGCTTTAACAGGGAGGGAATACGCCTCAGGGATTTGGTTTTAGACGGCTTGGGTCTCCCTGTCAAGTCAATGGAAAAAAAGCTGAGTTCAGCTGCTCTGAAGTATCTTCTGGAGAAGCTGTGCTCTGCATGCTAACTGAAGAGAGCAATTAAGATGATATGTCTCACTAGCTGAATACTCAGTGCAGTTATTTTCTGACTATGAATGAGTATTACTGTAGTCTGGACAGATTCTGGACTGAGTTGGCTCAAGACATCTCACCAGAGAAAGACCACAGAAATCTTCCTCCTCTAAGCGCTGCCTCTTACCAGGTATATCCTGGCTCTCCCAGGAAAAAGTATTTAGTGAAAAAATAAGTTGACATTATTTTAAAAAACATCCTCCATGTCTGCATATCCCGTATTCAAATCCACATTCTTAGATCTTTCTTTGTCAGTTATTTAGTTTCTGGATCCTTCTTCCTCATCCTTGGCTAGCTCTTTCAGTCTGCGCTATGCGGACAGACACCTAAAACAGACTTAATTTATCAAGAGAAGACCTAAATAGATTTACCAGGTACATCAGATATCTCTGCTACCTTTAGTTTCATTGATGATGTTCCTTACAAAACAAGGCTGTAAAATTTTCATTTAGAACTTCTGCAATTCACATCTACCAAACAGATCTGCAAGTAGAGTTTCCAAACAGGAAATGGAAAGAGAAGCAAATGCCAGAAATACTTAGTACATCAAGACACTAAGCAGGGGAAGTGAAATGGCTCCAGATTGGATTTTTCACATGTTGGCATCAGTGTTCAGACTAACCAGTGATTCAGCTAATCCTTTTAATGACCCTTTGCAACAGGCAATTGCAAAGGTGATTGGGCTATTGCAGTAATAGGCAATCTGGCTCTGGTCTGATACAGTAGCTATTTTCTGAACCAGCCTTATAATCTGTAAGGGCATCAGTTTTGAAGCTAGCAGTTTACTGCTACAGATGACCCGTTCCAAACGCGATATTCTCTCATGCCCATCAGATTTGCATCTCTGTTTTCCACTTACCCTTTTTTCTTTTGCATGTTGAACAGTGACCTTGTACATTAATGGTATTCCGTTTGGTAGAACTCCACATAAAAATACATATACTATAAATGTGAACTCGCCATGTACTTCTGTCGATGAATAAAATATGCCAATATTTTACTCAAATAAGCTTCATCACTGGAAATAAACAGTAAAAGCATTAGTTTTCCGTTCAGCATTCCTTTTGAGAAGTCTACTTGTTAAGAAAGATTGGCAACTGACTGATTACTTAGCAACCTTACTGAGTCTGATAGAGTCACGCTGTGATAATGGAACTATCAATGGAGCTATAATGTACTTACATTCTGTAGATAGCTATTTCAAACAGAGCAACATTTCCTTCCAGCCCAATCCCTCTCTGCAAGGCTGGAAGGCCTAGCAAAGATTGAATACATACCTTTAAAAAAGAGCAAGTTACAGAGAGGTTTCACTCACTACTAATCTTCTGTGGTACATTAAATAATGCCAATGCCATGTTTTTATTTTACCCCTTTTTCTTCCATTTAACAATAACCATTAAACTTGTATGCGTCTTTTGTGCAGAAGGTAATAAACATTTATTTTTCTTCCTATATACTACTTAACACTAACAATAAAGGTAGCAATTAGTAATAGGCCATGTTACATACTACACAGGTAAAGACCAGAGCATCACAACTTCTACCAAACAGCTTTGTTTATACTGGTCTTTTCAGTGATTTTTATACAGACTTTTTCAGCAGGTAAGGTTGTGTAAAGAGGACAGAAGTTCTAACACAAAGGTACTTATTTAGGTGTACAACACTGAGACAACAGCATTTACAAAAGTACAAGAACAATGTAGTCCCAGCCGGACTGGCTAAATCTGTAGCAGCGAAGGAAACGGACCCGCTTCGAGTCCTGAGTGCAAGTGGCTCAGCTGATAATCTCACAGCTGGGCTCTCATCCCCAAAACCGAAGCCTCATTCACTGTGCCTGTTAGGAACCAATCATACTTCGCCATCAAGAGTGTTAGCACAAGCCAGAACTGTGCTACATAAGAGAGAAGTAGTAGTTAACCATTACATGGCATTCACCAAAGGGCCCAATGAAGTACCAAAATGTCGTTAAAACCACATCAAAATCTCCATTTCATAAATCTAAGCTTTATTATTTAGGTCCCTAAATAAGAAGCACACTCATCGATGCTTCATATCTAGTCCATGGAGAGTAATTTCTAATTACCCAGACTACAGTTCCCTAGCAGAGAGGCCTGCTTTCCCTGGAGACTTTATAGGAAGCCTACTTTTCAAATAAAAATAAATCAATTAGCTTCTTAAATTAGCTTCAGCTTCTACCTGAAAGAACTTCCGGCTCAAACATTTCCGTTTCCTTCAAAACAAACTTTCAAAAAAGACTAACTTTTGTTTTTATTTCCATCTCAATAGACAATATTGTACACTAGACAGTATTAGGGAATGTATTGAAATTCATTGAGAATTTATGAAGAGTGAAAAACTAAAGGACAATGAATGAGAAAGAAAGAGAGCAAAAAACAGTTATCTTGAAAAGGAAAAAAATCTGCAAAGGAGTTAAAAAAAGTCAGTCTAATTTCAATACCTGGAAAGATAGAGAATCAAATTATTAAATAATCAATTTGTAAAGACCTTATAGGTGATAACGTGATAAGGAACAGACAGCATGGATTTTTCCAAGAACAAATCAGTCAAACCCATCTAATTTCCTTCTCTGACAAGCCAACTGGCCTAGTGGATAAGGGGCAAGTAGTATAATGCAGCCTGACTTCAGTAAAGCTCCTGATACTGTCACTCATGACACTCTTAGAAACAAAATAAAAAATATGGTTCAGATTAAATTAGGAGAATTTGGTTACACAATTTAATGGAAAGTTATCATAGTTCACCAGGAAGCTGGAAAGATACACAAGGAAAACTGCTGTAGTTTATTCCAGGAATGGGAGAATCTGCTAACAGATTGGATGACAGAATAGAGTGTATGTATGTAAAACCTGCAGAGGTTATAGACCTGGCAAAATTACATGCCATTGTAAAGGTAACCTTAAAAATCAGAACCACCCCGATGAACTGGACAAACTACGTACACAAATACATAGCAAGTTGGATAAAAAACAACACTACAAAAAACAAAAAAGTCTAAGTAGGGTAACTTTACTAGAAAAGAAGAATAAAAGAAGAAGAATAGCCTTTCAGTATGTGAAATGCTGATAGAGACAGGTGACAATTAACTGTCCCATGCATTCACTGACCATGGGACAGCTTGCAATCTACTTAAGCTACAATCTGTGACAGAGATGGAAGGAAAGGAAGGAAAGGAGAGAGAAAGAGAGAGAGAAAGAGAGAGAGAAAGAGAGAGAGAAAGAGAGAGAGAAAGAAAACAGAACAATAACACACATTATAACTATAATATTTTGTTTGTTTAGGAAAATCTCATCACAGGAGGTATTCTAAATTGGATAATACCTGCCAAGGATGGTCTTAACATCTTTAGGTCTCTTCTGATCTTTTGTGTGCTAGCATCTTAGACAATAAGAATGATTCCATGCATACATGACCATTCTTAGACCAAGCTTCCATTTATGTTGCACCTTTCTCAACAACATCTTAATTTATACCCTACTCCTCTTTTTCTTCTTGAAAAACAGTAAAAATTCAGTTAAGCAGATAATAGAAGATAATTCCCATTTTTACACGTATCTTACGAGTTGCCAATAATTCACTATTCCATTTTAGTTACAAAGGTCAATGTCTAGGTACGAGAGCATGCCTGAAAGCACAGCAGCAACTTGTTAAATCTAGCTGGAAGATAAAGTGAGTTGTGGGTTTGGTCTGCATTAAGAATTAATGAATTGACTTGACTGGAGGATCAAAGAAAATATACAAAAACCCTTCAACAATGAATGAGTATAAAGTCAGCAAGGAAATTAAATGAAGCTTGCAGCGTTCCTCCACTTACTCATAAAGCTAAAGCGTTTTGTATATCAGATTGGAGCTTTAAGAACTCTTCGGTAAAATTTATGCAAGAGCTTCTGGCAAAATGTTGGTACATTGCACTGTTTATTTCTTTTCAGAGAGAATATCTATGTTTAATTAGTGCATTCAGATGATAAAGTTTGTTGATGATTACATGTAAAGGTGCTGATCAATTCTATGATGAAAAAACTTACTTTGAACATACAGTTCAAAAGAAAGACCTTGTGCTAGCCACAGAGAGAGGGGAAAAAAAAAAAGGCAAAAAAGAGGGGAGGGTTTTTTTTTTTTTTTCCTGCTTTGGTATCTTTAAATGAAATATTGATGCATACTGGAAACAAAGAATTGAGAAAAAGGACTTAAGACTTCATGCACTTAGGACAGCTGCCATAATATCCTACTATTTTCCGACTTAGTAGAAATTGGATAATAAATCAATAAAACCACTAGCTGATTGTTACCTGCAGTGAAATAGGATGGAACGTAATTTAAAAGGTGATTTTTAAAGGTAATTCTATGAAGCCTTTACGACACATATTTGAGGTTTATTTTCTTTTCTCTTCCATGAAAAATGTTTCAAATTTGTGTGTACAGTGGGAAAAGTCTTCATCCAAACAGCCTGTCTTTGTCCCTCTTTTCAGTTGCTTCTGTTTTCAGCTGTGTCAGTAGTATTTTTGGGAAAGGTTTTCAGATTTGCAGTAATATTGACTTTCACAGAGAGATTATAGTGCAGAAGGTAATGCCTGTTCATCACAAGCAGCTCAGCAAGTCCCTGCTTGCAGCATGTTCCTTACAGGCAGATCCCTGCACCCAGATGCTTCATCAATCAGACTGGACATTTTGTTTTCTGAAATCGAGGTCACAACAAAGCAGCCTGCCCTCCTCCCTAAGAAAGGAAAAACACGGTCATTTTTTAAATGCTGCTTATTCTCTTTCAAAGTTTTTAAGTAGTTTTGACATAGAATTTTATAGGCTGGCTGCTGAAGGACTGATCAGGTTAGCATTTGAAATATGACAACTCAAATCGCTGTTCTGCTGTTCCACCACTTGCTTTAATGCTATAAGTACATAAGTAAATTTTAGATTTACATTTGAAATGTATTCCATAGTACTCCAAATCACATTCCAATGTCAGTATAAAGTAATGGTATCCTGAAAGAATTGAATGCAGCTGAAAAGACAAGCATACAGGTTAGCAGACAGTTCACTGCTTGAAGGCTGGATGTTTTAGTCCTCTACCATACTGGTATCTATCCTGCCATACATGCATTTAGAGTGCAATATTGTGTTCATTTTTAAAAGTCAAAATATAGCTTAGTTTGATCCAACACCATACTATACTTGATAATCCCTGCAAAAAATCTAGACCTGGCAATAGCCACCAAAAAAATGATCTTTCAGTCCTGTACATCCTCAAGAATACAATTTGACTTATCATGTAATATCTAGATTGGCTTGGTTAAATACTATCCAGGTATTGACAGGAGTTAGACTCAATTCAAGCTTCAGTTGCTTTAATCAGCAAGCAGTTTGAAAGCTTTCATTTGAGATGATAGCAAGAGGAGAGCAGAACTGAGACCTGACAATAACAACAACAATCCCCTGTCTGCTTAGTTGAGAATATGAAGGATAGTAAATCAGAATTTGTTTTCTGTATCAGTAATATTGTCACTCCTTAAGAAATGAAGGTTTTCCTGCAGTTGTGCAGAGAGGTGTGATACAGGTAATTCATTAACTGTAAGAGAAGTAGTAATTATATGAGTAATTCTCGTTTTTCTCTGCAATGCACTCTGACTTTACAATATCTGAAAATTCCAGAGGTACAACATTATAGACAGATGTAGAAAACATCCTCCCTTCAAAACAGCCCTTCAAAATTAATCCCAGTCTTAAAATAGGAACAAATTTTAATCTACAGTAAGCTGCAGCTTCATTCCAAAGAAAGGTCGGACAACATTTCCATGCATGAATCACTTACATTTCAGATTAAACTGAGAGCACAACAAAGGTAGACATTGTACAGAAGTGAAGTGACACACAAAACAATGTCAGTCAAACTGATGCTTAGGTGACATTCACTTCGCTATCTTCAGATGGCTCCGGCAAGCCTTAGAAAGCTTCACAAGCTCACTACTCACCGGCCTTCTTTGTTCTACCTTATCAGACAGAATTTGCAGAGCAAAGACACAGGTCAATCCACAAGGTCAGGTTTCCTTCATTAAAAAATACACAGAAGAGGATATTTGCACTTTTCTTCTGCATTCTCTTCACATTTAGAATCCCTGATTGCTTTTATGCTTTATAAAGAAATTGTAATAAGGTATTAGCACAAGTCTGTACATAAAATTACATTGATTTAACCAAAGGTAAGGCTTAGCTAAGAGTCTCATTTTAAAATAGTTTAGTTGAACCAGTACAAAATTTAGATGTTGTTCTTATTTTGGTTTAAAACAGGCAAACATAGTAATATTCTAAACTAGTAAGGAACCCCTCTAAGCTGACACCTAATCATTCCTATGACATTAAGTTTGCCCTTGTAGGCCCAAAAAGTTGCAAATAGGTTACATTTCAGGAAAATATAAACAGTCTCCTTTAATTTAATTGCAAAATTCCTGGTTCAGCAATATGCACTATACAAAAAGTAAAAACATAAAGAAGCAAAGAAGAGAAATAATGATTTTAATGTTTAACGCTTGTCAGTGAAATCAAAAGCATAAACTGAAGGCAGCTTCACATAATGATTTCTCAATATACCCAGGGGCCAGTTTTTAAAATAAAAGAGGAGTAGAGAGACAGGCAGCTTCTTCAAATGTAAAGTAAAATGTTCTGTTTTAGAAAGGCTTCTTCTCCACACAAATTTACACCTGCTTAAATAAAATAGCTCTGATAAACCATTGGAAACTCATGCTCAGTACTCTTAAAGGGTTCTTATTCTCACTGTGAATGTAGGACCATCAGGTGGTTTCTTGGTCACTAGGAGGTGGGGGTAAGGATGGTCTATTGAGTTTTTTGTTTCTTTGCTTTAAAAGAAGTGCTTTTTGGCTTCTGCACTGGGTAAATCCTGCTAATCTTTGAAAGCCTTTGGGGTGAAAAAAGCCTAGTCTTGCTTTCCAGGCGCTGAGCTCTCCAGTGGTCACTTTTCCCTGTTCTGCAGACATTTCCTGGTTCAACTACAAACTGTGGGACCACTAGAGTTGGTACAGGCAACCATCTGTGGAAGACCAGAGGAAAAAAGGACATTCTTTACAGCCTGCCACAAATTGGGACATTGCATATGCTTAATTTAGGAGAATGTACACAAGGTGGACAAAAGAACAGCAAGAGAACAGACTACAAACATGTCAACAAATTGGATATATTTGAGTGTGCAGGACCAATATGACCCTACGCAGATACTGAAATGGCAACTGGGAAGAATGATGTAACCCCTAAGAAACAGAAGTAACAAGTAAACTTAGCAACAACACTGTTTTTTGTGGTCTTGCACATCACTCCATTTGCCTAGTCTAAACTATGGGAACAGTCATATTGAAGCAACAGGACACAAATGCACAGGAAGTATCTTCCTTCAAGTAGGAGGTTAACGTAGACAAACGCACTTTTCTCTCCTAGCTGTGAGAAGGGGCTTCAGACCAGGAAATTTCACAACAAGCATTTTCTCATGAATTTCCTCTTTCCATGAGAAGCAGAAAGGGAAAAAAAAATACTTCATAGATGAGCAGAAAGCCAAGATTTAAAAGTTGGCAGAAAAAAAAAAAGAACTAAATGTAGATCTTCAAGCACTTGAATTATGAAAATGTATTCATAAATAAATTTTCTCAAAACTTTTTTTCTTTAATACAAAGAAAAGCAGACTATGTCTGGTAATCTGAATCTTTCAACTATTACCTTTTTAAAAATTGTGTCAAAAAGGTATTTTTCATTCCCCTTTGTGGCTTTTTAAGAATGGTTATGGAAAATTAATGGGAAACAATGGCTCAAAACAGCAGAAGGCCAGACAAATTTAAGTCAACGCACTAATAGGAATTACAAGAATACCGCAAAATATCCGGAGAGATGAAATTGTGGGAACTCATTGCAGGTGTTTTTTTGTTTATTTTTTAAATTCTTCATATGACCCCAGCTAAAGACATCTTTTTGTTGAGTCATTTTCAAAGAAATTATATGAATATGAATCATATTAATGTGAAAACTGGAAATCTACTGGTGCTTTCTCCAAGGTACATGCTACATACATTGAGGTGTGTATAGTAGATTTTATTTCAGTTGAGGGTTTTCTAGAGCTCCAATTCTGTTTGCAGAACCATTTGATTGTAAAACATCACTAGAAACTGATCGCTGTTTTTAAAAAACAGTGAAACACAGGTCATGTCACAATTCCTTGATCTGCTTGGCATGGATGCTGCCTACATCCAGCATAATTACCTAAGAAAGGTATTAGACCAGCTAACTGTATGTATATGAAAAGGAAATTGTTCTCAAAGAGGTCAGCTGTGGGTCACAACAAACAGCTCAGCAATTAAAGGAAGATACACATCCAGTCATTGCACTTACTAACATAATATCAAGCCATTGTTCTGCACAGCTTCCCCATTCAGTACATCATTATAAACCAATATTATCTATTATACTATGTTATTGCTATCTAGAGATGGAAAATATAAATTATGCAGGATATCAATAAATAAGTGCTCCTAAATGGTCTTTAATGACAAAAACTGCTGACCTTAAGCATGGTAGAGTCAACAGAGGAACAGATAATTAGATAAATTCTGCTAACAGGCATAGTTCAAACAAACAAAAAAAAATGTGAGAGAACCATGACCTTCAAAATTATGCATTCTTTATCAGTTACATTCCCAGAAATCACCTATATGGTTATCTGATTTATCCCTTTGGAACTGAAGCCAGCATCTGTAGAACTTCTCCTGAGACCTTCAACACAAAGTGCCCCATCCCTGCACAGAGAATTGTTTAGTTAGTTAAAGGTTATGGCTCTGGCTACCTTGCAAGATTGAACTCTTCAAACTGAATTGGTTTTACAGGGCCAGGTGAGGCACAAGCAGCTCTTCATGTCCACACTGATGTATTATGCAATATGAGCTGCAATTCCATCAATCTGTTGTGTTCTCCAAGGCAGTTTTATAGGTTCCTAGAGAATTCAGGAATACAGAAGAGCAAAGAAAAGGAGAAAAGGAGAAAAGAAAAAGGAGGAAAACAACTACCTGCAAAATTAACTATAAATATTCAAGATTTTTTTTTGATGATATGACACACAAACACATCTTGAAGTAGTTCCAACAACTTTAGAGACTTTATTAAAAGAGACAGAAGAATAATCACTTTCAACTGATATATTTAGATAAGAATTGTTATGCAACATGCTAAGAGAGACTTATAGTGGAGAAAGCATTTTTTTTTTTTTTTTCCAGAAAGCTCCCTCTGCACAGAAATCCAAAGAAATCCAGAAACCTCTGAGCCAAAACTGACCTGAATTCTTTTCCCTTTAGGTTAATCTTTTTTCTACCTGTCAGCCAGATACCATTTGCTATTACAAGGCACTTAAGGGTGAAATCAAAAAATATATTCTCCAGTTGTCTAACTCACTCCTCTTCCTAAATACAGGAAGACAAAGCTGGACAGAGTAGAGAGAAAAGGAGGTCGTAATCTAACAACAGAGTGAACAAGACTTTTTAAAAGACTTAACCTTCTATCTTTGTGACAAAAAATAGTGGAATTTAAGTGGTTTATATTGCTCACGTTCAGGGTTTGGACCCAAAATAACATAAAATCAAGAACAGCAACAATCACCTCTGACCTGGTGGAGCCATTTCTCTGTATCACCATCACCACTTGGAACAGTTTCATCATGCACTACAAGCTATCAATTAGCTCACACATGAAAGAGGTTAAGTGTTTAAGCAGCATTATATTTACACATGAAAGAGGCTAAACCCTTAAATAGCCATTTGTAATTACTACTAAAATAACAGACCTAAAAGCAGCCTTGCAACCATATGCGTAATCTGGGACGTAGTCCATGGACTTTCTATTTTAAAAGTTTGCCTCTAATTACATGTTTCTACAGAGAACCCTTCCTAAGCTCCGCAAAAGACTTAGAAGTGTTTAAGAATTCTGATTTTTTTTTTTTTTTACTCAAATAATTCATCTCATTTTACTCCAGCACTAAGAAATTGTTTAGGAAATTTTTGTTTAGGAAATTGTTTAGGAATTGTTTAGGAAAGAGCACTGAAGTGCCACAGCGTGCTGCATATTCTTTATTTCTGTGTTTGTGTCCTACAGCTGTAGGTACTTTTTCTTCAAGCAAATACTGCAAAAAGGTAATTTGCATGGAAATCTTATGCACAATATTTGAAGGTGCAAAAAAGTCACAAAACAAATGAAACCAACTAAAGGCAAAGAAACAGTAATAACTCAAAGACGGAACTTCATCATCCTCAGAGCCCAGGGTTACGTGTAAGCACAGAGAGTGCAAGAGAGCACACGAAGTTGTGAGGTAGAATTTCCAGCACTGAAGCTTTACATTCATTATTGTTATTATGCTCTCAAATGACTCTGAAACCATTTTAACTGGTGTCTGTAAATAGAGTCATTTCAGTAGAATTACTTTGAAATCAAATTTAAATGATAAATCTAAAATTACAGCCACATGGGAAAGAAATATCTTCTAGAAGCCCAGACAGGGAGAGAGCCCTGACAAGTGATGCCTTAACACAGTAATGAGAATGGGAAGCACCTTCACCTCCAAAAATCCAGACGTGACATCAGGGTAAGGGCAAGATGTCCAAACACCCTACAACACAGGGCATGCAGGTCTGCTGCGGCATCAAGTCACGGAGAATGGACACACAGAGAAGCCAAATTTAGCTCCGATGAGATGGCACATGGAGTTTCTAATAGAAATTTTCTGGATGGAGTCAAAAAGTTTGGGCTGTGTGTTTCAAATTGTTGTTAGTCACTGAAATGTCAAAACCACCCACTGCTGTTGCACAGGGCCTCAGTAAAGCGGAGGGCCTGCTACTCCATGGCCTGCCTTTTACTCACAGCTCTACAGCCCTTTGCCTAAGTAGTTGTGGCTGGGCTTTTCTGGACCCTTGGAGGCAGTATTTTTCCCCACTTATTTCTCAGGGTGTTGTTTTCAATCTGTTATTTTTGCACCTTGCAGCACCTGCAATCCCTGAGAATGTTGGTACTTCAGGTTCTCACGCAAAACAACTGCCAGCTGCACACAAAACAGCATTTTATTCTTTCTTCCCCCCTTTTCTTACCTTTTGTTTTTGTGCCTTTAGTTTATACTAGATAAAAATCAAGACTCAGTGCATAGTAAGGTAAAAGTCACATAAATACTCAGTGAATACTACTGCATAATACATCTGCTTAGAGGCTTAGCCACCAGCCTGTCTGCAATACTAACACCTGCTCAGTGTTTTCAAATCAGTGCTGAGTAGGTTACAAATAGCAACAAATAATAGAAACTTTGGGCAGGTCCCAATTAAAACACATTGTACTGTGGTAAAAGCACAGCTAAAATCATCATCCTAATCTTCATCCCTGTCACTGAAGAGAGGGGAGGATGTTTACCCTGGCACTCCTGTTCCCGATAGGCTACTAGAGCTTTCTTTCCTTTTTTCTGTCTTATTTCCCCCACAAAGTAACTTTTACCAATGGAATCAGTTTGTGCCATCAGCTGTGGATCCACTGGGTAAAATGACACATGCGAACCTGTCTCAGCACCCTCTGTGCCAAACCGCACCGGTGCAGGAGAAAGGAAGGCGCTGCTGGTCTGCAACGGAACAAGAAACGCAACAGATCTGCTCAGCCCAGGGTCTGCGCCATTAGGTGCTGTGTCCTCTTCAGCTCTTTCTTATTTTGCATTACTTCTTACTATCTTTATGTATCTGTTCCTAATCTTTTTTCCTCTCGTTTTGATCTAAAGCAGTTCTCTTTCATCTCACACCTTCCAATCCACCACCATGCCTCGATTTCCCCTTGCTCGATACCTCCTCTTCCTTCCTTTACCCATACAGCATAGGCAGAAAGCTTCAGTGACTAAGATTTTACCAACGTGTTTTTTCCACTTATGTCAGCCCATATATTCATGAAAACGTGACATGTTCTTTGGATGGCTTGCTTTGAACCCTTCTCCTCAGCTTTCCACCAGGCAGCACTTGCCCTGAGGCTACAATATTCTTAAATTTGAGGTGCTGTTATTTTTTCTGCTTTAAAGGGAGCTTCTCCAGGTTAATGTGTCACTGCAGCTTCTGGATTTGAAAAAAAAAAAAATCTCATCAGCGACAGCTAACACATTTGATGTCTTTAAGAGGCACAGAGAAAGACCGTTTCCACTTGTGCTTATTCCTTTCTCCCGCGTTACATTTTATTGTGAAAACTAAATCTAGCAAGTAACACATTTATGGTCTGACAAAGGCAAGCGGGAAGAGCATAAAAATGTAGAGAAAAACCAAATGCCTCTAACTGTCAAAATCTTTCAACTCTGATCTGAAAGTTCCAGGTGTTTCATCCCCAAAACAGCTTTGCAGAGTACTTATAAGAATAGGTTTGTCTGTGATAAAGCTGTTCACATGTGATAATGCTTTGCAGTTTCAGTTTTCAGCATTAAAAACTTGTTTTGCCAGGTTCATTCTGCAGCACTGCATTACTCTGTATGACACACAAAAATGAAGGGACAGATATGAAACACTTCACAAATTAATTTTAAGAGTAGAAACAAGATCAAAGAACACAGACCTCCTTACTTTGTTGAAAGCACATTCAGGCATTAGATCACATAATCTATGTCACACTCTCCTTTAATTTCCAAAGCGGCTTCTCTCTGGCTGGGATGAAACATTTCTTACAATTTGTCACATGGTATAATGCAGTCAAACTGATTCAAAAAGATTAATTCTTGTTCCACCAAAAGCCCAAAGTCATAATAACCACACAGAAGGCATTAAAAGGTGTCCTGCAAAGGAAAAAAATCAGAAACAGACAAGCTAAATATTGTGGGGGGAAAAAAAAATCTTAAAAAGGTAACTAATGTTTCAAAGCCATCTCAGTGATGTAGTGATCCTGCAATCAACCAGCAAGTGCAGATTTGAGCTCCATACTGCCATCGGAAGTCCTGGCTCTGCCAGGAGCGTCTTTGCCCCCTGCACCAAACGCTGCTGCATATGCGAGAGGAGAAGCACCCGCCGGCAGTTCTGCAGGCCGAGCCAAAACAGTGCTCACTGGTTCCGATTTCCAGCGGCAAGGAAATTGGTGCATTTTTGGACCGAGTTTTTCCCACATAGAGGAGAAATTATGATTGACAGTTATTGACATATTCACTGAGATTTGCATTGTCTCTGTTATTTTTTTCTGTGCACAGGGGTCCCGTTATTTTCATAAGGTCCACACAGTGAGAAGCCATACAGCTTCTGCTGCAATTTTTCCATTATAAGACAAAAAATAACTGTAACATTAAAATTATTCCATCAAATATTCCACTTGAGATCACATTGAACACTTTGAACTCAGAACCTGACTTAGGTACTATGCACCTAAAAATCTAATAAAATTGCAATAATGGACTGTGGAGAAAAGCTAGTATGAAAATACAAAAATAAGATGAAAGAAATTATACAAATAAGATGACACTGCCTAAATGGAAAAGGATGAAATAGTATATTAAAAGTTATTGCTCACCACTGCTTTAAAAAGTTTTGTTTGCTTTTCCATAAGGCAAAGCACACTACTGCTTATTAAATGCACTAATGGAACTGCTTATTATTATTTAATTTATAAACAAGAAAAAGGCAATTAGTCACGCTATTAAGCAATCATACGAAAAACCTCAATTTGTGAAGGAAACTCTTTAAAAACATTGGCTTCTTTTTTTAAAAAAATACACAATACTTTATATGAACAGTTCTTGAGTAAGATAATACTAAATTATTTGAAGCTGCAAGGTTCCAAGGCCTGTTTCTATAAACATAGGACTACGGCAGCACTCAGCTCTCTAAGAGTGAAAGAATAGTTCTAATCTGCTACAACTTAGAGGCCACAAAATTTCCTGGAGAAAAGTTTAGCTGTGACCTGGCCGACGCACTTTTAGTAAGCAGCGTGGAACACAGGGAAGCCAGGGCAATTGCACTGACCCCCACGAAAAACCGGGAGATGCTGTTCTGCACGGAGCACTGAGCGGCACTGCTCACGGGCACCCGGCTGCATGGATCAGCGCCGTGAGGAATACGCCGCTACGCAGACGCTTCCGAGGTGATGGGAGCTGCCGCGGGTGAGACAGGCAAGGCAGAAACAGGAGAAGATTCACAAAGTCTCCATGCGAACACATTTTCCCCTGATGGCAGAAAGAGCGAATGTCTTGAGCGGCCTGTACGGAAGCTCCCCGCTGCCTCCATCAACTGAGGAGTGGGAGTGACTGTGTGGCACCCAACACAGCATGACAGAAGTAACCAGGTCCTCCTGCGATGCTTCTGGCCCCAGTGCTAGGCACCGAACTCTAGCGGCCGTCACTGCAGCAGCCCCGGCGTGCAGCCCCGAAAGGGGCCAGAGGAGACCAGCAGTGGGAAACGCGAATGGCCCCAGCAAGTGAACGTGTTGCCCAGGGCCCGCTGGGGCCTCAGTGGGAACAGGCTGGTGCCGACCTACCCACACACAGGTTCCCTGCTCTCCAGCCCTGCATCAGCCCAGATCATGCCTCGACCTTGTACTCATCATGCAAACAGACACATGGGGGTCTCCCCATGCGCTCTGTTCTTCCTTGATCACTACTAAACACCCAACCGAAGACAAAGAATCAAGATGGGCTTGAGTGGGCATAGTGCTGGGAGTCTAGAGAAAATGAATTATGTTTCCTCTATACAGGAGTTGTTCAGAAACACTATTTTTAAGATTTATTGCATCTAGAGGGCCCAGAGACAAACAGCTTGACAGGTCAGGGCAGAGAACAAGCACTGCCCCAACAGACAGGTCTCAGACCTTTAGGGAAAGGTGTCGCAGTTGGTACAAGAAATAACAAGCCCAGAGTGGCCAGCAGGACAGGCAGCGTGTTGCAACACAGCAGCAGCCTGTGCCCCATCTCTGACATACTGCATACAAATTGCAAGCACACTCAGGTTTGTCTGATATCTATCGAATACAAACAGACATTAGGATGTAGCCAGAAACTCAGGACTGGTCTTTTTATCACGTGGGATTAAAAGTCCATTTTAACTTCATCAGTAACAAAAGTTCATAAAAGGCTTCTTCAAGCAAGAAGTGTACAAAATGAAGAAGAGGCTACAGTAACACAGTAACACCCCAGTTAATTTTTTTTTTTCTTTATAAAAAACATGGTTAATTCTTTCTGATAAAACCTCAGAACATGCTATGTTATCAGTGAGATTTCTCTATACTTTCTACTATTAAATCTTGGATAAAAAGCGGGTGGGAAGAATCCATCTTTTTATATAAATAGTAAAGGATTAGTAAAGTATGCTTTAGCAAAGACTCCACTGATTTGAGAGCACCGCAACACGTAAGGCTTTGCTTAGTGAAAACTAAACAGAAATTAGCGAACATGGAATAACTTGAATATTTTAGTGAAGTTTACACAAATATTTTTTTTCTCTAATCTTGCATAATCAATTCAGATCTGTTTCTGCCTGCTCTGTGTTGCCATCATCTGGACCGTTTGCAGCAACGATGAGCTGATATACAAGGCAGCTTAGGGAAAGGCAGCTTTTGTAGACAACCTAAAAACCGTTTGCACCTGTACAGAACAAAAATAAAGTGTAATTCATTTCTCCTCCCCACCCCCACCAGATTTCTAAGTAGCAGAGCAGGTTGTCACTCACAGCACCCTCACACAGCTCTTCAAAGAGACACGGAGCCATATTGCAAATAGAGACACAAAACATCACAGAAGAGCTACAGTTCCAATTAGGCTGAAATCAGCCACTCTGGGCAATAAAACAACAGGAGGCATCACAACATCGATACCTGAGAAATACTGCCACTTGTTATCTAACCATATCGCTCACTCAAAACATTACCCTGGAGATTCAGAGCCAGCCTAAACACTTCAGGAACCAGCCAGAGCCGTATGGCACTGCATTCTTTCATACCTCAGGAGTAAAAGTTAGCCAGAGCCTTCTGACAAACTAAAATGATTTATTATCACAAAGCAGAACTAATGCATTCTGCTTTACAACTCTCCTGGTAGTCTAGCAGAGATGTTGCATTTATTACCTACAGTACATAATGCCCACTGCAGAGCTCTGTATTATTCATAAGACTGCCTTTTTTGTGCCATCATAATGCTGATAAATTATGAAAAAATGCATATTTTATTTCAATTTCTAACATATTTTGGTATACATATCAATCTATCATGTTGCTGCAGGAAAAATAAGCATTATTGTGGCAGCTGTTGACATGCTCACCCGGACAGAGACAAACAAAAGAGCTGTAGAGACAGTCCTCACTTTTTCTACTTTCATAGCTTAATTCCTCCTGGTTTAATATTTGGAAGAGGCTATGGAGATATGTCTGTGCTATCAGACCCTGGGATCACTGAGGGAAGGAAGACTGCAAGGGGTTAAAAAAAAAAGCGATCAAAGATGGAAAGTGGTATTCACATTTATTTTTTAGTTCAAAAACATGGAAAAATTCTGCTAACAGTGTGTCTCCCTGAGATGAATTTCATTTCCTAGACCAAGGTGAGTTTAATTTCTAAAGGAGCTGACATAGGTGGCGCTGAATAACATATCTACAAATACAGGTGGAGCTGAAAGAAAGCAAGTAGGATTATTTCAGCTTCTTTGTCTGGCAGTGGTCCATTTCTGCCTTTTTTCAGCTGGAGATAACATAAGAATATACCCAGGAGGGCTGCCTCCTCCACTGCTCATTAGTGCTGATTAAAACCATTCTTGCTGAAGTATTAGAAAAACTGAAAATACAACAACCCTCCCCCCAAACCTGTTCACTTATTCACAATACATTGTCTGTACTGATAGACAGATGTGAGCTGAACTACTTGACTTTGTCCCTATTATTAGATCATTTTACATGAGTCTTGACCTCATGTTAACACTCTGTGCCTTCCACTGCAAGTAATTTAACAGGAATAACCCTGTATATACCACAGTATAATGATAGACAGTTGTAATGTTCTTCTGCTACTACTGCTGCTTATCATTGCAATATATAAACCAAATGCAAGCACATACATCTAAACAGTTACCCTAAAGTAATCCGCTCTCATGAACCCAAACAATCTACAGTTCATAGATTATCTTCCGTTTTGGGAGCCTGAAGTCTTACTATTCACTGCCCTTACACTTTTCTTTGTTTTGTTTTTAACTTGAAACAGCTACTAGCAAAATGCAACTTGAAATACAAGTCAATTTTGTGCTTCTTAATTTTTACTATTTAAAATATTCATTACTAATATTTACTGAAAGATCACAGTACAAGGCTAAAAGAAAGAGCTCTACTTTAATCTGTGGCACACACACAGTGTATGTAAGGTGAGCCCTTTTATCTGCACACCAATATTCTGTGTGAAAGGCCTATGTCTGACATATGGTCACAGCTTTCAGATCTATGATACCATTAACATAATTGGCTTTGGAGCAGATGAAAGGTTGTTTGCCTTAAAATTCTAGCAGCGGACTAAAGTATCTAACTAATGCCCACCTTTTAGTCAATGGCCTTTCTAAAAATAATGCAGTCTTTCCCTATATGAAGAGGAATTGGTATCTCACACTCAACGAGTTGCTTAAATCATTAAGGGAAAAATTGATTTCCTTTAACAATTGCTGCTTGCCCAGCCCTGCGCAATGGCACCAGTCCTGCCACCTGACCTGCAGGATCACGACCTGCTCTGCAATGTGACCTTGGTTCTTTGGAAGCCTCCGTGGTGTCTCTAGCAGTAGGACCTTGTCCTCCACAAAACCACTGCGTGCTGCGACAAGCCTGGCAAGGCTATTGCCCCCCACCTGCAGGGCGCCCTTCGGCCACCCAAAGGACGTGGTCACCACCTGCTCCCAAAAGCCTCGCTATGGAAAGGGTTTTCATTTAGAATATTCCAAGGTAAAGTCAATCTCAATAAAAGTTTCATAGCTGCAACTGGCAGGAGTAACCCATAGCCTTACAGAGCGAGGAAGTCCGCTGGGTTCAGCAGACGATAAATCAAAATTACATACAGACAGAAGGCAGCACCTAACACCAAGCTCCATCACTTACACTAGGACATCCTGCCATCTGCTGGAGAAACGCGGCTCGCTGGGAAGGCAACGACAAGGACCGCAGCCCTGGGAGCTGTTACGGGCTCCGGCAGCGTTTCCCAGCAGAGCGGGAAGTCGGGCACCAGGGATGACCCACAGGCTCACAGGGGAGCTCTGGGCAGACATAAGTGCAATATTCAAGAGCAATTTGCCATAAAATAGCATTGCCGATCTGTTTATTCTCATGCACGAGATGATTACGTATTTTTAATACTGGAGCACTATATAAAGGCTGCAGAAAGACGCATAGGTCATTATAACAAGGGTCACTTGAGTAGCATAATAGCATGAAGGCATATTTACTGTCCAGCAGCTCCTCCGTTGGATACATCACTTCACATAATAATATAAGAAGTTATGCTCTTTAACACTGTAAACTTTATCCGCCATGCTCATTTCTGAAAATTGCAGGAGTTTTTCATTATGCTAAAAGAAATAAATATTTCCATACCACTAGAAAGAGTTGGTGATACAACTTACGATTTTTCTTTTTTTCATGAACTCTTTATTTTGGTATTTCATTTTTTATTTTTATTTTTACTTTTCTACTTATTAAAACCCAAGTGGCCAGTTTCAGAAGTTCTCATAGCCATCTCCGCCTTCCTTTTTATAAAGCAAACTTCAAAAAACAAAACTTGAAAATCTTTGCAGAAGAGAAAAGAAAAACAGCTTGAAAATAAAGTCAGAGAATACCCCCATAGCTCCGAGTCTAGATAGCAAGTTTTGCATCACCAGTATTGTCAGGAGTGACCCAACTTCAGTGCAGCTGCCCTACTGAGTCTCCTGAGTTCAGTTTCTGTTCTGTGACTCTCCCAAGCTGATGCAGACAGCAGAGGGCAACTGCAGCACGCTCTGACCAGACTCCCCACGGGCTGTGTGAAATCCCCTAACACCAAGGCAGTCAACACCATGCATCCAAAATAGATGTTCCCGGGCTGCATCGAAGACAGCTGTAACTTTTAGTTACATAGGTAACATACATGCTATGATAACTAACACAGGAAAATCTGCCAGAGTAGCTGCAATGCCATGAATTTTCCCCCTAATGGGGGGAGAGGGAAGGGAAATAGGAGAAGAAAGCCCAGGAATGGGGAAGGCTATTCCGAGACATTCCACATCTACAGTCCCTGCAGTGTGGGTAGACGTGCTGCCCCAGGTTGGCTGCACTATGTGGGGCGGAGGGTCTGTAGGGGTGTAAATACAATTTATTATTGGTGAAGGTAACATGCCGTTTAACGAACATAGTGATAGAGTCCTCAGCTGATTAACTGAACATATATACGTGCTTTATAACTTAATAAAAGCCTCTAAGAGGCACACAAATCTTTCTGCTCATGTCAGCGAAGGCACGATGTCAGAATACTCAGGATTTCTACCATTTTTTAAAACACTGGAGCCTATTGAGAAAAATGCACCTTTAATTATTATCGGCCATGCCTCTGAATACACACACACACACACACACACACACACATATCCTTATGCAATCTGACAAAATTAAAAATAATAACATTTGTAGCATAGTAGGTTACAAATAACCTGACAACGCAGAACCTCAGTCACTTAACAAACCAGCTCCAAACAGAGCTGCACAAAGGGATTACTTGATATCCACTCTGAAAGGCAGCCAACTACAGGAAAAAAAAAATGTGTTTAGCTGCACGAGAGAGTAGCACAACAAGAGTTTAAAAAGCGAAGCAGACTGGGGTGATTAAGTAGCTGAGCAGAGTGTAATTGCTTGAGCTGGCATCACTCCATGGTGCTGGGTTAGCACCTCTGGTCCAGAGCAAGCAAATTGCAACCGGACTCCAGAGTTCAGACTCCATTTCATCTGAAAACTGGCATTTCCAGGCATAGAGTGCTTCCCTCTCATTCATCTAGCATTGCCTTCAAGGGAACAGACTGCTTAGACACAAAGCTTAAATATGACACAAAAAAATTAGGTGCAAGGCAGCAGTTTAAATTTATTTTTGCATCTTTATTTCAAAAGGAATATGTTGAAGTTGTGCAAGTCACTAGCTCATGCATTCATGTCAAACTGTGTTTCAAAGCACTGTCAGTAAGTAGACAACATCTTACCAAAAAAGAAAAGAGAGAAAGAAAAGGTACCTACACAACAGCACATCACTAGGAAAAAAAAGAAAGACCAACTTAATGAAGAAAGCTCGAAACAATAAATAAATGCAGTCTGCAAATACACTCAGTATAAAAACAGACCACTAACCAGGAAAACGATTGTAACTTTACTCACTTGGGTGGCCCAGACTTCTTCCTGCCACTCAAGATAAACGGATCACATTCATTCTCTAAACTAGAGTATCACACTTCCACTAAGTGACTGATCTTAAACTATTGAATTTCCTGCCCTTTGAACCCCAAGCTAGACCCCTTTATGACAAGTTAAAAATAACCAAAACAAGTACCACAGTGTCCAACTTATTTCCCACAGAGACTTTTTAATACAGAAAATCTCTGTGAACCTCTAGTGTACAAGAATTATTTACATTGTTAGGAAGTGGTAACATACCTGATTGCAAAAGAGTGTGTTTCAATTTGGGACAAGGGGAACACACATACGCATTCCTCCTCTACTTCCTTCCACAGCGTGTCAAAATAAGTAGCTTCATTATTGTAAAACATATTCTTTTCTGTGGTTGGAATCATCCTATGTACCAAGGTATTATTAGAGCTCCTTTTCCAAATCTGCTGGTACTTACACTACTTACACCAGTCCCAGGACTGCAACTTTCAAAATAAGACAAAAGACGACATGACTGTAACATGATGTTTTATTTACACTGTAACTGTGGAAGGGCAACTTACTACTTTCGAAAACATCACCCACCTTTGGAAACCCATCAACCCACCAGCTGTTTATCACAGTCCTCACAACCTCTACCACTATGACTTTCTCCAGAATTGTCACATACACCTTTCTGTAAACTCCATATACGAAAGTCTCATGAAGTTGCTTTATCTCAACTTTTAAACAAATATTCTGGAGGTTAAATACACTTTCATGGGTAGAACCATACCAAGGACCAAAGGACTCTATTAACCATAATAATAATAAAAAAAAAAAAATCAATCTTCTCAGCAGCAGGAACTCTGAACGATCAAACTACAGACCACCATGAACTTGCCTATTGCAAAAATAAATAAAAAACACTATGAAAGGCACAAAAATAACAGGCAGAAGCTGTAATGGAGCTTGTGCAGCTATAGATTTCATGACTCTTTCAAAGTATTTCATATTTAGGTTCAATTGATGATACTGATGTAAAATCAGGGGAAAAACAAGATAACATAAAAAAAATCATTTACTGTATAAATATTATTTTAGCATACTAAAAGTAATGCAATTTGTAAAGAGCAACTACATCTGGAACTAACATAAGGAAGACACAGAACACCTTCAAGCTGCCTTTGCTATTGAATGTATTTCTGGTAAAATAAGTATATCCAGGGTGGAAACTCAGAACTTAGCAAGAATTTCCTGCTTTTACGATGGACTTCTGTTTCCTACCTCACTTGCTCTTACTCTGTGCACTGTAGTGGTTCCTTTATGTGTTTACAGATGTGCATTGAGCAATACGGGTTATGCATAGATTTTTGTAAGCGATCTGCTTTAAGAGGCACTTAGAGCAGTGACCCCTTAAAGCAATTTCAAATAATTCCAAAGATTTAACACTTGTTTGATAGACAAATAGCCTGTTATTGGCAAGTTGGTTATTTTTCTAGTGTGTCAGTCAGGTCAGGCTTAAAATCAATAAATGTCATTTATCAATTGTGTTTCATGCAGCTTCGGTCTGATTATATTCATTAAGAATGAACAGACTACTAATGGCATGCATTGTAAATCAGGTTACAGTGTCAGGAAGCAAACAATCTTACTACAAAATAATGAGCTTAAATTCTTAGGTAAGAGAGCTGTACAGACAAAGCTCAGCTGTAAAAATGGTAATGGATTACAGTCTTTAGACTAAGACGACTTTCAGCCTACGAAATCCTGGAACAATGTTGCCTTAAGTATTTCATCATTCCACATTAGTCACAAGAGGAAAAGTATGCCCAATACATATCTTCTTAAAAAGAAATCAGATTATATTCCACAGTTTTGTCCCACCATAATAGACTAACATTTGAATAGTGGGAGGGAGTTATTTCACCTTCAACCCCCTGCAGTCTTCAGCAAAAAAATTTTAAAAAAAGCTAACCAAGTTAAAGTAACCTTTAAATGTACTTATAAATCTTAGCAATGCGAGCAGATGAAAATCAATGCTTCCCATGAGTTATCTTAAGTACTATGCTGCAAAACGAGCTGAGGACATATGTTTTCTTTCCATATTTTAGATACTTCCAAAATGATAACTATGAGCTTCACTGAAGGACAGCAACATTTGTTTGCAGTGCAACTGTAAAGGAGACGGGAAGGCCCAACCTTCCTACCACACTGCATTTTCAGTAACTATCTGCATTCCAGCTGCAACTGTGAATTGTCACCCCTGATTTATGTTCATTAATCACAGCAGCAAATGCATGTGAACACTGAATGGGGTTCCAGGCTGCAGTCTGCCACTGTGATCAATCATAGCTGATTGGCATTCTCAGTCAAACTATATGAGAATGTGAAAAAACAGATGTGGGTTTGGAATGAGAAAAAGGAAATGTAGGGCCAAAGGGGTAGAGCTCTAATTGGCATAGCATAAATACAAAAAAACAACACAGGTTGAAAAGCCTTTAGGTTTTGAGAGAGCAGAAACCAGTTATGCAGAAGCACAGAGAAGTCATTTACAACATTCCAGCTATTTTAGTGGTGGCTATACCAAGAGCCAATTAAACAAATGCTGCTGAAAGACTGCCAAGGTTCCCATTTTTGAATTACTTGTGAATTGAATTATTATTGAATTATAACCACTGGCTAAAGCAAAGGCTTAATTGATTCAGTCTATTTTCTACTTGCTACCATGGAAGGAGGAGGGGAGAGAATGACATTGAAAATATTTCAGAAATAAGAGGTCTTTAAGGCTCTTCATCAATGCTAATTATAAACTTTTACAGACCTACATAGAACAGACATTCTCTATAGCTCTGCAAGGATCAAACTGGAGGTAAATTTGAGAAACATTGTGACTGCTCACTGATTTATTCAACTGAGAAATTAAAACACAAGCCACAGTGCAAACTGCCTAAAAGTTGGCAAGTTTCCTAGCATCTTTGAGAAAAGACTACTTACACAATACTATCTTTTTCACACACTCTGTGGTCCATTGCCTTGATCTTTTCAAACACTGTATACTCTTCTCTACAGCACCTAGAGGATAGGGTGACCTAAAATTTCATCTGATATGGCAAAGTAAATGGTAGGTAACCTCTATCAGCACTGCTGTATTGCTTCCTAGTAATGCGCTTAATAGCTTGTGTCAACACTGATTAATATATGCTTGAAATCCTTAATTTTCATCTGCATCTTGCTATCCTTCGGAAATTTGAATGCAAATGATATAAAAATTATCATATTGCTGCACACAGCTGAACATTAAAATGAACGAATTATTTATAAGACAAGTCAAAGACCAAGTGATACTGATTTTTAAAATACTGTTTGTGACCCAGTAGAAAGTCCGCTTTAGCAAAGTCTGTTTATGTCAGTATGTCTGACCAAGAAAACAGACTTGAAACATTCCTGTTATGCAAAATCTGGTGTTCTTGCTTTCTGTTCCATATTACTTGTTATTAAAATAAATAAATAAATAAATAAAAAGGCAGAATTCTCCAAAGGAATGTGTAGAAGTTCCAAGCAGTAAAACAAATGGAACATTTTAGGCCACTCAAAGAGAAGGACAAATGCCTAGTAAAGAACCCTGATTTTTAATTATCTAGTCATGCATTTAGACATATTTGTCTCTCCTGCTAACCTGCAGTACTGGTGCTTTATGAAAATTGCCAAATGACTGTTTTTCCTTTTTTTTCCTTATTTTTTTTTTTAAAAAAAAAAGGGGGGGGGGGAAAGGAGCGCAGGAAAAACATGCCTGAAGGCAAATAAGGTTGCACTCATTTTACTGAATATATTTTCAGTAATTTTCAGTAAAGACAAATAAGTTTCATTGCAGTCACACACTCGCCTATATATATAAAAAAAATAGGACTAACAAAGAATTAGATATTAGTGAGAAGGCTTCAGAAGCAGAAGGAAAAAAAAATATTTAAGTCATCCTTTTTTTTTTTTTTTTTCCTTTTCCAGCTGGCCAATATTTAGAACATTTTAGAACCAAAGATTTTACGATGCATGTTACAGAAATCTACATACATTACATAGAACCTTCGTATCCATGGGAGAAGGAGACATGCACTACTTAGGCCAAGGCTGAGGCCAGACTCAGACCAGGATATACTGCAGAAAATAGTGCATGGTCAGGAAAACAGACTGGGCTCAAACTTTCCCAAGCTACAACTGCCAGCAACCCAGAGCCTCTGCTGTGGGTCTTTCAGAAAGAAATGTTTTATGTGGCCCTTCTCATCCTGAAGCCATTCTCAAAATGCAAAAAACATTTTCTTTGCTGTTTTTGAATTACCCTGGCAATACTAATGAAACTTGTCATAAACAGACAGAGACCACATGGTTACTCTGGACAGCATTAACTTTGTTAAGTTCTGCTCTGTTTAAATTACACCATTTTAGATGATTTTAAAGAGATAGAACACTTGATCTTGTGACTGTAATCTGTGTCTTGCTGAAGGCAACATATCGAGCAGCGAAATGTAAATACAGCCTAAATATAGCCTTCCCTTACGGTAGTAGCTGATGAGTATGCAGTAACCATCTTTTTCATTTGGATTAAGCATCCTCCTCCTGTCCTCCTGTCCACTGAACCTCCTGATCAAGGAGGTAAATTTTCAATCAACTGATTATCTAAGGGATTTAATTAACAAATCATTAGCCTGAAAACATCGCCCAGAGTCTCTAATGACTTCCAATAACCAAAAAGGACAGAATCAGAAGACCAGAGATAGGAGTTCAGCTGTAGAAAAAGACCTATTGGTGTCTCTGGAGTTTGTGAAGCATGGTTTCTTCGGCCTCCTACAGTACCTACAAATTCTCTATAGTGAATTGCCACAGAAAGTAACTACTCTTGTGTCTAGATTGTCACCATTTGTTGCAAACTCAAGGTTTCTTTCTGTAGACCTAGGATCCAGGAACTTGAAAAACTGCCCCTTTCTCTAAGGATTTTCCAATACTGACAGCAGCAGAGACCAAGTGAAGCACAGGGGTGTAGACAGGGAGCTCTTTCTGAAAGCTGCTACTACTCCAATTTGCATTTTCTCACTCCTTGATCATAAGCAGGAGGAGGATCAGGCTTGCTAAATTTTAAAAGTGTGGAGCATCCCACAAGAGTCACCTTTTAATCACCTCTTTTCCTTAGGTGTTTTGAGAAAAAAGCATCAGGGCAGGTAACAGCCAAATGTGGCAAGAGGAAAGAAGAGAAAATGCTGCCATATGAATTACTTCTTCTAACTTTGAATACTAACCTAGAGGTCTTCTCCCATGAGAACTGATCCATCTTACATGATAGATCTTTCATTTTGCATCATGTAATTCCCACCTCCTCCCCACCAAAGTTTGAAAGCAATGATTACTACCCCACCTACCTAAAACAGGCAATCAACGTCTATGCTAATACGAACAATTCAAACAGAACTGCAGCTTGTTATTCACTAAAAGACTTCTCTCTCACCCCCCTCAGTCTTAATCATATGGAAAAGTCACTTTTCCCCAGAAATCTACTCACAGGGGTGGCCCCGGTAATGTGCCAATGAGGCCACCCACTTTGAGCTATTTCGGACCAGAATGCGTGGCATAGGTAATATGATACGAAATGAGTATCGCTTCTTGACATCTCTAAAGATCATCACTCCCAGGGAGTGATCTTGTGAATTAGAGTGAAACAGCTGAGCTAACTGGTTTTGTTTGTTTTTTTTTGTTTGTTTAGTTTTTTTTTTTTTTTTTTTTTAAAAGTTCCTCACTCTACCTGTGATTCCAACTTACATCGGACAAAAATCTAGCAGGCTCGTCAGTGTGGTATCAGCTTTCTGCTTCTTGGATTTCAGCACCACCAAGCACTGTGATGGTTTCAACGCTTCTGAAACACACAGGAGGGAAACACGGCCCACAAACATGAAAACGGGCCGTAAAAAAAAATGACTGACATGTTTTACAAAGTAATTTTTTAACTTCCAATCACTTAGACATGGCTCATCAGTCAAACACCTGACAGCTGACTGACAGGACCATATTTTCCCCTTGTAAAAGACAAGCAATTTATTAACATTACTGATCTTTATAAGCTGGAATTCTATGTATTGCATAAAAAACATGGCTAGTCCCACCTGTTAACAAGTCTATAGGTTCCACCTTGAGTTTTCCCTCCTGGCACAACACTGAATGGTAACACGCCTTTAGCCAAGTTCTTCTCGCTGAAGAGAAGAAACATACAGAAAGGTGACTTTTTTTTCTGAGATCTGCCTTTCGAACTGCAAATTACCCTATTTTCATTTCAGCAATCTGGAACATTTAGCTGCAGCGATGTGAAAAGTTTGACAGTACTGTCATTATAGGAAAATCATACGGCAATTCTACTTTTCAAAGCTTTCCCAATTTTTGAAGTGCTTCTCCCCAGCCTCTCCTCAGAGACCATTTCTGTGGCAGAGGGAACATGCTAAGTTCTGCCCTTTGGAGATGCTTGTCCACCAGTGAAATTAGTTGCCACAGATGTGAAGGTAGATTTCATGTCCTGAGATGGAAAATAAGCTGTGCCATCAGCTGTGTGAAGATGATCACAAAATACTGCAGCTCAGAGCCCCGCTCCCCTGCCTAAGGTCTGAATCCCCATTCTTCAAGCTATGCCATGGGGGACCATCTCCTCAGCTGGACTTCTGGGAAGCCAAGGTGTGATGCAGTTAGATGCTTTTGGACATGGCAGACCCACCTGCACTTGGATCGGTTTGCCAGACTGTCTCTCACAAAGCTGAGGAAAAGCATCAGTGAGGCAGCTCCACAGAAGAGAGAGAAATGCACTGCTGCACTGAAGGACTAGCAACTTTTTGTCTCTCAAAAAGCAGAAAGTGAAATCAGAAGGGAAACTATTCAAGCAAACTCCTCTGATAAAGTTTTATTTACTTCAAAATCTATTGGTATTCAAGTCAATAGTTCAGTATTTGTGGAGCACGTGTCCAGAAATGGAAAATGCCAGGATGAAGTTCTCAGGTCAACGGCACTTAATGTGTTTTATGGTTAGATACCACATCTAAAGCTATTTCCAAAGCAAAACGCTGGAGCTGCATGTTGCTTTCTCATACGCAGCATGTATGGACCCTTTGAGAAACACATGCAAACATTTTCATAGTGGAATCAGTACTAACCAGAGGCCACTGCCACAAAAAAAGCACTGACGAGAAAATGAACAGCTTCAGGAGTATTTATATATGCTGTCTCTGTACAGCTCTGGAGGGAAAAAAAAATAACACTAAACACAAACACAAACCTAGAGATACTCATCAGCATACAATTAACAAAGACAGAATCATTCAAGTATGAGATCTGGATGGAAGCCCTAACTCCAGTACTTCAGAACAAAATGAAAAGCTCTGCAGTCTAACTCTAAAGGGAATAAGCACTCCTTGCTGCAGAAACTAAAATTACAATACACTTCATCTTACAGTAATCAGTATTACTAATTTATTTCATATTTACAAAGAAAAGTCTAGGGTGTTTTATTACCAAATTGAACTTTGTAGACATAGGTGGATTCTTTTTCTCAATTTCCAAAATGAAAGTTGTGTGTTAAGCAATAATGCATAAATTGTCCGTGCTTATTAACGGGAATAGATTTTCCTGAAATGTAAAATGATATTATCATCGAGTACTACCTCATCATGAGTGCCATACATTCTCCATGACCTACTCCTTCATAATGGATATCTTGCAAATTACTTTAAATGTTCACATTCACACTTAGAAAATTTATCAACCTAAAACTTCTCCAGAACTGTCTTTGAAGTCTGGTAACGACATCTGCACTTTTGAACCCTTTATATGAACCTTCCTGATATGCTGACTCCAGTTAAATACGCTGGTTTTCTATCTGTCAAGGAATGAACACTAATAAAATATGAAATACAGCATTTGCTTGTCTAATTCAGCATAAGAGTCACCTTATCATATCAGACCAAAATTTAATCTAGCTGAGTACTCTCCTTTCAACACTGTTTGCTAACACATGCTTACGAAAAGGAGTAAATACGTAGCAGTGTTTTTGCTGGCAAATCTTCTCACACTTCCAGCAGTTATCAGGAGACTGCTGCAAGATCAAAACATATCATGTTTAAAAATCATGCCTTACTTCCACAACATAGGCAGGGACACTACATTTATAGCATTGATTACAGGATAGTATTTTCTCTAAAAGCTAAAATTGGAAACTTCCTTCTGAGATTTTACAATTTACTAACACCCTTCTAAAGCCAGAGAAATTACAGAGAAAGATCTTAAAATAAGGGTATTGTAAGTCTGGGTTCTTAAAAGTACTTAATAAAAACTGATTTCAGGAGCAATTCTGATCTAATTTAGTGTATTTAAAAAAAAAAAAAAAAAAGTTTCTTTATTCCACTGCTGATCTAATATGCACCTTGCAATTAAAACAGTTTAAGAACAGCAAACCAAGTTCAACCTTGTTATCAAAACTGTTGTATTTGTTCTTCCTATGCAGCGCTCAGTCTCATTTTCTCTCATTGATGCCTTCTTTCTGAACAGACCAATATCACATTGCCCTCTAATGGATTACCTGGACAACTGCACAGTGAGGTGCTTGTCGTTAGAAACACCGCTCAAGGAGTAAGCCAGCTTACACTAGAAATGGAATAAACAACACTGTTTTGCTTCCATTTGTGTTGAGGGTTATTTTAGATTTGAATGAAAGTCAACTTTTAGAAAGCTGAACTGTCAATCTATATATTGCACTTCATTAAGTTGCAAAATGAAATAGAAAGGATGTGTACAGCACATCCAGTTTTCTAAACCATCTCAGATTGCAAACCGAGTTTGAAAGGTATAAAGAGTTAGCAAACTGCTAAAGCATACTACTAACTGCTAAAGTATTAAGCTAGAAGCTGAGCCAGCAGAAAATTTCCATGTTATATCAAGAGACAACCCAATTTTTGTGTTCCAGTAACTAACCTCAACTGCAAACTAAACCTGACAACTTGACCATATCTTATACTCTGTCATTAAGAGAATCAAGAGAATCATTGCCTTGCTCAGTCCCTCCCCTCTTACCTCCTCAATCCACTCAAACAAAAAATACCATAGTGTGTTTTAAACAAACAAACAAAAAAAAATCTCACATTTCATGGAAATAAACACATTCCCCATATCTAAAAGCAGCCTTCTTGGCTAGGAGCAAGGAGGAACTGACTGCCTAAACGCACTCCATTCTAGACTGCAATAAAGGACTTGTGTTGTCCCAATTAAAGCAAAGACTTGCTGCGCTATATACTTCCCTCATTCCACATTATCAACAGACCTTTGCTGGATATGGCAGTCATCCTGAGGGCAGAGAAACAGCAGAGGGCTTTGGACGATCTAGGCAAGGGCAATCAAGCAAGAGATCTTGCTGGGGCTTCAGCAGGTCCCATGCATGCTGAGATGCTGCTTTGGTACTGCTAGAGATACAGCACCACACTAAAAACTCACCTTTACAAATGCACTGCTGTGTAGCCTCAAAATGGCATTGGCACTGACACTGGAGATCTTGACACACACTGCCAGAACTTTTCTGCTAGCATCTATAACACATATCACATGCAATAAACAATACATACACAAATTCCACAACACGCTAACTCCTTAGAATGCACGTTTAGGCAGGAGATGGGAGGGGTTGATTTGTTTTCAAATACACATTAAGGCTGCTCCAGTGTTTATTGCTGATTATCGTTCTTCTCAAAAGATTTAATATCCAAAGTGCATATTTCACTAATAACAAGCTGAGTCTAGTTGGAGGCCTGTGGCCAGTGGTGCCCCGCAGGGGTCAGTACTGGGCCCAGTGCTGCTCAACTCATTCATCAATGACTTGGACGAG